>CM052709.1:60719338-60855151 GCA_028551405.1 Uromys caudimaculatus | reverse complement strand
CATCCTTAGTCATCATGGAAATGCAAATCAAAACAAGTCTGAGATTCCACCACACACCAGTCAGAATGGCTAAGATCAAAAACTCAGGTGACAGCAGATGCTGGCGAGGATGTAGAGAAAGAGGAACACTCCTCCATTGTTGGTGGAATTGCAAGCTGGTACAACCACTCTGGAAATCAGTTTGGCGGACCCTTAGAAAAATGGACATAATACTACCTGAGGACCCAGCTATACCACTCCTGGGCATATACCCAGAAGGTGCTCCAACATGGAATAAAGACACATGCTCCAATATGTTCATAGCAGCCATATTTATAATAGCCAGAAGCTGGAAACAGCCCAGATATCCCTCATCAGAGGAATGGATACAGAAAATGTGGTACATTTACACAATGTAGTACTGCTCAGCTATTAAAAACAATGATTTAATGAAATTTGCAGGCAAGTGGATGGAACTTGAATATATCGTCCTGAGCGAGGTAACTCAGTCACAAAAGAATGAGCACTGTATGTACTCACTGATAAGTAGATATTAGCCCAAAAGTTCAGAATGTCCAAGTTTCACTTAACAGTAACTGCTGGACTTAGAGTTAGGTCCCAGATGGAGGAGTTGGAGAAGGGACAGAAGGAGCCGAGGGAGTCTGCAGCCCCATGGAGGGAGCAACAGTGTCAACTGGCCTGAACCCCCCCCCCCCCCAGTCCTCATGGAGGCTGGACCACCAACCAAAGAATACACATGGAGGGACCCATGGTTTGGACCATATATGTGGCAGAGGAGGGCCTTGTTGGCCATCAGGGGGAGGAGAGGCCCCAGTAAAGGGGAATGTCAAGGTGTGAATATGGGGGTGGGTGGGCAGGTGGGTGGGAGGTGGAATTCCCTCATAGGGGTGGTGGAGGAGGAGGGGATAGGGGGTTTCCAAAGAGGAGACCTAGAAAAGGGGAAACATTGGAAATGTAAATAAAGTATCAAAAAATAAAATAAAAAAAGTTTTAAAAAATAAAAGAAAATAGAATAATTAGAGCAGTATGCGGTAAAAGCTATCAGAATGTTCTTTCACAGTATCTTACCGCACGTCCAGCTTTTCAGTCGAAGGAAGCACCTTGCAGATTCTGTTTCGCCAAGCAGATAGATCACCAACACCAGTACTGATATGCTTTCGGCACTGTGGTGCAAAAACCAAAGATTACTTGGACACAAGTACTGCAGCAGTATGACCTTGATGTAATAAATAAGACAATAAGCAGTTAACAGACATGTGACATTTTCAGAAGATTCACATCCGGGGAGGTATGGAGCAGGACAGGGTGAGATTTCACCATATGTCTCAGAACCATTTACAGTTTAAAACTTACAATTTCTTTTCATAGTGTATTTCACACTATGGCCAAATGACATAAAATAACTATAATAGTAGCAGTAAGCCCTCAGATTAGGAGATGTAACAAGATCAGTTTTCTTTTCTTTTTTCTTTTTTTTTTTATTCAATATTTTATTTATTTACATTTCAAATGTTATCCCCTTTCCCAGTTTCCCCTCCGGAAACCCCCTAGCCCATCCTCCCTCCCCCTGCTTCTATAAGGGTGCTCCCCCTCCACACCCACCCACTCCCACCTCCCGCCCTGGCATTCCCCTACACTGGGGCATCAAGCCTTCCCAGGACCAAGGGCCTTTGCTCCCATTGATGTCCAACAAGGCCATCCTCTGCTACATATATAGCTGGAGCCATGGGTTCCTCCATGTGTATTCTTTGGTTGGTGGTTTAGTCCCTGGGAACTCTGGGGGTTCTGGTTGGTTGGTATTGTTGTTCTTCCTATGGGTTGCAAACCCCTTCAGCTCCTTTAGTCCTTTCTCTAACTCCTCCAATGGGGAATCCATGTTCAGTCCAATGGTTGACTGTAAGCATCTGCCTCTGTATTTGTCAGACTCTGACAGAGCCTCTCAGGAGACAGCTGTATCAGGCTCCTGTCAGCAAGCACTTCTTGGCATCTGCAATAGTGTCTGGGTTTGGTGTCTGTATATGGGATGGATCCCCTCAGTTTTCTATAAATGCAATTTCTATATAAATGTGATTGTTTTTAACTACTGCATGATTTTGAGAACTACTCTGGTCAGATCGGACATGATCCTTCAGTTGTATTAAATACCACAGCGAGCTGACTGTTTTATGAGAGCCTGCCCACACAGTGGATACTATTGCCTATTCAATATGTTATTCCTTTTGGGTTTTGATATAAAGATGAAGTTAGTTTTGTTTTCCAGTGACTAGTAAGTTATCATTTTCATAATGTATTTTAATTGTGGGAGTTAATGAACCACACAACAAATCATCTTTGTAATGCCTCAAAAGGTTAACAGTAAATGTTCTCCTCTATTTGTGATCAGCAAAATGCACAAAAGATATACCACGTTTCAAACATGAATGATGCTTTAAAAATTACTCTTCTAAGACTATCTTACAGCAATAATGTGTTCATTTTATAACATGACACTATACTAATAGACTTGATTATTTTTAGGCCTTAATGATAATAATACAAATTAATGCCTTGTTTTAGATAGAAATTCTATAAATTAGCGTATGTATATTTTTGAATTTAATGAGATTTCTTTTAATTCCCTGATCTTAAGAAACTAATAAAAAATATAGACAAAGGTTTATGTTTGCTGGATATTAGAATAGTCAGAACTAGTTGCTTATTTTCATTTGCTTGCAAAACATTTATTACATCCTTTTACAATGGTAACTATTACTGATGCTGAGGTGTGTTTCAAACAAACAGAAACAAAATCAGATCCTGCTTCAAAATCTAATTTGTTATTCCATGTTCTGTTATTGTGGAATTAAACTATTAGTATTGAGATTTACTGTTGAACGGTGTGTATTGATTCCCGACCTTTTGTTGTTTGTGGTGTTTTCTGAACTTATTATGCTTGTTCCGGAATTGTTTATATACTCTCATGACATCTCGGGCATGTTTACCTTCTCTTCATACTGAAGTATTCCTTCAGGTGTTCTTTGTAGAGCTGGTTTAGTGGCCATACATTCCTTTAATCTGTTTTAACATAGAAAATGTATCTGTCTCTTTTAATTTTAATATGTAGTTTTGTTGGGTGTAATGGTCTGAGTTCACAGCTGTCATCTTCCAGGACATGAAATTCATCTTTCCAGGCTCCTGTGGTTTTAAAAGTTTTTGTCAAAAAATCTGGTTTTATTCTGAGGGGCCTGCCTTTATGAATTACTTGGTCTTTCTCTCTTACAAATTTTAATGCTTTTCTTTATTCTTTTTAAATATTTTTAATGCTTTAACTATAGTATGTTGTGAGGAGTTACTTTTCTGGTCTTGTGTATTTGGAGTTCTGTAGGCCTTTTGAACCCATATGAGTATCTCATTCTTTAGATGTAAAATATTTTCTTTTCAGCCGGGCAGTGGTGGCGCACGTCTTTAATCCCAGCACTTGGGAGGCAGAGACAGGTGGATTTCTGAGTTCGAGTCCAGCCTGGTCTACAAAGTGAGTTCCAGGACAGCCAAGGCTATACGAGAAACCCTGTCTCGAAAAACCAAAAAAAAAAAAAAAAAATTTTTTTTCTTCTATGCATTTACTAAAGATATTTTTTGGCCATTGTTATGGTGTCTATCTCCTTGTATGCCCATAATCTAAAGGCTAGATCTTTTTATGATATCCTGTAGCACAGATTTATTTATTGTTGATTTTAACTGAGTGATCCAGCCTGTCTACCTTGTATTTGGTTTTGTTTTTTTGTTTTTTTGTTTTTTTTTTTTGTCCTGATTCTGTTATCTAAATGATCCAGTCTGTCAATAAGACTTTAGATTGAGATTTTTTTCAACACCTTTCACTTTCATGTCTTCTTTGAGGTGTTTGAAAATACTCACAATCATCCTTTGGAATTGTCTGAAAGTTCTTCCAGGTCATTTTCAATGAGTGCCATTACTGTAGGATTAGTAATTTCTGGAGGATACATGGTGCCTTGATTTTTCTTGTCTTTTCTGTTCTCGCACTGGTACTAGTGCATCTAACATAGTGTTGTTGTTTGTTTGAATTCATTCTTCCTTCCTTCCTTTCTTCTTTCTTTCTTTCTCCCCTCCCCTCTTTTCTCCTTCCCTCCCCTTCCCTATCTTTTTTCTTTAAGTTACCTTTGCGCTTCCAGTGGAAGCATTTACTATATTCAGGAGAAGAACAAGTATCAGTAGGGTAGAAATACCCATTTTCCTGTGTGGGCCATTGAAGTTTTGGAGTGTCATAGAAGGACCTAAGCAGGTGAAGCCAGGGTCTCCCTGTTGAGGGATGCCATGTAGGCTGGACTCCTAGAACTGCTGCTGAGATGAATGTAGAAAGCTGTTGCCAGTGCCTAGAATGTGGTTCCTAGGGGGTCAAGGGAGCCTAAGCAGGAGTAAATAGGGTCAGGAAGCCATGGGGGTAGGAAGGTCACAGGTGGCATAGGCAGACCTCAGATAAAGGTCCATTAGTAAATACTATAAGTAGAACATTAATAGAAATTATTTGGGAGAGACAATATTTGCCTTATTCCATAAGGTCAACTAGGCTTTAGAATATTTTAGAGAAGTAAATTGTATTTATATTGTGTAATATATATATATATATATATATATATATATATATATATATATTTCTTTTTTTAATAAATACAATCTGAACTTTCCTTGAAAATAAATAACAGAGAGATATAGTATATTAGTTATGTTTTCTCCTTGTGACCAAAACACCTGATAAAAATAAATTAATTTTTAAATATTCATTTATAAATTTTATACATTATACATTCTATCTCATGATTTTGGGGTCTTCATAATGTTAATTTTGTACTCTTTGCTTTCCATATATCATGGCAGGAATGTTTCACACAGCAAAGGGTTTCGTTTCATGACTGACTAGACACAAGACAGTGACAAGATATAATTAAAGGTAATATATCCTGGAGGATCCACTACTAGTGACCCACCTCCTCCAGGTAGGACCCACCTCCAGAAGTTTCCAGAACCTCCCCGAAGAGCACCACTAGTTGGAAACCAAGCATTCAGAACACAGTCCTTTGGGGACCATTTCAGATTCAAACCCTAACATATGCTAAAATGTGGAGAATCTGGATGTGCTTGGGTGTTAGTCTGCAGAGATTGCTGTATGCTCATTTTCAATAATGGGATGTTGGTACACTGATAATCAGGAAGAAAAGTAGAGCAAGGAACCAGAACAAGATTTAAACATTCTTAGAACCATGGTTGGGGAGGGGAAGGCTTGGTTTTCAATTAAACATTATGAAGATTGGGAGACATTCCTTGAGCCAAACTTTTCTGTCAGTCTGGCTGTGAAGTTGCTGTCATGTGAACTCTCCATCCAGTTCAGGGCATGGTAATCTCTGAATCGAATCACCTTCAGCACAGTCACAACAGTTTTCTTTTAGCTCTTCATTTCATATACTTTCAAGAGTAGTTCTTGTAGACTTGTGTAAGTGGACTTTCCCATGGATTCTTATATTGAGAGGTTACTATCATCAGTGGTGGGTTGCTTATAGCTTTCAACTACTATTAAGGAAAGATCAAATAAAGTGTTCTATTTATTTTTTTAAAAAAAACTCTAGGTCAGTAGTTTTCAACATGTAGGTTGTAACCCTTTCAGGGGACAAATAACCTTTTCATAGAGGTTTCTAAATACTATCGGAAAACACAGAGATTGACATTGAGATTCATAACAGTAGCAAAACTACAGTTATGAAGTAGCAAAAAAAATAATTTTATGGTTGGAGCCACCACAACATGAGGAACTGTATTAAACTGTATTAAACAGCTTTAGGAAGATCGAGAACCACTACTCTAAGTGAATCTGAAAATGATGTTTCAGCTCTGGATAATCATTTGTGTAACCTTTCTGTCATCTAATGGAAAAACATGCTTTAGATGAGCTAGAAACCCTACATCAGAATCCCCTCCCAGTTTTGCTTCTTCTGATGTATATGCAGTGGCTTATTTTTCTTTAGAACTAATGACAGTAAAATGTGCTCTTAGCATGAAAGATTAATTTGCTCAACAACCTTTCATTATATATTTTTAAAAATTAATTAATTAGTTTATTTATTTGCACTCTAGATTTTATTCCCCCTCCCCATCCACCCTCTGACTGTTCCACATCCCATACCTCCTTCCCACCTCCTGTCTCCATGTGGGTGTCCCCACTCCCCCCCCCCAACCCCACCTGACCTCTAAACTCCCTGGGGTCTCCAGTCTCTTGAGGGTTAGGTGCACCATCTCTGATTGAACACAGACCCGACAGTCCTCTGCTGTACATGTGTTGGGGGCCTCATAAGGATCTTCAGAGAAACTAAAGCAATCTCACCAATATGATGATTTTGTAGAAACATTGTTATTTTTTAAATTATTTACCCAAAAGTGCCTACTATACATCTTTGATTGAGGGGCAGTTTTTAAGTTGAATGTGTGTGGATTGAAGAGCTAACTCTGCAGCTAAGAGCAGCAGTTGTCCTTCTAGAAGCTCAGGTGTTCAGTTCCCAATATCTGGTGGCTCACAACCACCTGCACCTCCATCTCCAGGGGACCTGATGTCCTCTTCTGGTCTCTGGAGGACCCTGAACACACTTATAGGCACATACACACACAAAGAGATGCACAGAGTTATACATAAATAAAAATAAATCTTTACAAGATAAAACAAATCTCGAGTTTTTAATGATTTACTCAGTACAATATTATGTAACATACCAATTTTCAATTATGACAAGTTCTGATCAATTTCAGTTTATTTTATCTAAAAGAGACTTCAATCCATCCTTCCAGCCAGTATTTGTTTTTACACTTACTGACAGAACCCCCCTGTACCACCCTCACATCGATACTGACATTTGCTCCATCTGCAGCTGTAAAGTCATGGACTTATGCAGAACTTGAAACTCAGCAATAGAAAAACATAATTCTCATATGGCCCTTCACTCAAATTTCTGCTCCTCGTAGAATGTCTTATCTCTGTGGTTGATAACTCTCTTTCCTGAATGGCTCAAACGCCTGGAATCACTGAGTATTTCATGTTCTTTGTCATAGTAGACTGTCTCATGTCAGTTTTTCTCCCCTCCCCATTCCCTACTCCTTTAAACATTCTTTGGGTTTGATCTTTTTTCTTCCTATTGGTTCTTGTTCATCTAGCTTTTTTTTTTTTTTTTTTTTTTCTTAACCAGAGCTGATAGTGACCCAGTACTTACAAGTTTAATATATGTTTACTTAAATATTTAATTTTTGTATTATTTCAAGTCTTCAAAACCATTGAATCCCTGTGCCTCATCCCCCATCCAGCTTGACATGCCATCAAAGACCAGGCAGCCTCTCAGAGCTCCTGCATCTCAGCCTCCATCTCTTAGAATGTCTCTCAGGCCTCTAGACGCTCAACCTCTTTCAGGAAGCAGCTGTATCGAACTTTTCTTATGGATCTCTGAAGAACTACAGATTTCCCTTTTTAGTACAATGAGAAAGTGTTTAAAGAAGTTTGCACAATGAGTTGGTAGAATTGTGTTTATTTGAAGGATTTGAAGGAGAGTGGGTTTTAAATTTAGGAAGGCTTTCCCCATCACTTCAGTAGCTTTCTTAGCTAGGCTCATATAGATCAGGTTTTCCTAAAGCAGAACACTATCTGACTTCATAAACAAGGGCTTCCATTGCTTGGAAATGCAGTTATGTTCTACAATGTAAAGCTGGTCCCCAAAAAGAAATCAGCTTGCATACATACCCAGAATCTTTTGGGAGAGGAAGAACAAATGCCTGGTCTGTTAGGTTCAGAGCTGTATGACATTGATTACCTTCCAGTCTCAGTGAAGGATAAGGAGATTCCTGAAATAAAATTACCTTGAGAACAAAACTGGGGAAGACAGGCTAGGAACTAGCATTCAGAAGAACTGTATTGCTCCTGGTCTTGATGCTGGAAAGGCGTAATGATGCCGGTCTAGACCAGTCCAGACTGTCCTCCAAAGAGCAGTAAATCATGGTAAAGCAAACAGAGATAGAGAACTCTTTACTGAGAAGTTCACCAAAGGAAATTGAGCCATCAAACTCCTGTGGCTTCAGGGAGATAGGATGGTACCTTTGCAGAGGGTGCTAGCACTGTGGACTTATAAAAGGTCTCTAGTCTTAGGAATAGCAAAATGCCAGCATTTCCTACCCACCCCTCTGGAGTAGATTTCACTTGTGCATGCTTACTTATCTGCAATATGGTTTTAGAAATTGTAAAACAATCATCTTTGGTGTTCTGAATCCTCCTTTTTCTCTGAAATACTTGCAAACAGTGAGAACAGGGTAGTTTCTTGCTCGGTCTGCATCTCCTTTGAAGCTCTAGAGACACATCTAGTCTGAGCCTGTGTTAATTTCCTGCAGCTACTGTAACAAGCCTGCCCCATGCCTCTCATAGCTTCTCATGGTTTTCTGGCTGTGCTTTCTGTCTTGTAAGCTCGTCTCTCTAATCTTTAGCTTATTTGCATAGTCTTTTCTGTGCATTTCTGGGTCCAGACTTACTTTTTTTGTGAATACATCAGCCCTCATAAAGGTGGGGTCCTTCCCATGCCAGCATGGTCTTATCCTACCTTGATTGATTGGATCTGCAATTTTTCTAAAACCCTAATTTTGAGCTTGGTATACTATCTTGGTGACAAGAGGATGACATCATCAGGTTCACTGTATAATTCTATGGATGGCCAAAGCCTCAAAGTATGATTGCCAAAGTAAACGAGCCTGGGGCTAGCAGCACTAGAATGACATGTTTGTTTAGTGTACATTAGAAAGCTTAGAAGAAGAAAGGATTTCCTTTCCTCCGTATAGGCTAAACCTACATGCTATAGATCCTGCAGGCTGTGACTTCCCATAGGACACAGGAACATTATGGAGCGGAATCTGGGAGTTGCTGTGCTCTCACAGGACTAAGACATAGACCTTCTCCTTCTCTGCACTGTTTCTAACGACCGAGAAGTCACTGTCACCTAAGATCTGTCCATTTTCTTGCCTATCATCACCTGTGGCTTAATTTTCTCCCCCGGATCCCAGGTTTCTTCCTCTTTAGTCTGGGAAGCCCATTCTGAAACTCAAAGCCAACGGTCATGTCCAGGATGCCATGTGTGGTTCTGGGTTTCTTAATAGGAACCCCGACCCCAGCCTTCTGCCAAACTGTTTCACATGGGCTGGTACTTCAAGTACTAGGACATGCCTCCTGGCCAGTTTCTGATCAAATCTTTATTCTGGAGTTCACTTCCTATGAAACAGTACTATCATTGCAGATCCTCAGTTTTACACTATAAGCATTTGATCTTAAGCAAGCAGTCTAAAGAACAACAAATGCTAGATGGAATTTTCTTTTCTGTATTTAAGATTAGTTACCCCTGGTTCAGATGCCTCCCCTTCCTTATCTTAAAGAATAAAACTTGCCATGCAGATAGGTGGTTACCAACAGCCTCGGGCTAATGAGTGGAGATTAATTTGGGGGGGATCCAGATCTGTCAGACAAATTTTTATATTTATATAAAGGATTAGATATATTAATGGAACTGTTACTAGCAACTAAGAACTTTGTGCATTTGGTGTATTTGAGAAGCAGTGAGATCATTAGTGTGCTGTTAGTGGTTTGAAGGAGGGGTCGACAGTACAGTAGAGGATGCCCTGTGTTTCTAAAAGCCTCAGTCCAGGACTTGAGAGAAGTGGACAGACAGAACTGTAGGGCCAGCCCGATGGTGTATGCGAAGGGCCACAGGAATCTGAAGCTGACCTGAGTGATCCAGGTGGATCAGAGGTGTGGGGAGGTGTGCCTGTATGTGCACATGAGGACAGGTGCTCATAGAGGCCCAAGGAGGTGGCGCTCAAGCCTCAGGTGGTTACACCTGGTATAGGTGTTGAGAACTAATCTTGAGTCCTGTGGAAGAACTGTAAGCACTCTTAACTGCTGATCCAGCCCTCTGGCCCCATGCCCAGCTTCTTAGATTGTACAACTAATATAGACTTCTTAAGAAATTTGGCAACAGGGTTGGAGAGATGGATTAGGTGTGCAATCATGAGGACCAGAAGTTAGAACCTAACATCCATGTAATAAAGTGTCCCAAAACACCTGTGACTCCAGCTCTGTGAGATTTTATGCGCTGTTCTTACCTCTATGTGCATAGGTGCACACACATTCACATACATGGCGCATACACACACACACACACACACACACACACACACACACATTCTTTTCAAAACAAGTTCTTAAATGTATAATAATGAAAAACTAGTTCAAAGTCAAATGTGTAATGTATCCAGAGTGTTTCTGGCAGCCCTCAACACTGTTGCATGACATGACTCGACTGCAGCCTTGGTGCCGAACAGTCAGCATGCCCATTTCACTGTGCATGGATGCTATCTGAAACACTTCAGCTCAGCTTCACGGGTACAGCATGTTAAGGATCACATTGTCTGTACTAAAGAAACAAGAGTTTACAGAAAGCAAAGGTTTGATAGTTTTATCCAGCATGTATCAAATTAGCACACTTTTGGATTGTGCTGTTAGCTGTTTGATTTTAAAAGTTCCTTTTTCAGATGGAAGTTTCATTAAAAATTGCCCAATGGATTTTGTTTCAGAAGTAGGACAAACTTTCCGTCACTTTATCTAATTGCCCTAGTCATACTTTGCCCATTCTGTACTCCATATTTATATGAAGCAGTATTCTTAGCATTGCTGATTATAAAATCTACTTTTTTTTTTTTTTTTTTTTTTTTTGAGACAGGGTTTCTCTGTGTAGCCCTGGCTGTCCTGGAACTCACTCTGTAGACCAGGCTGGCCTCAAACTCAGAAATCTGCCTGCCTCTGCCTCCCAAGCGCTGGGATTAAAGGCGTGTGCCACCACTGCCCGGTGATTATAAAATCTAAATATTGGTGTCTTGGTTACTTTTCTATTGCTGTGATAAAACACCATGACCAAAACAGCTTAAAAAAAGAAAGCATTTAATTGGGCTTACAGTTTCAGAGTCTATGATGACACAGTATAACAGCAGAAACATCTGAAGGCTCACAACTGAACTGGCAAGCAGGAGTCTGCGAGCACACTGGGAATGGTTCCAGTCTTTTGAAACCTTAAGGACTACCTGCAGTAGATCACACCTCTAATCCTTCCTAAACCGTTCCACCAACTTGGAACTACTAGTTTCAAATATGAGTTCTGTGGGACTACACTCCTTCAAACCGCCAGAGTGGGTCAAGTCTGAAAACATGGAAGATGCTTTATGTTTTATAGTATCACATTCAGCCAGGACTTTATCCTTTATGAAAAACTGGATAAGCACGTCCACTTCATTGCTGTACACATTTGCTTTCATTTGTTTTTAAAAGGTGTACTGGCTGGTTCTGTGTCAACTTGACACAGCTGGAGTTATCCCAGAGAAAGGAGTTTCAGTTGAGAAAATGCCTCCATGAGATCCAGCGGTAAGGCATTTTCACAGTTAGTGATCAAGGGAGGAGGGCCCCTTGTGAGTGGTACCATCTGTGGGCTGGTAGTCTTGGGTTCTATAAGAGAGCCATCTGAGCAAGCCAGGAGAAGCAAGCAAGCCAGTAAGTGACATCCCTCCATGGCCTCTGCATCAGCTCCTGCTTCCTGCCCTGCTTGAGTTCCAGTCCTGACTTCCTTTGGTGATGAACAGCAGCATGGAAGTGTAAGCTCAATAAACCCTTTCCTCCCCAACTTGCTTCTTGGTCATGATGTTTGTGCAGGAATAGGAACCCTGACTAAGACAAAAGGTAAAACTGTCTAGCTACGAAAATTGTTTTGAAGAAACTATTTTCATTAAATGTTTGATTTATTTCATATGACTATATATCTATGTCGATGTCAACATTTCTCTATCAAAAGGGGCAGTCACAAAGTAGAAAAAATTAACAATCTCCAGTGTCCAGCAAGGAGGTACCAGATTAGAAATGAGGAGAAAGGGGAGCAAGGGCTTCTGGGTTTTTGCTTCAATAACCCAGTGAATACTCATGGGACTTGTTGAGTGGAGGAGTGGACTCTATTTGAAACAGGTGAATGTAAAGATTCATTTCTAGAAGTCATGCAAATGAACATGTCTTCATCAAGAGTCTGAGCCAAAGGATTAGAGTCAGATTACTCTAGCGCAGGGTGGCCATTGTGAAACTCCTGAAGAGTGTGGTGGAGGGCCATGGCTGCCAGGAGCTTTTACACCTTGGCACCCTCTCGTGCAAGTCACCATATATTCCTAGTTTCACTGGGTTGTTTTGAAGATTAAAGCGGATCATGTTGGTGAATCCCTGACAATGCCTGACATGCAATTAGCACCCAATAAATATCTTTAATTGTTTTTAATTGTTGTTGGCAAAAGAAGTACTATTTTTAAGCTGAGATTAAATATTTTGGAATGTGATTAGGATTTGCACAATAATATCTTACTTGAATTGCATTGTTGTTCTTCATGGAAGTATTATAACCCATAAATTCGAATTCTGTAAACATATGGGGGTTTATGATTTATCACTGTGTACTGCTGTGAGGCAGTGTTCATGGCCTTTTAAGTAGGAGCTACCATACTTTATGCAAATCAAAGTTCCCACAGAAATAATGAGTCAAAATGCAATTGACAGGTCACCTTTGGATTGCCAGTTTCTTCTGTGTTCCACCTGGGTTAATCTTTAGGTTGAGTTCCACAACCTTTGATTTGGCATAGGTTTTCCACCGATGAGAAACCTTTGATTTTGCTCAGGTTTTCCACCGATGAGACTTTCCTTTACACCTGACCTTAAAAGTTAAGATTACTGCTTTCAAGTGGATTCCTAATCTAGAATTTTCGTTTTGTATTTTTTGTAGAGTCAGTGTATACTGCAGGATTTTGAGACTCCCCTTATTGCATTAACAGATTCTTAAGGAGCAAAGGCCAGATCACTTAAAAAAACCACAGTCTCTTTGGCAGTAGTGTTGAACCTGGAGGAAAGCCAGCCACAGCCAGTATAAAGTTAGATTCCATTCCATCAGCATAATAGTTAATAATAGTTGGCTGATAGGGATGTGGAGGGTGCCTCTGTTCCTCCCCCCATTCCACACTAACCTCTCCACCTAATACACCATTCCTTTCCCCATTCCTAAAATTCTTTGCTTGAGCCCAGCTAGGGGCTGATGAGCTAGTGGCTGCTCTAAGTGGCATAACGGGGTCTTCCTGAAAGAACTGATAGTCCTGGTGGTGACTACTTAAGAAACTGAGCCATCTCCAGATGTCTTTAGGAATGTAGAAGAAAGCTTCCTCTGTTCATGTTTATATGTGAACAAAACCAAAGTCCTGTTACTCTCCTGCTTTACCCCAGGTCGTCAGGATCACTCCTCCTTTCTTCTAGCCATTACATAAAGATAATAAAGATAGAATTATTTTAATGAGCTTAGTCATAGTAAAATTAAATCGGTTACATTTGCAGTTTCTAGCCCCCACTCGCACCCTTTTATTGGATGCAGGTATTTGTAGGGTATGAACTATTCAAACAGTTACAGCATTCCAGGAATTCTTTCCCTGAATTCTGCATGCTCACATTTGGAGTTCCATTTAAACAGTGAGAAAGATTGCTGGATGTGAGAACCACTCGTCTAGTGTGTATGGGAAAACTCAGCAGCATTTTCCTGCATCTAAGCACTTCTCAGTGGGACCAGGTTCTAGTAGTAAGCAGCCTCACATTGTGTAACTGCTGACAGTGGCATTTGGTGCTACCTGTAGTTTAGGTTAACAGTTGTCCTTTACCCTACATCTCACCACTACAGAGAGAGACTTGCTAACTTTTAATCACCTGCTTCTCAAGTTTAAGAGCTTGGCCAGAGTGATGCCGGAAAGTCTCTGCATTTTCCAGTGAGTTAACGTCCATCTCTTCTGGGGATCTTGACACCTACCTATCATTAACAAGTCCTCAGACTCCTTAAGAGAATGGAGCAAGGAGACCAGCTGTCCGCCCCCGACACAAGCGTATAGTAAAGCATAACCAGGTTGTACTCAAGGCTAAGTTATTTTTCACTGGAGTGCATTGTGCTGGCTGCCCGGCGGACCCAACGTCTTGCTGCCTCCTTCCTTCTGCAGATTACATTGTGGTTTCAGGTGTTTTCCCCAGGTCAGTTTCCTGGTCATTAATGCTGCAACACCTCTGCTGAGCAGATATCTACTCTCTGGTTCTTTTATTACACCACTGTGTAACCAGCACTGGCGACTCAAGGGCTGAGGCTGTTTGTAAATAAAACTTTAAAAATATTTCCTGGGACAAGGATGTGGAGAAGAAAGCCCTACGTTCTAGCTTTGAGCAAAGCTTCGTTTAAGTGGAATCACACTGAACTAAGTCATTGAGACTGTTAATATGTTAATCTCTGAACTATTCAGTCTCTTTGATTCCATGGTTATTACTCACCCCACTAGTAAATGACAGCATGTGGCCAATCTATGTAGTAACACAAGTAATCTAACAGGACGTAGTTGCTGTATCTAGCGTCCTTTTAATAATAGAAAATTCTTACCGTTTGGCTTTAAAATGATTACCATCATTTTCTAAAAAATTGTATGCCAAAAAGAAAAGGATGATTTGAGAAAGAATTCAGTTTAATTCAGTAAACATTCTCTGAGCGTTGCTGTGTGCTGGCCACTGAGTTAAGTGTTTAGAATGCAGAATGGATGAACTTGTCCCTGGGTCACAGTGTACAGTATAATAGAGATGGTTGGATCATTTCATGTCCCTTACAATTGGAGTGTAGAGTCGCTCTTCTGTTAAAAGCCATTCGTTTTGCCAGAATTGGTCAGAAAGGATTATTATCCTAGAAAATCACATTGGGTCTGGACCTTGAATGATGGGAGCTGGGAAATGAGGACAAATGGACAAGTCCTATGAAAAGGAGCCACACACAGGCTGACTTAGAGCAATGTATGCAGGGAGACAGAATTGCTTCAAGGTGGCAAAATATGGCTTGCACATGGGTCTGTGTTATTCTTGTCAAAGAAGGCCATATATGACACATACAAGTGACCTTTAGATTATGCTGCGGCTTTGGAGTCAAATCTGTAAGCAACTTAGAAAATTCTTACAGAAGATAGATTTGGGTTTTCTTTTGTTTTTAAAGGTGTGTGTGTGTGCGTGTGTGTGCGTGTGTGTGTGCGCATACACACACATCTATCTTATGCACGCGTGTATACATGGATTGTCCATAGATACCAGAAGAGGGTGTCAGATCCTGTAGCGCTGTTACAGGCGTTCATGAGCTTTGTGAAGTAGGTACTGGGAAATGAATTAGGGTCCTCTAGAAGAGCAGCATGTGCTCTGTCTTTCTAAACAGAACTGTTTCTCTGTAAATAATGTAAACTAAAGAATGTTTTAAATGAGTAAAGAGGATTTCCTGAGCTTGAAGGCCTCATGTCTTTGTTTGTTTTTATTTTTTGTTGTTTGGGGGCAGTGTATTGTTATATCACTTGCATATTCATCTACTCATAGGATACAGGGTGCTCTGGGTTAGGACTTTAGTTGTCTTACAGAACCTGTTATCTGCCACTGTAGAGCTTTAAGTGTATGTCAAGGCCATAACTTTTCTCAAGCATATTGTATTCTTGAGTAGCATAGATGACTTATAAAATCATGTGTTTTCTCATTGTTTCAAAGGTATTTTGTACTTTGACTTTGGTACTTTTATAATATTTAATATGTGTTTATTTTCTTATCCCACATAAAATAATTGTTAAGTGATTTTCTAACACTGACTAAGGCAGTGGGTGAGGATTGTTGTGAGCCAGCTCTAGCCTGGGAGAATCCTTTGTAGCAGGAAAGGGGTGAAGCTGGAGTTGGGTATCTCTGTGGACTAGACTCTAAGTAAGAACACTTCTTGTAACTATTTCATGTGTGTTGCTCCTTAACGTATCCATCTCTGGAAAGCAGTGGGTAACTCAGGAATTTCCCAGATCAAAGAAATATTCTAGGATAGGGAAACTGAGGCTAGCTAACATAGCCTATTATGAACAGCGGCTAAGTATCAGACTTGGACTTTGAAATGATAGGTGAGGGTCCCACCCCAGCTGCTGGCTTCTCTGTAGCAGGGATGGATGTGCGTCTGTCACTGGTACTGAAAAGACAAGGCTTCACTTACTCCCGCATCTCTGTTTGTGCCTCTGAACTCACAGGGAGTGAACTTCAAACATCTTAGCCATCAGTTTTCACAACATAAGGCAGGTCTTAGTTTGGGGGTGTTTTCCTATTGCCATGGGTTTTAGTGGGTTTGTTTTTTGTTTTTGTTTTCTATCTACTTGCTGCATTTTTATCAAAAGGTTTTGGGAGATACTTTTCTTACAGCAGAGGTAGAAAATTGCAACCGTATCAGCAGAAGCAAGAACAAAGTAAACATAAAATGTGGCCCTAAATATATTAATATCTGCAAAGTCAAACGGCTCCTTTGGGATTTTATTTTGCAAGCCCATTTTGAAATGGTGAAAAAGGAAAACTTGAATTGTCAAATGTTGTAAAAATGTCCCAGCTTTTATGGATGCTATAAGTTAATCAACCGAAAGCCCTGAGTAAAACAATTATCACCAAATCTATGAGAGAGCACTTTTGGTACTCAGGGCTGAAAGCACTGACTTACCCACATTCTCATGATTCATCCAAAAAAAAAAAAAAAAAAAAGTATTTGTAATTTCTTAAGACGTGGTCTAAGTATTTCTTTCATCCCAAGGACAGGGTTTTGAGAAACTGTAATGGCAAGGTGTCTGTGCACATGTGTTCAGATCCAAACCCTATAGCAGTCGTCTTAGAATTGCCTTGAACGGAGGATTGGCTTCTTGCTGGCAGCAGTGCAGATTTTGTAATGTTGCCACTGACCTCTTGTTGTCACCACTGCTGGCTGACATAGCACCCCAGGCCCCATAAAAAGGACACTGGTAAATAAAAAGGACAGAACACCTGACAGTTTCCTAACTGTATAAATGCTCATCTGTTTAGGTAGCAGATTAGGTGTTTGTTATCCCTAGCCTCTCCTTGGTATCTTACTTCCTTTATTTCTTTAATTTGGCTGTAAACTCTTGAGGACAAAGCTCATTCTCTCTCATTGCTTTTATTCTGCAAAGACATCACAATTGTTTTATATAGCAAAGCTTTAGTGTGTTTTTACTGCTACTGGATTTTATAATCGGTTGTTACAACATACGGTATATAGCCCTGCATAGGACACAACTAGGAAGAACATAAGTATCTGATTTGTGCAATGTAATTAGCTTTGACTTTAATCTTATTGCAGGTTCCACGAGTCTTCATAGACTTTATAGTATAGGCAATTCTTATAATATATACTTGTTTTAGTTCCTAAGAAAATATAGTTAATTCCCTGCCCATCATTTTAGCCTCAGACCCTTGCAACTGAATAGCCATACAGACTCAGCCATGACCCTAACCTGGGAGGGCATTAGGAGTAGTGAGATGGGATCCAGGGTCACTATGGAGTTAGCTGTGGTGTTTGTTATCCCTAGCCTCTCCTTGGTATCTTACTTCCTCCATTTCTGAATAGGTGTGTATTCACAGGGTCTGGTTTTCTTGCCCCATAAGAACTTCCTCACCACCATTCTTCCACACTCAATTGTATTTACACTTATTTTTCCCCCTGCCCAGCTTAACTGTCAAATCCCTTTTTATGTTGGAAAGAGAGATTTATTTCTCTTTGGCAACTCTTTTTAAGCCCCCCAAAACACCTCAGGCACTCTCTGCACTATCTGTGTCCACAGTTTCGTTACAGTGCTCATTGTTCTGTGTTCTCACCATCCATTGGCGTCTGTCTGTCTGTGTTGGATCTTGAGCTGTTTGCACATTTGTAACTGTTTAAGATATGAATGACTTGTGTTACTTAGTTTCGGAGCATTGCAGATCTGGAGTTTAATGCAAACTAACTTTGGCACTCTCACCATCCGTTTCTCCCTCCCTCCCTTCTGACTTCTCTCCCTCCTTTATCCCTTTCCTTTCTCATCTGGTTAATAACTAATTTCCATAACCTTTACATCATTGGCTTGCTAAGAGAGCAACTATTGTAAAGCCTCCTGAACTGCCTTGTGTGCTCT
The DNA here is from genome assembly GCA_028551405.1 of Uromys caudimaculatus. NCBI lineage: Eukaryota > Metazoa > Chordata > Mammalia > Rodentia > Muridae > Uromys > Uromys caudimaculatus. The sequence goes on along the minus strand of CM052709.1, from coordinate 60,837,046 downwards.
TTTTGAGCCTTAACCCATCCATCTATCAAGGTTGTTAAGTTTGTCTGGCTTGACAAATAGTGAGCAGATGAATAAAATAATGATCTTTATCAGTTTCACTAAGAGCAAATCCAACCCAACACTTTATAAAGGGAAATTTAGTGATGGAACTAATTTAACAAAAAGTCAAAACTGTGCTAAACAATGTTTGTTAAAAGGATTATAGAAAGATTTGAGCAAGTTGCCTCACACACATATGTATTTCAACTGTCAAGACTATAATTAGGAAGTTAAGTTAATGATGTTTGCTATTATATAGTTTAATCAGCACTAAAGCATTTCTTGTCATGGATAACCCAAATACTTCATCTTGTATTTCAGTTTTGAAGATGAATGTTGTTCCTCCGAAAATATTCTAGGGAAAGTGAAATATTGCTTGAAATAAGAAACTATTTGCAAGCACTTGCAAACATATATGAGTTTTCATATGCATTCTGTCTGAAATGTCCAACATTAAGGTTTTCCCATACTGCATATTATCATTGTTTCAAGTATTTGTTTTCCTTTTGATCTTTTCTGTTGCAAACATTTTTAAAATGTTCGCTTTCTAATTTATAATTACCGTGTTTTCCTAACTCTTGGCCCTGGAATGACTGACTGCTCAGCTGATTTGCTCTTCTGTTTTCCCCCCTCTTAATATAGAAAACTTGATTTTGTAGAGATGGCAAATGAACTGTTGTGACTCGATCCCTTACCGTTGACAGTTATCAATTCATAGGCAAATCTTTGTCCTTGTTGTATATGAAGCCATTACTCTTCTAGATTGCTTTAAAGCAAACCCCCAACTTCTTTATAAGTTTATTATAAAATGTTTATAAATTACTAGGTATGCAAAAAACTACCCTGTTCCTAAAATATCACACTAGAACCAAATGTCGCGTGCTTCCTATCTCTGCCTATGTGTGTCTGTTTCAGCCACTTCCCCATGCACAGCAGTTCATGTTTGGTGCATATGTCTTTTGCTCCTGAGTAATGTTTTTCTTTTGTTCTGTCTGATTTTCTAACTGTAAGTCACAGAAACTGGTACTGGGATATACATAGATTCTAAGTATTAATCACGTTCTTTGCTAAAATTGCTTATCAGTTTATCAGATTAGGTAATTGGGTTCTTGAAATGTTTTTGGCAGAATTCCAGACAGTGGGAGCGATGGTGGGAGCTGACAAGAAAGCATACACAGAGCACTGCTCATTTAGGCCTTGTCTTAGGATAGATAAGCTGGGTGTCAAAATGTAGGGCTGGAGAACATATGGGCAGTAATTACATGTCTTATGGTGCTTGCACTTTAGAGACAGTAAAATGGGAAAGAGTGGCAGAGGCCAAACTGTCTGTTTTATACCTTTACTCAGACTGGCAAGCATTTTATCCAATTATAATGGGCAATACCAGCTTGCTCTTAGTGTAATGGAAGAAATTTATGCTGGTGGTCTATGATGGAGTCTGTCCCTCAAAACAGCAACAACAGAAGCATGGTGTAGTGGTCCTCTCTATCTGTGCGTTCACTGTAGGTGTTGGTTAACTACCATCAAAATTAGTTTGAAATTGCGTCCCATTCTAAAGATTCCTAACCCCTGCTTCCTCTCACTCTGGGACTCAGATCAATCCTTCTCCAGCATATTCTTGCTGGGGAACTACCTGCCCATTAGTCATTTAGCAGCTGTCTGGACTGTCAGGTAGATTGTCATAGTGTCATGGTGCTTATATTCAAGTAACTCTTATTTTACCTAATAATGACCCCAAAGCACAGTAGTGATAGCATAAAGGAGCTACTGGGCATGAAGCATGGGTGGAGAGGGCACGGGGTAACTGTGAGGCACAGCTGCAGTGTGTATGGGGGACCAACATGTGTGCAGAGTTCAGGGCTATTCAGATTAAGGCAGAGGCTTTGGGACATGGAACCTGGAAATCAGAGATCTACTACTGTGTTGGAAGGGCTTTTTCTTCCAGGTAGAATTAATCTTAAGATGATGGGCTCCCCCTTCCATTCTGTCCTGATACCATATGCACTGGCATCCATCATCCAGTGCATTGTGCACCAGAGATCTGATGACAGAAAATGTAAAGAAGGCCATTGATCATGACCGCAATTGATTATAATGGAAGAAAGGCATAGGTTAGGAAGGCAGGGAATGCCGAGTTCTGATGGCTATAATGAGCTTTACCTCTGGCCCAAGCACCTAGGGCAGAAACTTGACAACTGAGCGATCAAAGTTCACATTATTTTACCAGAATTTAAATTATCTTTCTAGACTGACTTTTCAGTGGTGGAAAGCAGTGTTTGTGGGAGGTGGGGGCGGGACGGCTGAGCCCGGGCTTCCCAACTACTGATCACGTGGTTCCCCCGAAGTCGTTTGAGTTTCCTGGGATTCCGTTTCTTTAGGTGCTAGATATAGACAACAACCTAACAGCCTCACATTGTTAACTGATGTGTAATAAGATGGAAGATTTGACACTACTTAGGAAACCAGAGATGTAATTATCAAACATTTTCATGTAGAGTCATAAGCAAAATCGTGTTTCTAATAACCCCTGTAAGACACACCTTTTCGTTGCTAAAAGCATAACAACTGTTAGGCAATAAATAACTAATAAAATGTCCTAATGAGAAAACGTCCGTTACTCTGTCATTATTAGCACATGCTGACTACACACATTTAGTGGGCTTCTCTCCGGCGCCTTTACGCACACAGTTAGATAGCATGGTCATCTGCGTTTCCCTTTATCGGTTCTCCCCCATTTAAAACATCGTCTATTTAGAAAAGCAAAAGGATGCTATTAGCATTTGCAGCAGGCGCATTGGTGTCTACACTTTGTTTCCTTCCCATCTTTAGCCCCCGCTTATTTAATTCTTCTAAAATGGGTGGGTTTTATAAAATGTAACTCCACATACCCATGACACATGAATAATCTTTTTAAAGTTTTGAGGACATAGAATACCTACATTTAAATTTATTGGTTGGATCTTTAATAGAATAATGGATCTTTGAAAAGAAGTGTAAGAAATTAGATCTCAGAGAGAAGTATTTTAAACAAGGCAAACATGTATATATACATATAATTTTAAAATGAATACACCAAATCAGAAAGGTCAGTATAAAGCACACTAGTTTAAATGTTAAAGTTTCCAGTTTTGGCCACTCAGATTCTTTTCTATCTTTTCTTTTTTGTTTTTGTCAAGTTCATACTCTGTGATCCAGGCTAGACTCAAACTCACCTTGTCCTGCTTCATCACAGATGGAATGACAAGTATATACCACCATGTCTAACCCATTAATCATCTCTCTCTCCTTCTCCTCCCCCCGCCCCCTTCCTTATTTTGTTTGTCCACATTAATTAATGATAATAGATAATTAAGGGCAGTAGTTTAATATAAATTCTTAGTGAAAATTTAGAGAGTTTAAGAAATAAGTATTTATATTACCAAAAAATAAACAGCCAGCCAGACAGGCAGACCTTACTACTCACCTTGAGCTGCAGAGGCTCCATGGGATATGTGTGCATTCCAGGGAGACACTATAAGAATCATTTGCATAAACAAACAATAAATTAGCACCTCTGGGTGTTTTCTTCTTCATTTTTTATATACACCTGCTTTCAAAATCCTGGAAGTTGAGAGTTTGGTTGCTAGGAGATGAAAAGTCTCTGCATGAGCATCAGTGTCATGCACATAAGGTGTATATTTCTAATGTTAAGCAGGCCACCTAAAGATGGTCTACGGTCCTTTTGCTGCCGTTTTACCACTGTAAAAATGTTCTATTCTGCTGTTCAGAAAAAATTTCCCTCTCCCAAGTTTTACATTAGATGAATGCCCAGTGGCAGTCTAAGTTTATGTACGTGGATTTCTTTAAGTGAACTGTAGAATAAGGGTATAGAAAAGGACATCAGTCAGGCTTCTACTGGTTGTAAACAGGTGGAAATACCAATGCCATAGTGTTGGCTATAAGGAAATGGGACTATCTCATTTATTTCAATGTATGTATTAAATATTCAATTCAAAAGGGCAATAACTGTATTAAATGAATTTGACTTTTGACTTGAAAAGTACTTCATACCAACATTTAACTTTAAGAAATGGAGTGTGAGTGCTGAAGTGATGTAATCTCTATATATAACACTCTCAGAATTGAACACACCTGACATTTGTAATATGTCTCCAATAGATCTGACACATTTGTATCTTGTTTTTATTATACAGTTAGAGATTTTATTATTATTTATTACTACTATTATTTTTATAATTATTATAGAAAATGAGTTTGTAAAATATTGCCAACATTTCAGTATCATCAGTATTTCACTGAAACATGGTCAGTGTTTTGAAATTAGTGGAATATCTATAAATATATTTTTCCATAAAAGTGAAAGACTATCTGATATGGTAACTTTGTCGCTGAAAAAAATGTTAAATACTTTAATGGACTCTTATGAGGCTTAATTCAGCCCTTTTAAAGAGGTGTTATTTGTTTTCATGATTGGTTTTTTAAAATTCTGCTTATGGGGCTAGAGAGAAGAGAGATGGCTCAGTGGTTAAGGTGCCTGCTGACCTGAGTTAAGATGCCCACGACACCCACAGTAAACATGCATCTATAATCCCAATGCTCCTGTGGAAAGACAGGAGACAGACAGGAAAGTCCCCAGAATTCCATAGGCCCACTAGCCAGGTGCACACATTGACTCTCTAAAACAAGGTGCTCAGTGAGAACCAGCACCCGTGCTTGGCCTCTGACCTCCCTCCCTGACCCCTCTGCAAACCTAATTTTGCTTTTAGGTACAAGTTGGAACTTTATAATTAGTGACTTGAACATACGTATGCACCTGGAGCCTTTGAAATATTAGTAAGAAGTGCGGTACCATTTGCCTCATCTTTGCCTGTGACTCAAATATAATAAATGCCCAGCTCAGTAGCTGTAGCATTGCTCATTGTTTACAACTGTGTCAGTGCTTGAATCACACCAAGACAAAAGTGATTTGGAATAGCTGTATCCGCACTTTTTTTTTTTAACCTCAAAACAGCTGATCTAGATGTATGTTGTGTTTAATATAAATCTCCTTATGGTTATTATGGGGCTATGTAAATATTTTCAGTAAGGATACAAGGTTCGATTTTAAAAGAAAGATATCTAGGACCTGAGAAAAGCAGAATTTGTATTGTAATTTTCAAATGAGAGTTTGCTCATGGCAGTTTGTATACAGCTAACTTTAGGAACAAACTGCCACTTTAGAAACCTTTGACAGATCACCCACATGGAGACACACACACATGTCTCCTTGCGTTAGATGCATTTCCTACTGACTATCTACACATATTTGGTACTCACACTTACTTTTAGGGTAATTTGAAGAGTGTGTCCACCGATACCTGTCTTAGTCAGGATTTCTCTTCCTACACAAACATCATGACCAAGAAGCAAGTTGGGGAGGAAAGGGTTTATTGAGCTTACACTTCCATGCTGCTGTTCATCACCAAAGGAAGTCAGGACTGGAACTCAAGCAGGTCAAGGAGCAGGAGCTGATGCAGAGGCCACGGAGGGATGTTCCTTACTGGCTTGCTTGCTTCTCCTGGCTTGCTCAGCCGGCTTTCTTATAGAGCCCAAGACTACCAGCCCACAGATGGTACCACTCACAAAGGGCCCTTCCCCCTTGATCACTAATTGAGAAAATGCCTTACCGCTGGATCTCATGGAGGCTTTTTCTCAACTGAAACTCCTTTCTCTGTGATAACTCCAGCTTGGGTCAAGTTGACACACAAAACTAGCCAGTACAATACCCTAATCTTATGTGTTTAGCTAACTGACTAATGAGTAGTTCCACAAACAACACACACACATGCACACACATACACATACACACACACACACACAGCTTTTTTCACTAATGTATACAATAACTTGCAGAAAATTTTCTCCAGAGTTAGTATTTTATATTTCATGTGAGCAAGTGGGAATGGGCCATATTGAAATGGAGATGAGGATCCCGTAAGACCAACAAAATATAACTGAGCAGAGTCAGAACTTAGCAGAGGAAAGGCTCAGGGGTGGACTGCTTGTCCAGTGCGTGTAGAAGCAACACCGTCAGGATCCACACAGAACCATTTAACTGCTAGAAGTGTTAGTGTGTGAGTGCATGCCTGCAGTCCCAGATCTCAAGTGTCCAAGCAAAGAGGATCACAACAAGGCCAGCCTTAGTGATGTAGCCAATTCCAGGTTAGCCTGCACTGCACAATGGCTTTCTCTCTCAAAGGAAACAGAAATTTGGAAACATCTTAATTACACTAAATGAACAAGGTGTCACACTTAAAAAAAAAAAGACTTCAACATTCTTCCTTATGTGAGATTTATATTGGTGACATCGTGTAGTGTCATTGGTAGCAAAGGAACAATTGATGTCTGTGACATTTTGGATTTTTTCTTTCTTTTTAGAACATACATGGTACAAATGTGAAATCATTCAAAATTGGCTTAAAAAAAAAAAAAAACAGTTTCTGTCATTCAGATCCAGACCTATCTACTGTTCTAAATGTTTAAATTAATGTGTGTGAGTGTGCGTGTGTGCATTTGAATTTGTAAATGTGTGAGTGTGTGAGTTTGTATGTATGAGAATGTATGTGTGAGAGTATGAACAGGAGTGTAAGTGTGTATGTGTGTGAGCATGAGTGTGAGTGTGTGTCTTTCTGTCTGTTGGGGGATAAAGCCCTGTCCCCCTTCAAGTGTGTTCTGTGGATTAAACTCACTCCATAGACCCGTCTGGCACCTGCCAGTGTGCCGCCTCACTCACCCCGAGTGCTTACATTTAATGAGCATGTTAAAAATGTAATAAATTCTCTCACCATATTAATAGTGCATTAAAAGTCTTGTTCAGGAAAAGTTTTGCAGTGTGTATAGGGGACATTTTCTTCCTAATTGAAATAGCGCTAGAGACTTTGGCATCCTAACACTCTAGCAAACAGTGGCAGACTCTAGTTTCTAAATGAAATTTCAATTTAGCTTCTATCTAATGTCATAGAGCTTTCTCCATTTATAAATACACACTTGTAAAAAGAAGAAAAGTCTACAGGCATGTGAAAGCACACCAGTAAATCTGAGTTAGGAATGCATTCAACTTTGATACATAATAATATCCTACACTGAATATTAGTATTTACATATAATCATTGTAAGCATGCCAGAATAATTATTTTCTTTGATTTAATTTTTTATTAAGTTGCCACTGAAAGGCAAAACATAATGAACACATATGTATGCTATGTTCTGGTTTTTCAGTTAGTGATGAAAATGTTTGGAAAGCTCTGTTCTTACATATTACTGTTTTCTTCTCTTGTCCCTTAAGTGATCCTTAGATCTGGACTTTTGTAGCAAAACCATGAAAAATATTGTAACTTTCTTAAGCCTGTGGGAATATTAAAATTCATTCAGAGACTTCAGGAATGTGATTATAGAAACTGAATCAAATAAGTATGGTTTTCTACAACTTCAATATTATGATGTTAAAATTTGTTTTTTCTCAACTTGTGTATTTTAGAAGAAACGTTTCATGCCATTCTGAATTTCCTTAATTTAGGTTGGCTCTAAGCTCGTCTAGACCTCTGGTTCTTTTTCAACAATTTCCTTTCCTGATTTGCATCCCCTACAGTTTAAGTTGAGCACCCTGTTTAGAAAAGTTAAGGTGTACAGTGGTTTTCTACTGCTTTTCTTAGAGTGTAGAATCAAACCATCTAAGTATAATGTGCAGTTTGTTGCCCATTAAGTATGTGACTGATTCTGTCCTAGTGTGGGACATTGTCATGATCATGAGAAAATGTGTGAGCCTTTGCATCACTCTAACCTAGAAGTGTTTTCTGTTTATCTCCCAAAGTACTATTGGGAGTAATTATTGGAGTAGGCTTATTTCCATTAACTCAGTGGCAGAGATCCTAGTATTTATGTCTGTTTTGACTTGTAAAATTCCATCAGTAACTAGCCAATAGACTTGGACATCCTACAATCTAGTTAGTCCTTTGCCTGGATAGTATTGATATTATTCGTAGTTTCTGGTGCCACAATGAGTATTAGTTTCCTTTGTTAACTTTTTTTTTCAGTCTTTCTTAAGCAATGGAAAACAGTTATCATTTTCCACTCCCTCAGCTAAGATGCTACACTAGAAGATTCTAGATTAAGTGTTTATATCTTTTCCTTTACACTTCCTGCCCTTTTGTGCCCAGGATAACACTGTCCTGTATTGCATGATAAGTATTCCGAGTCAATCCTTTCTGACTTCTACATTAGTAAATGAATTTTTAAGATGAGAAATTGAATAGGCATAATTTGAGGATCTAGCATGAGTTTAAACAGTAAAATTAGAGGCCAGAACATAATTGAGGCCCCAAATGAATGGGCTTCAGCAACTTAAACTTCCTGTTCCTATACAGTTTAAGTTGAATTTTTATTTGGTATTCTAGACCATACTTGACATTTATTGGCTTGCTATTTTTTGAACAGTTTTCTAGAAAACCTTAAAATAAGAAAACTGGTAAACATAAAGCCTGTACCTTGGCATAAAAGGGCGACCCACATGAGAAAGTGAGGTAAATATATGCACTTCTTTATGTCCTGGGCTCAGAAAGTTGATAATTAAACACGAAATTTGCCTTTTGCTTCCTCTAATTTAGAATGAGGTACGTGGCGACATTTTCACCTATAATACAGATTCACTACCCAATGAATGGTAATGATGATAAAGGCTGTGAAGTGTAGACTGTCTTCCATACCATTCCCTACTGACTTACTGCACTACATATCTTAGCTAGTTTCACTCAGTGTACTGCCTGGTGGCAAAGGGAGTTCAGAAGACAAGTAGCTGACTGGCAACCCTCAGGATGATCAGCAGAGGATGTCAAAAAGGGACAAAGAGATCTGAAGATGACTCTTTTCTTGACCAATTAGTGGCAGGGATGTCTGAGTTACTTACTTCTTCTTTTCCATCATTAGACGATTCGATTGGGAAAAGAGAAGAGATTTTAATTTTACTCTTGTCATCCGGTACAGGAATTTACTGTTTCAAAATGGAAGTGACAGGTGAATTTCATTAAGATCGATAATAGGCAGCCCCTAATATCAGCAAGAAGAAATTTTAACCAAGCTATTACTTTTTGACCAATGTTCTATTACTTGTCTTGACAACCTTGTATTTAATGATGGAGAATATAATAGGTCGAGGAGCTTTCATTTTAGTGTGTGTGTGTGTGTGTGTGTATGTGTGTGTGTGTGTATGCACGCCTGCAGTTTTTAAGGTCTAGATTATATTATGGTGCTACTTTCCTGATGGGAAAGAAAGCTGATAACTGTATGCATATTTGCGATGGACACAGTCTAGGAATTATTAGTGAGAACTGGTAGCTGATGCTGATGTGTATCTTTAACAGGAAGTATTCTGCTTCACATGTTTGTCTGTAAAAACTGAAATCCTCATCAGTGAAAGACTGATGGGGTGAAGGTCTTCCTGAGGTACAGTCAGGCTAAGAGTCTTCAGTTCCAGGAATTTGTGCTTGCCACTGAGCCCTTCTTCCCTGTTCTGGGCCTTTCTTCTGATTCTTTCTCCTCAGATTCTTGTAGGGCTATGGTGTCCCTCATCTCCATTTGGCATAAGCAACTTATGAAGGCAAGACTATGTATTTAATTATTGCAATGCCTTGGAAACATAGCAGAGTATATGAAACAAAAGTTTCATCAACCTCTATGCATGGGACTAAGATTATTATTTGCCAGCCTCAAGCCTGGTATAAAATGTAGCTTTAAAGCCTCTCATTGTATTTGGTTCCTTTTCTCTGCAGATTTTTGCATTGGTTGATGATGTCACAGTCCATACATTTTAGTGAGGAGTTATATATTAATGTTACACATTGGAATTTATTCTTTAATATTCCACTACCAGTAATTAATAAATATTTCTTCATCTAGTTTCTCATAAAATGGGAATGGTGCCGTCAATGGAGAATGGATGTTGAATTCCCATACTGGAGATGATCGCTGTCATTCGGTTCCTTTTGTACTAATGGAATGCATTATGGGGGTGTTTGACCAGCTCACAGACATTGGTGTATAGCTTTATGAAATTGTTCTGGTCCTTAATTTCATTTTTCCACCAAATGAAGGCAGTAGCTACCAGAAAGACTGAGACAGTAGTTAAACATAGTGATTGGTACAGACCACCCACCTAAATGGGCCTACGTAGCATGTTAGCGTTTCTACTTATTCATCCTACTCATTCAGTCCTACTCATTCATCCTACTCATTCATCCCCGCCCTTGAGAGCTGCTTTCTCCTAAAAGGGACTCATGATGAATGAAGCTCTGTTGCACCAGTGCTGCTGGCTTTAATTGTAAAGGATTTGATTCTTTTGAGGAATACAAGTTTGAGACTTTCCTGGATCCTTTTCCTACTCTCGGACTTCATGATTTGTTTTGTTGTTGTTATTGTTGTTGTTGTTGTTATTGTTGTTTGGGTGTTTGTTTGTTCTAGAGCCTTTACTTTCCAGGCAGTAATGTGTCCTTTTCAGGGAACTGGTCGCCTTGTTTGGATTCTCTGTTTTCTTGTTCACACTGTGTCTCTAACAAGTGTCTAGAGCAGTGGTTTTCAACCTGTGGGTAGTGACCCCTCTGGGGGTTGACTGATCTTTTCACAGGGGTCACCTAGACCATCTACACATCAAATGTTTACATTAAGATTCATACAGTAGCAAAATTACAGTTATGATGTAGCAACAAAAATGATTTTATGGTTGGGGGTCACCACAACCTGAGGAACTGTATTAAAGGGTCGGAGTGTTAGAAAGCTTGAGACCCACTGGTCTAGAGTGTGGACATGGCCCTAGGATACAGCCTCTCCCTGCACATACTCTGTGCATTTGATATAAACGTCAATAAAATGATTTGTTTGTTTGTTTTTGAGACACGATCTTCTATATCCCAGATTGACCTCAAATTTGGTGTGTAGCTGAAGATAATCTTAAACTTCCAGTCTTCCTGTCTCTACCTCTGACCCTCCTGTCTCTATGTCTCCACTGCTGGGATTGTGGATGTGCATCCATAACGCCCAGTTATAATAGTAAGAGCTTTAATATAAGAAGAAAATAGCTAAGTTTTCTATCCTCAGGGCCTGTGTGTCTGGTTTAGATCTTGCCATTTCACCCTGACCTGATGTCTTAATAGCTCACACTGATAGCCATACTATTTTGAAAATAGTTACAAATAAAAGGCCAATGATTTCCATATTGTTTTAAAAACCTAATCAGATTTTTTTCTATTCTTATTCACGTTGTAGTTTTGTAATTTCGATGCCATCTGGACCATTATGAAAGTTAATTTACTGGCTGGAAAAGCAGCTCGGAAAGTAAGAGCACTTGCTGATCTTCCAGGGTACCTGGTTTCAGTTCTCAGGAAAAGAAGTAAAATGCCTCCAGCTCCAACTCCGGCCTCCATAGGCCCCAGGCCTGAACGCCGTACACGTGTTTACGTAGAGGCAAATACTCACGCACATAAAAACTTGAAAAGAAATGAATAAATCTTTCAGATAAAGTTAATTCAAACTTTTAGAGAGTTTTTTCCTTTTTCTCTGATTATAAAAGTTGAACCAAACATTTGATAATAAATCTAATACTGAAATGTATGTAACTAGTCATTTATTGCTGGACATAGTAGATTATGCTTTTAATATTAGGACTCTGTGAGATCAACGCTACATAGAAAGTTCTAGGCCATTCAGGGCAGTATGAAGAAAAGTATTGGTTGGGGGATGTGTGTGTGTATGTGTGTGTGTGTGTGTGTGTGTGTGTGTGTGTGTGTGTGGAGCATGTTGTGTGTGTGGAGGGTGTTAATATATATATACATGCATGTATTTTTAATTGTATTGTTCAGTGAAAGGAAAGCTACCTTACCATTAGGTAAAGACATGCAACCATTTTAAACTACATAGAAAGGGGATGATATTGACGAAAAATTAAAATAACTTAAGTAATCGCGTCAGATAAAGAGAGAAAATAGTTCGCTTGTGCCAGGTATATGGTGTTCCCTCTATTCTGATGGCAGTTTCTGTGGTTTGTTTAGGTTTTAATGTGTCCCAGAAGGTGTTGCTATACCATGAAGGTGTTAGGCTGTGCTGTAATGAAACGGGGGCTGAAATGGAAAGCTCATAAAATATCTTATCGCTTGGGCCTGCCTGGAGAAACCTAGCTGAAATTTCTGAGTGGTCAGCTTGACATTTTAAAGCAATGAGAAGTTGTGTCATTATTTCTGGACTACCGTGGTAGTTAGAGGAAAGGATTTAAAGTTCACTGCAGTAATTGCTGACAGCTTCCCCGGAATGAGAGGTGCTTTTAGTAAAGCATATGCAGCCTTTGGAAAAGGCAGCCTGCTAGGGACCTGGAAGGGAACGGTGGACTTGTAAGATGAGAGGGACAAAAATGTAGATTGAAGCATTTTTGTGCCCCTGCAATAATTACATTCATTTTGTAGGTGGGAGAGAAGTGAAATGGCTTTTAATGGCTGTTCGGCGTGTTTATGGTCTTCGAGCGAAGAACAATGTCGGGCTTCGAAAATGCCCCTATACATTTTCCCTAACTAAAAATACAAAGCCTGGTGGCCAGGTTGTCACAGGGAGCCAGGCAGGTAGTGTCACTGGACTTGGCAGGGTTCATGCGAAGTGCTAAAGCGGTGATCCCTGCTGTAAAAGCGCTCCCCTCCCTGGAAACCTGCAATTTGCAGCAGTCCCAGATGGGGAGGAAGCTCGCAAACAGCCTCAAGCCATCCATAATGGCAGGGCTGACATCCTGACGGAGCCACAGTTGAAGAAAGGAGAAATCCAGCAGTTTCCTTAAGTGTTTGAGTGGGGAGTTCTATGCTTTTAGTGAAGGCTGCGGCTCTCTTCTCTGCCGTTTCCGTAGCATCTGTTCTGTTTTGCTCCGCCCTTCTCCCCTTCTGAGTGTTGTCCAGTAGTCAGCTGAGGGCAAGCCATGAGGGTGGTGTTGTAAGGACGCTGCAGTCTCTTCTGCCTCAGTACCACGCATGTATTACTTAATAAAGAGCACCCCACGCCCGGCCAGCCAGGTTCCCAGTGTGTATAACGTGCATACGTGTATATGCACTTATAATTAATCTGTTCTCTCCATGACCTTCAGAAATATAGTAAGACACAGACTTAAGAATGTCCTGTTTCAGTCCACAAGTTTAATTGCAACATCTAAAATTCGTACCTTTATCCAAAATCTAAACCTAAGAAGATGTTTTTGTGGATAAGTTCATATTGCCAGATCAAATGACAATAGTTACTAATTTCATAACTCGTTATTAATTTGAAATTTAAATAGTCTGATATATTTGGGAAATACAGACTTCACAGAGTAGAGGGGCCTTAAGAACCGCGGCCTTTGTAGGGTGTCTTACCACATAAGTAGGTAGCATTTCCTCTCTCTCAAGTAAAGAGTTCTGGCCGTTTAGAAGGAAGCCTGTGTAATTATAGGTGACAAGGATTAGACCTTCACTGCTAAATCGCAAATTAATAAAGGAACAATAAAACGCAGTGTGTACAGATATTACTCTCTCTCTTATCCAGACAGAAAGCACCGTGCATTGTGCATGAAGTATTCTTGGTGGGATAAAATCCTCTCCCACATTTGATAAGCACACTAGCTTACCTTTACGAGCTGAACAGCATTTATATGGCTCCAACTTTATGAGGACTGCTTTGCCTTAGTCCTTAGAACTATATCCTTACATCCGTGTCCCAGGTACTACAGGTACCAGCTTCAGAGAGCACACTAGAGGGTGAATTGGAAATAGAGACAAACAACTCATGAGTAACCAAACCTTCCAGTGACAAACAGAAGGAACACATGCTTGAAGTGGCTACAATTCAGACGTGTCTCTTCCACTGAAGAATCTGTTTCTTGATCGTTTATTCCTTATAGTTTGCACTGGCATTTTGTAGTAGTTCAAGATCAGGGGTGTTCAGAGTCTCTGTGCTGTAGAATGCACAGTCACTCACATTTAGGGTGGGATGTAATATATAATACACACACACACACATGCATACATACATATAATTCAGCCGAGAACATGACAGACATTGACCAGCAATGTTACTAAGCCTGGTAATTATTTGTAGGATAACGTGGTATTTCATATGCTCATGCATGGTACAGTATTTTAGTTGAGCTAAGTTGTTCTATCTCCATTTAATTTATAACATCTTCATTATGTAAACATTTAAAGTACAATCTTTGGCCTTTTTGAAGTATGTAGTGCCCCATAATACCTATAATTACTTCTCTGTGCACACTAGCACGCTGCAGCTTTCTATTCCTGTTGATCCAGGACATGTACCCATGGACAGACAGCTCCCCATCTTCCCCTCCCTCCTGCTTCAGGACTCTGCTAATCAAACTCTATGAGGGCAGTTGTGTTAGAACCCATGTATGAGTGACATCATGCGGTGTTTGTCTTTCTGGGCCTGGCTTGCTTCGCTTACTATAACGATTCCCTAGCAACATCCATTCTATAAAGGACAGGATTTCATTTCATTCTTTTACAGATGAAGAATAGTCTGTAGCAAATCTCCCAAATTTTCTTAACCTAGTCATCAGGTGATTGACAGATTTCCTCTGTATCTTAGCTATTGTTACTAACTAGTGTTGCAGTGAACAGAGTGTGTGGTTGTTTCTTGAGCAGAGTAATCCATTTCCTTAGATTATAGACCAAGTAGTACGATTGCCAATTTGTATAAGAATACATTTTTAAGATTCTGAGGAACTGCATACCTTTTGCCACAAAGTCTATCCTAATTCCAACATCCGCCCCCCGGGGGTCTCTAATTCACTTACCTCCGCCTTGTTATCTTTTGTCTCTTGGATAACAAGCTTTCTTACTACATGGGGTGATAGCTCATGTGTTTCTGATTTTCACTTCCCTAATGAGTAATGAATGATGGTGAACCCTTCTTCCGTATACACCTGTTGGACCTTTGTATGCCTTCTACATGTTAAATGTCTGTTTCATTCCTGTGTTTATGTTTTGTGTGGTACACAGGGCATGGAGGTAGCTATCACACATCTTCCTCAGCTGCCTTCCACTTTATTTTTTGGGAAAAGGTCTCTCACTGGACCTAGAACTCACCAAAATTGGGATTACACACATACATCAACACAACTTTTTTTCCGTGGCTTGCACAGAAAACACTTTTCAAAATGATTCGTCTCCTCAGCCCCCTCAACTTCATTAAATGTACACTTTGCAAACTGTCTTCCACTCCATTCCATTGTCTCTTTAGTGATGCTTTCACTTTGAGATCCAGAAGCTTTTCAGCTTGGTAAAACCATGCTTGCAATAATTTGGTTTTATTTCCTGTGACGTTAGGGTCTTCCCTCCATGCTGTGTCTAACGCCCTTCAGCATTCCCCCTTAGGTTTTCTTAGTCATTACACAATGACAAGTCTTGGATTTCGGTCCTTAATACTCTTGGTTAATTTTGGTTAGTTAGTGTTTGTAACTGGTATGGAACAGGGTTGTAGTTTCGTTGTTCTGCACGCGGACGTGTTTGGAGATCAGGTGGAATGTGACTCAACATTTTCTCTCCACTCTGCTCTGCTGTTCCATGCCAGTTTTTAATGACATTACCATGCTTTTTAAATACAAAAACTCTGTAGTCCAGCTTCAAGTGTGATAAAGTAATGCCTCCTGCTTTGCTTCTCATAGCACATTTGCTCTGGCAATTTGGAGGTTTGTGGCTCAGTTTTTTTGACCTCTTCAATTTTTTTTTTTTAATTTTATTTAACCTATGTTTTTTACACTCCAGATTTTATCCCCCTTCCAGTCCACCCTCTGACTGTTCCACATTCTGTACCTCCTCCCTTCCCCCCTCGTCTCCATGAGAATGTCCCCACCTACCCCCCATGCTGACCTGTTCATTTTTTAAACTATATTTACTTATTCTCTGTGAATGTGAGCAAGTGTGTAGTCGTGTGTGTGTGTGTGTGTGTGTGTGTGTGTGTGTGCCATTGGCATGTGTGGGGTCAGAGCATGACTTGCAGTAGGGTCAGCTTTCTTCTTCCACTCATGGGGTTCAGGAGTCAGACTTGAACATACATCCAGGCTTGACAGCAAGCCCCGTCTCACCAGCTCTATTCCTTTCAATAGGGTTTTATTATTTTCCTTGAAGAGCTCTTTTGCTTCTCTGGCTAAATTTACATGTAGGAATTTTGTTTGTTTATTTATTCATTTTGTCAGTATTGTCAAAGGTGTAGCTTCTTGATTTCTGTTCCACATAATTGGCATATAACAATACTGATTTCTGGTATCTGCTATATTGTAGAAAGTGTTCACTCATGAAGATTAGGAAATAAGATATGTCTGTAGTGATGCTGTTACTTTGAAGAAAATCAGTATTTGGCACAGATCTGTAAAAGATTTACCTGGTAATTGTCTTTAATCACCACTCCCCCCCCCCCTTTTCTTTTTGACTAGTCCATGGGCTTTATTGGCTGCACATTTCTATCTAACAGATCCCCGAATCTTGGGACCACATAGAGACTTTTAATTTGACTCAAATACTAAAGTATCTGTAGAATACCAGAGAAAGACTCTGGCCTTTATGTATAAAAACGAGCCTAAACTTCTCTGTGAAGGATGTCAGTGGCTTTTCACAGAGGTTATGTTGAACCTGTAGCGAACTTCAGCAGTGTGACCCCTTAAATAGTATCTACTTTTCTCATGCCTGAGCACACAGTTTCTTTTCAACTTGTGTGTTTGTGATCTATAATTTCTTTATAATTCTCATTATATGAATTCTTTACCTTTTTGTCAAGCTTGTTCCTTGGAAATTTCTGTATGAAATATGCATGTGATTTCTGTCTTGATTTCTATTTCTCATAATTGCCCACTGCTATATTGCAATACTGTTTTTTTCTTCTTTTTGCTTATTTTTCTTTTGTATGCTGATTTTGTATCCTGTGTCTTTGCTGACTTACTTTGTAATAGTTAGGTTTTTTTTAATGAAGTCCTTGTGATGTTTCTCTGTATAAGAGACCATGTTATATACAAGTCCTGGCAATTTGGCTTCCTCCTTTCCAGGGAAAATACTTTCTTTCTTTCTTTTGTCTGATTGCTCTAGCTAACACTTCCAGTATTGAATAGAGGTCAAAATGGGCATCTTTGTCTTATTCCTGGTCTTTGAGAACAAGCCTTTGGCTTTTTTCTTTCAGCCTTATGTTAGCTGTTGGCTTATTATTTATGGCCTTTATTGAATACCAGCTTGTAAATATTGTCTTAAATGCTACCATAAAGCCTTTTAATCTTTATTTTAGGTACTGTAAGCACTCAGTCAATCTGATGGTATACTTTTATGGTATGGTTTTGTTCAGATTTACTAAGAAGCAACATAGCTTTCTGTGTATACTATTATGATAAATAGTTCTGATACAGTATCGTGAGACTTATTAAACAAGAAAATTCGGTTTACAATGGTCCTGTAGCTAATAAGTGAGTGAACTTGGCCTTAAACTCCAAGATCCAGCCCATGATCTTAATCTTTGCTTGCTCTAACTGACTATATGGCTCCTAGTCTTATGGTTTTTGTGTAAAGAATATGATTCCCCAACATACTATAGGAAAGGGGGAGATTTGGTAGGTGACTTAACAGTCACACCTCAGTAGATTCAAGCCTAATCTCCCCTTGTTACTTCCTATGTTGTTTGTAACTTTTCCTTTTAATATAGATGCTCTGCGTGCCTGCACAGAAGGTTCACTCAGGAGGACTGGAAGCTAGGCATGAAAGTTGTGAAGAGAACCACTGTTACCATTTTGTAGAAAGCCAAAATAGACTAAGAAATACTGAGATTTGTTTGACAGATGCCCAGGTTACTTCCTCTTAGTCACAGCTCTTTTCTTGGTCACTAATTGATGGGTATTATGGACTCTACGTGTATCGTTGACCTACCTGCATCGCATGGACCTCATGTGTAATCTTCACATGGTGCAGACAAATCAGAGGGTGTTTATAAGGACCTTCTAGCCTTGATCTCCACATGTGTGAGCCACGGGAGGTTAAACAGCATTGGCTTTCCCCCTTTTTTGAAGACCGCTGAGCTGCTGAAGAGCCAGGGCTTTGAGTAGTCACTCTGTTGCCTTGGCCCCATAGTAGAAACTCATGCTCCATTCCTTATCACTTTCTCCTTTGTGACTATGACAGTGCTGCCTTTTGACCTGGTTAAGTGTCCTTAGTGGCCTCCAGTCGTCCTGTGTCATGGTTCCCTTTGGGAGCAGACCCACTGGGCTGGATAGTAATTATTTTCCTTCTTACCTAAGTTAGGTTAAGAATTTTTGTCTCCCCTTATTAAAATTATTTCCCAGTGTAGTTTGTTTTGTAAGCTTCCCATAGTTATGTTAAATACATGATTGCCAAACACCAGTTCAATTACTCTTACATGAGATGAAATCCATGCTCAGAAATTTTGGCAGGACAAGCTGGTCTTTTTTCCAAAGAGACTCTCACACAATTTTCACTTTACCCCAAACTGATTACTCATATTAGACATTGAATTATATATGTACACACTGTGCTGTTATCATTTCTTAATGTTGGCATTCCTTTTGTGTTAACTAATAACAAGTCATTGCCCTGTATGGGATGAGCAGGAGATACAGCAAGATTTTGGTCATCAGTGAGAGCTGAGTCCCAGCCTCAATACTGAATAGCTGTGCAATTCAAAAATGGTATCTTGTCCATATTTTCACCAATAATATGAAGATAAAACTAGACTTCAGTGATTGTTAGTATTAAATCTCTTAGTAGTATGTGAATTCTCTCTTGTCCTATGGTGATGTTATATTGATGATGTTTTGTGCTTAAAACCTATCTCTATGTCAGGTTTCTCGGGTGTGGTTAACATTTTGCAAGTTTTCAGTAACATAAGAAGTAAAGTAAAATGCTCAAGTCAGCAGCAACTGCTCAACAAAATGTATAGGAAGTGGCTAGTGTGTGTGTGAGGTCATATAAGGATCGGATTGTTCACCACTGAATCTACACTGCACTTCTTTGAAGACCATTATGCAGGGCATTGTAGAGTTAAAGTTTATGTGTTAATGAAATTGCTACTGTGTTAGGCCAACATAAGTTTCACAGAAAGAGAACTTTTAGCCTGAAAATTTTGCTAAAAATGGTGATGAGAGATTTGGCTTTAGTGGGGAAGTTTGGGGAGATGGCACTTACTGGTACCTAAAGTATTGTTATAGGGACCCAAGTGTGGAGCTCCAGCACCCATGTAAAGAAAACAATATTCACAGAAGCCAGGCTTAGGGGCACTTGTCTGTAACCCCAGTGCTTGAGAGGGTGATGGTGGAAACAGGTGGAGCATGGAGCTCTTAAACCAGTCAATAAAGGCAAAGGAATGAAGCCCAGGTTCAGTAAGAGACCCTGTCTCAAAAATAAAGTGGAAAAGTGATTGAAGAATACACCCAACTTGGACACCTCCACACAAATACATAGACAAGCACACATTAGCACAATCATGTGCACACACACACACCTTGTGCACATTCTCTCTGTCACACACACACACACACACACACACACACACATACACACACACACACACTCACACTCACATACACATTATATAATGAGCAGCCTTAGACTGCTGCCCACAAACAGCTCAGCTACTGTTTGGTGTCTGGGTTTGCCTGACCCTTTATAAAATAAATACTTTAAAGAGTTCATGAGGGAGCTAATTTACAAGATTTACCCACCAAGTATCCACAGTGAACAGGAATAAAATTTTTTATGTCCCTTGACATTTCACCGAGAAGTTAAAAATGATTGCATATACTTTAAGATGACCCTGGTTATGATGGTTTTCATTTGGTTTGGCCTGTTGGTAGATTCTTAGCTATTACTTGTACTTTACATCAATTCTGAAGTCATTTTTCTTTGCTAACACTTTATTCAAATAGCTTCTGGGCTAGTAACAGACTTCATCAAGTTTGGTGTGTCTTTTGCAAACATTTAAAAGAGAATTTATTCGTACAGATTCAACATTAGCAGATGATTAGATAGAAGTATTGGATCAATTAGTGTGTTTAACACCATTTCATGCAACTGGCATAGACTGAGAGAAATAGTTTTTGAGTTCAATAAAAAATCACATAGGTGCCCACTTGAATTCTTACACAGCAGAAACCACATATATAAAAATAGAATCACACATGGCGGCCGCTTTGATTTGGGAAGAATGACATTTTTCTCTCCTTTTTATTTTCTTGTGAAACTAACATTACTTGACCCCCCTTAGTATTTGTTTCAATTAAAACTTTTAGTTTTAAGTTTAGTGCTGGGGAGATATCTAAGTCAGTAAAGTGCTTGCCAGGCAAGCATGAGAATCTAAACCTGAGCTCAGTGTATAGAACTTATGTCAAAAATCAGAGGTGGCACCCCGTGGTAGTCCCGGGGTAAGAAGGCAGATACATGTGTATCCCCCAAACTTGCTGGCCAGCTAGCCTGGCGTACTTTGAAGTTTCCAGGCTGAGAAGCGAGATCCTGTCTCAAAAAAATGTTTTGAAGGAGTATGGTACCTGAGAAACTACTCTCAAAGTTGTTTTCTGGCCTAAACACACACATACACATACACACACACACACACACACACACACACACACACACACACACACTCACACACACACACACACACACACACACACACACACACACACACACACACTCACACACACACACACCACCACCACCACCACCAAAACTGAAATGTTAAATTTGTTTTTAAAAGACAGAAGTCACCAATTTGGCAGAAAATAATCCAGAAAACTTATTCTGTACTCTATATGATAAATTCATACAACCTTGCAAATGAAGAGAAAC
Source organism: Uromys caudimaculatus (assembly GCA_028551405.1). NCBI lineage: Eukaryota > Metazoa > Chordata > Mammalia > Rodentia > Muridae > Uromys > Uromys caudimaculatus. Next base: position 60,816,122 of record CM052709.1, on the reverse strand, counting down.
CACAAGCCCCTTGTATCATTCCTCAGTCCAGGAGGGTTAGCTAATACACTTGTGGGTCAGTAGAATCAGGTCATCAGAGTAGTAATGTTTTAATTTGTAGAAAGTTTATATAAACAAAATATGCCCAAAGGAAATTCTCCTTAACTTTGTATTATTTAATTCAGTGAATTTGTTGTGTAAGTAAATTATATTAGTGAAAAATCCACTATATTTAGCATGAATTCCTTCATGTCCTCTTTCTATATGAAAACTGTCTTGTTAATGTGAGTTTATTATTAAGTTAATGGGTTTTGTTTAACTTTTAATCATCAACCTCCAATAAATGTTAAACAAAACAGCAGCAGGCATTTTAATACATTCTTCTCTTTCTTGGTGACAAGGTCATGTTAGTGACCTAACCTGGCTCTTCGTATATGCTCAGCAAGCATTTTGTTTGAGTTGTACTCCTGGCCTTGATTTATTACTTCATTATTTTTATTATTAATGATTATTATATCTTCTTACTTAAGACAATTTTTATATTTAAAATATTTGAAATGAAAATATTTAAATATATTTTGATCAGATTCTTCCGCTCCCTCAGATTCTAGATTCTATCCCTGTCTTGTCCAAATTTAAGTTCTTTCTCAAAAGAACAGATGAAAAGCCAACTTGTAAGAAAGGTCTGTGTTTGTTTCTTGGCGTTGAGGGAGACCGTATGAGTGTAACTCTAAGGCGTGGAGAGGACATTTAACTCTGTAGTTCACTCTCATCAATGACTCTACTGTTGCTTAGCATAACTCTGGAGGAGAGCAAAATTGTATTGCTACATACATCCAATTGAATTACTCTCTTAACAGCTGTGAAACTATTACCAATGGTATTTTGCTACTTTTTACATGCTACCGAGTGTGTGTGTGTGTGTGTGTGTGTGTGTGTGTGTGTGTGTGTGTGTGTGTGTGTTCTCTGTTTACCTGTACATAACTTTTCAATCAGCATTTTCTTTAATGCCTCACTCCTGAGTGAAAGGCAAGGGCAGTATGGCTCTCTACTTCCGGCTCCGTGTCTGGACATGGTGAGGATGCGGAAGCTTCTGGTGTAGGAAGCGTAGACAGCTCAACATGCTTCCCGAAGAAGATAGAAGATTATTTGTCCAAGAATTCATTTTTTTCCCGAAAGAGTTCCTTTATAGCCTTGATATACACAATTTGGAAGAACTCATTGGACTTACATAAAAAGAAATTAGCGTCAGCTTTATAGAGAATAAGATTAGCCTTTTTATGAGATTAACTTCCTAGACTACATTGTAAAAATAATTCGTATACTGAAAGTTAAAACTCCAATTTCAAAAATTTGAAAGCTAAAATACTATTAATATTATATGTAGTGATTCATAGTTGTATTAGGCTTATATTTTTGTTCAAATAGTGATAATCAACTATTAATGTGAAAATTTGAACTTGCACTTTTCCCCTAATACTTATATTTTCACATTAAATACTTAAAATATTATAGGTGCTCTGTCATATTTAGGAATACCTTATACTGACAATAAATTATACTATAGTTTTTTTGGAGTAAGGCAGAGTTTCTTTTGAGTAGTTAGGATTGAAATGCTATCTTATTTAACTTGTTGCTTCTTAAACACGGAATTTCAACCTAACTTTAGACACAGACATTGGAATTTGAGTTATTATGGGATTTTTTTCATGTGGACTACCGTTTTTGGTGAAGTTTAATCTATGACATGTATATTGAAGTGTGTTACATTTTACTAGTTTCTGTAAGAAAAGCAGTAGGACACAATGTTTCACATGATCAGCCTGATCACCTACAGCAGCAGCAGCACAAAAACCACTACAGAAATGTTATCATTCTGCTGTCTCAGTTACAGCAAAAGTAAACATGCCCCCAGTGTTTGCATCGGGCATACTCTCCTAGAAAGAACAGGTTCTCATGAGTATATTTTAATCTGAGAGTCTTTTTTTTTTTTTAATGGCATTTTATCCATGTCTGTTATTGCTTTTAAATCTCCTCATTTTAATGTCCTCTTGTTAAGGAGAAGGATAATCCTATGTTTGAAATCACGTCATACTTTGTATGATTCTGTCCTGTTTTGATATTTGAGAGGTCAATACTTCCATGCTACATATTTGCACATACTCATATGTATTCTGTGAGTTCTGGAGAGGAACTCTGGCAAGCTTTATGCTGGTTAAACACTGCTTGTCAAACACTAGCCAACTCATGAATAAAATGGTAAGACAGAACATTTGAAAAATACATCAGCAGCGCAGGACTAAGCTCCTGGGTAAATGCTGGGGATGTGTCCCTAATAGAGTCCCCCCCACCCCAGGTTTGGAATGCTTACATATACACAATGAGGAATCTTGGGGAGAGATCTAAAGTTCAAGCAGAAGTAGTGCTGTACAGCATTCCCGGCATGCTCCGCTGTAGACTACTGTACAGCATTACCAGCATGCTCCGCTGTAGACCACTGTACAGCATTCCCAGCATGCTCCCCTGTATACTACAGTACAGCATTCCCAGCATGCTCTGCTGTAGACTACCATACAGCATTTCCAGCATGCTCCCCTGTAGACTACAGTACAGCATTCCCAGCATGCTCCTCTGTAGACTACCATACAGCATTCCCAGCATGCTCCCCTGTAGACTACTGTACAGCATTCCCAGCATACTCCCCTGTAGACTACAGTACAGCATTCCCAGCATGCTCCTCTGTAGACTACCATACAGCATTCCCAGCATGCTCCCCTGTAGACTACAGTACAGCATTCCCAGCATGTTCTCTGGTTGATGACAACCCATCTTATGGTTTTGGTTGTGGGCTCTTCTTGTAGGCATCACACTAGCACTACAATCATTTTAAGTATTGGACATTTTTGTTTTTCTGACTTCCAGATTTAAAAAACATTTCAACGCAGTGAGAAAAGTTTGAAAACCTGATAGAAAAAAAATGGGCAAAGGATATTGCTAAACAGTTTTCAGAGAGAAGCAGCATTTAAACTTATGGAATGAACTTCTCTCACCATTTTAAATGCATGTGAAAGACTGTTCACACTGATCCTTCTGTGTGAATATCTGTATACGTGAGAGTAACAAAGATGGAGTGGCCGTACACCTGTGCCGATGACAGTCTGGATACATAATTTATTGTACATTTTAAATGGCCCCAGATAGACTTCTATATGTGAACGTTGTGATCATGATTTCTTTTGAGAAGGAAACAGGGATTTTGAGTATTGGCTAAAAATGAATTAATTCATACTCAATCGTATATATATTTCTTCACAATGGCATAGAATTTGTAGTATGAAGCTGGATTGGAGGAATAAAATACATAATAATTTTAGTAGCACCTGTGACTACATACTGCTCGAGTATCTTCCACATATCACAAGGTCTGTGGCATGCTTGGGTCATAGTGTGGGTTAGAATGCTCTCTTCTCTCAAACTCTAGTAGGATCATAGCAATTTCTCAATTGCTAGATTCAGTAAGGCTGGCTGTCCTTTTGTGGATTCTAGAGTAGTTTACATCACGGCAGTTCACTGATCTTCCCCAAAAATCTTACAAAGTAATTGTATAGCTATATTGCCCAAAGAAAAAATGAGAAGCATGCTTATTGAACTTATTAATTTAATACTCAGATCACCCCTGACAAGTGAAGACAGTATCATCTCCATTTAAAGGACAGGGGAAATGTTAAGTTCTTTAAGATGGCTAGCAATTTAAGAATGCATCTTCACTCTTACCAAACTGTTCTGCCCAACCTCATTCAGCAATTTGAATTCATTGCTACTTTTCAAATGTACGATATATGATTCATAGGTTAAGTAATTGGTTTGGGGTTATACTACTGGCACCATGTAGCATACAGCCTCTGAATAGAGAGCTCTGGAGAGCGGGGCAGAGCCAGCAGTTTTGATGGCGCCCTGCTCTGATAGGGATTAGTGACCAATCACAGGATGTGTAACTTCTTCAAGAAACTACCTGTGGTAATAATAAGAACACACTTCCTTTTATGAATTCATTCCCTCTATCCAGGAAGCAGGGAACGAATTTGTATGTTTAATAGCTTCCGTGTGGATTCGTAAGAAAATGTCAAACTCACAGGACAAATGCCTGATCCTAACTTAAAGCCTGCCTCTGCTTTGTAAAAAGACTTAGCAGTTTAGGCTGAGGGCGGTGCTAACAGAATTCCAGCTTTTCTGTAGGATGATCCAAAAACAGCAAACAGAAGGCATCAAGTTTCTTAACAGTCGCAAGTGTGTACACGCACGCTATGCCATTCCTGTCGTTAGCTGCTCTTTGGTTTATAGAGATCAGTGTTAGCACATTTCGGTTTACAGCCTAGCATGCTCCATTGAGGACTATTTTTGTTGCACCTTAGGAAACAACAGCAGGGTCATTTAAGACGACAAGGTCTATTCACTTTACCTCACACTGATACAGCTCTCAACTGAATGTTTATGTTCAGTCTGACTCGGGGACATTTGCCTTGACAGTGTGCCTTCCTATGTGACAAACATTTGTGGGATTAAGATCTTGAGTTGTTTCTCTTGCTCTGTGCAGAAGCAGGTTGACACAGGTACTCCGACGTGAAGCAGAGAATGTGAAATAAATATGATTGTTAAATTAAGACGAGACACGACTTAGCGGGTTAAGCAATATTTAACCTTGTGTCTTCTCATTCTTATTAACTCTAAAAGAAACTTTAAAAATGCAAGAATTAGTTAATGGCTCGCATAAAGGCAACAGGGCTGAATAACATAAACGAGCCTATGAGGAAGTGAAGGGTTCTTTGTTCACCGAGAGTGCTCCCGAGCTGTCTTCCCTCTCACCAAAGGCTTGCTCACCAGAAAAGCATTGAACACAGTATAGATTGACTTAGTGTATCATTTCCATCCATTTCGCAGAGTGACAGTGGGCGGGAAAGGACTGGAGGTTATGGAGCGTAACAAGTGTTTTTACATTCCTTTTAAATCGCAGCAAATTCTGTAAAGCTGGAAATGCACAGTGATGAAGAGTGTGACAGGCAGCCCCTGAGCCGTGAGGACGAGATCAGGGGCCATGATGAGGGGGGCAGCCTAGAAGAACCCCTAATTGAGAGCAGCGAGCTGGCCGACAACAGGAAAGTCCAGGATCTTCAAGGCGAGGGAGGAATCCGGCTTCCGAATGGTAAACTGAAATGTGACGTCTGTGGCATGGTTTGCATTGGGCCCAATGTGCTTATGGTACATAAAAGGAGTCACACTGGTAAGCAGCTGAACGCGTCACCTGATGACTGCCCGTGGCGTCTGATGTTGATATTACCTGACACCTAGTCTTTTTCTTTTTTATCCAGGGGTGGCGATGGGAAGTTCCCCTTTTAGAATTCTGCTAGTAAGGGATTCCTGGGAAGCAGAAAGTAGCCTAGGTCCTCACTTTCCAGCCTTCAAATATGAATAGCATGTCAGGAAAGAAGTTTGGGATTCAGTTTCCACAGCTCTTAATATAGCAATACTATGAGAAGGGATCAAAAGGTATAGGATTTCATTGGGCAGTTCAGTCGTTTTATGTGTATCCATATTGGACCATTCCCGTGGGCAGGTAACAAAGTCTCTATTCTTATACTACAGAATAGGACTCACACATTTATATAGGGAAGAACCATTTCGACGTTTGTCAATTTAATATAAGCTTTCAGGCACGGAGAGATACAAGGAGAAAAGAGTGTTATAGAGATGTACTCAGAGTTTTTGATAGAAGGAAGGAAGAAAGAAAGAAGGACAGCAAGGGAAGGATGGAGAGAAGGAGTGGGTAAAAGCAACACAATAAAATTGTGTGCGTGTGTGTTATAAAGAGTAACATTCATCATTTACACGGTTTAAAGTTTAGCAGGACACGGTGGTACACACCTGTAATCCCATAGTGTTTGGCAAGTGGAGGCAGGTGGATCAGAATTCAAGGTCATCCTAACTTACATAAAAGTTGAGGCCAACTTGCACTACATTGAGACTATCGACAAACCACACAACAACAAAACTTTTCAAGCTAGGTGCAGTGGTACATATCTTTAGCCCCAGCACTTGAGAGGCAGAGGCAGGAGGATCTTTGTGAGTTCAAGACCAACCTGGTCTACAAAGTGAGTTCCAGGCTAGCCAAGGCTACATAGTGAGGCCTTTTTGAAACAAAGAAAGAAAGAGTTAAAGGAATATATCTTTGAATAAACCATGGTATCGTTCACTAGCAAAATATTTAAAATTAATATTCTCCATTTTAAAATGTGATTTTGTTTTGAAAATAGGAGAAATCACGATCACGTAAAAATTTTATTTTAAAATTTGACTTCAAAATAATCGACTTAAAAATGTATCCTAAAATGTGTTCTGTAATTAATCATTTATTTTTTCAGACCTCTCATGACACACTGAAGAAAAAAAATCAAGTGATCTGCCATGTATCTGTTGTCTAGAAAAAAGTCACGAGTGGGGCCACAGCCACGGTACTCTTGACTCCTAGATTAGTTTAGTTTGAACACACACAGTCGGGCTACTACTATGCAACAACTTATGATCATAAAGTGTGATCATAAACTAAGACTGATATCTTTTAAATGCCATTCGAATTTTCACATTCAGATTAATGCAACCGTATTATTCACTTTCCAGTGTACGTATTTTTCTAACCATTACAATTAGTATTTTTGTTTTGTTATGAATATTCTTTTTAACGAATGTCAAATTTTAAGAGGTTTATATCACCAATGAAGTTTTTTCTTTAATATTTTAAGTTTCTTGGGAAAAGTTAATAAGAAAAAAGGAGGAGACTATAAAACGAATCTATTCATCTTCCATGCTCATGAAATAATGCCAGCTGGGAAAAGGAGTGTACAAAGCTACATTTATTGTTTTAGAGTGTGTGCCCTGAAGAATATACAACATTCATTTAAATGAGTAATTTTCTTCATTTGGAATATTAAAACAGTTCATTTGCTTTGCAGTTGAATTTTATTTACTGATAATTTTAAGGCCGAAATTTATACAAAATACTAGTCGAGGAAGATTTTTAATAAATCTTTCATGCTCTTAGCAAAGAAAATTCAAAGAACATGAGAACCCTTTCTTGAAGGCTTTAATTTGTATTTTGCTATATCTGTTGTAAATTCACTCATTTTTAAATCAAATAATTCAATGCCTACTCCTCTTTCCACTTCATATTTGCTGCAAAAGTGGAATGGAATTACTTAAACACTGACTATGATGTAATTGGTGAAAAGCTTGATTATAAATAGCTACACAGATTCTTGTAGGTCCTAAAATGTGAGACTCACTAGTAAGGGCAAGGAAAATAAACTAAGCAACTATTTGAGGTTCATTCAACAATACAAACCCCTTTGCCTTACTGAACTATTTTGAAAACTAGAAATCCTTTAGATCTGGGAGACTTTTCTTATTCTCAATAGATATTCACAGAGAAGCCTGGGATACCGTGACATTCTGTTAGGAGTGGGATCTTAAACTATACATTTCTGATCACTTCATGGATCCCAGTTGACTGTCATATTCTCAATTCCACTGTAAGACTGTTTGGTAACAGGCTTGTTTGTGTTTCTTTACACTAGATATAGAAAGGTGTCTCAGGTAGGGTTCTATTGCTGTGAAGAGACACCATGACCAAAGCCACTTTTATAAAGAAACATATTTCACTGGGGCTAGCCTCCAGTTTCAGAAGTTTAGTCCATTATCATTGCAGTAAGAAGGATGGCAGCATAGTGCTAGAGAAAGAGCTGAGAGGTCTACATCTTGATCTGAAGGCAACCGGAGACTGCCACATTACACCTAGCTTGAGTATCTGAGACCTCAATGTCTGCCCCCACAGTGACACATTTTCTCCAACAAGGCCACACCTACTACTAGTGCTATTCCCTATGGGCCAAGCATTCAAACTTAGGAGTCTACAGGAACCATTACTATTCAAACCACCACAGAAGGTATTATCACAATCCAACTGTTTTCTGTATAATATTAGGAACTACTGTCTTTATTTCAGAGCTTCCCACTCTGAAAAAAATTATTTATAGCTAAACAAAAGTCACCATCTTAAATCCTTTGGGAGGCCCTTGAGAAGAATGTGTTGAGTGTTTTTGGCTCATAAACTATCTAATATACAGTTGACTGAATAAAAAAAAATATGAACCCACCCAATTTCTTCCAATTACATGGGGTATTAGATCTAAAGCACCTTTCTTCTTTCTCTTTAGTACTTGGCTAAAGTGCCAATTCTAGTGTCTTTTAATGACCTGCTGTTGCCTCTTTGCCATTGCTACGTTAGTGAGTAATCAGGTAATATTTTCATCAGATACCCCAGGCATTCTGTTTTGTAGACGACAGCATTTTCCAGCCATTCTTTGTTTCAAAGTTCTCTAACATTTCTTGTTGTTTTTGCGACTCAATCCAAGAACACCTTCTTGTTCTTGAGCCACAAAGCTAACTGGTCCCTATAATTTGTATTTCATTTACATGCTCAAACATATTTTAAATGTGTACAAAATTATTTAAATTATTGAAATGCCATTTCTCCACAATAAAAATGATGTGTAAACTAATTCAGGCAATCAGTAAATTAATGGGCTGGCATTTAAAGAACAATACCAGTTTAGCATAATGAAGCACTCCTGTAATCCTGGGAAGCAGAAGCAGGAAAGACCAGGAATTTGAGACCAGTCTCTGTTACAGAACAAGTTCAAGGCCAGCCTGAGCTTCCTGAGACCTTGTATCCAGGAGCCATGAAACACAAACAAAACCCACAATCAACTTTAGAATGGACATGAGGAATACCATGCCCTCAATTAAATGTCTTTATTGTTAGTTCAGTTTTCTGCACTCACCACTGGGAAGATCAGCAGTGACAAATACAGTTACCTAGTTTGTTTTTTAATCAGATTGCTCTGTAGTATTAGAAATACAAGGAAGAAATCTGCAGGCATGTTAAAACATTTGTTTCCATCTGTATATGATGAACATAATACTTTATATAAAATATAAACTCACTCAAAAAGAGCCATCTGATTCTCCATTTGGTTTAAAGAACAAATTAAAATAATTCAAATACATTGTTTAAAGTTCTGATGACATTATACAATTATTTTGCATTTATATAGAGAAAACGTAGATAACTTTTTTTTTTTTTTACCTAAATCCAAGTTAATTATATCTTTATATCTGTATTGCCACAATGTCTAATTTAGGAAATTTCCCACAACATTGAATAGCAGACCTAATATTTTACAAAATTTTTCAAATTGAATTGATTTAATTTTTATTTTTTCTAAGTAGCTATGAACACACACACACACACACACACACACACACACACACACACACACACACACTGTATTGGAGTATTCCTAAAATTGAATTATGCATACAGAGACAAAGTTAATCTGGTTTATCCTCTCCTCCAATAGTAGTGTTGCTGGTACGGTAACTGTAATTGCACCTCAGCGCTGAGCGCAGCAACACAGTGTGTTGTCAGAATGCAAGTTAGTTAATTACAATCAAGGCACGAAGCTAGTTAAACAGATTTCATAGTAAAATGGGAAAAGCCTGAACCTGACAACTGACGAGTAGAGAACATTGACAGAGTTCTGACAGAACTCACGTTTCCCAAAGGTAGATCTGTCTGAAATTAGAGCCTTGTTGCGAGGGCCATTTCTGTCACCAGAAAGGAGCTACAGTTTAAACTCCACCTTACCTTGTTCTTTACAGCTCATGCCTGTGGACACACAGAGGCCCTCATATCGGATCCGCAACAGAGCCATATTCCCAGATGTACCTAGAGACCCTTTCATTGTCACGCTGTCTCTGAGGTTTTCTTAGTATAAAGCTTCAAAGATAGCTGAAGCATCTTGTAAATGCCAGTGCTAACTGACCCCATCTCTAGTCTCATAAAACTTGAATTGATTAGATTAAAGCTAGTTTTAGAAATCCCTTAAAGGGGGCAGGAGGTGTTCCCTTAGTATTACTTTCTTTTCAGAGTAGCATTATTATAAATACTGCATTAGCTACTTTAGTGCAGGGACTAAAACTATCAATTCAAAGATTATAAATGTTTTAAAGATGGTAAATCAGCTTGCTGCAAAAACAAACATGATTTCAAATTTTGTTTTCAACAGAGCTACTACTTTAATTTCTTTTCAACGTTATTATGTCCTGATTTGTCCCTTTCCTAGGAAAAGCTTAAGAGTCCAGTAGCCAACCCCAACAGTGGAAGTGAAAAGGACAGTTTATATTAGCTCTTTTCCTTTTTACAAAGCTACTTTGTTGAAGCTCCCCTGTCTTTCCTTTTATTAAAATTCCATGTCAGGGTGGAGGATAGATAATTATGATTTTTAAAGTTGCACTCTATTATTTCCTTGGAGAAAAAAATTCAAAGAATCAAAGCTATATTGTATATGTGTATAAAATTTAAAAGTATCTTAAAAACTTAGGCTTAAAGGCCAACCATAGCAGCATACACTCATAAACAAGCAGTTGGACTGGAAGTCTGGGAGTCCGTAGGTTCAAGGCCAGCTAAATCTACACAGCAAGACTTGCCTCAGCAAACAAAACAGAGTATTTGATCAGAATTAGATTTTTAAGACAGGGTCTCACTATGTAGACCTGGCTGGCCTTGAACTCTTGGAGATCCCTCAGGCTCTGCCTCCCAAATACTGAGATTAAAGATGTGTACCACTACTCCCAGCCAGAATTAGATTTCAAAACTAAGTTGTAAGGCTTCTTTGAGGTGTTTTAGACTTAAGCAAATCAAACTAGTTAAATAAAATTCAGTCTAAGCTAACTTTAAGATGATGAATTTTTAGTGTTTTATCTTTTTTAGGAACTTTTTTTTTTTTTAGCTTAGTTCTAACAGCTCCTTATTTTTAAGGGGGAAAGCCCTGTACACAAGCTTTTTGGTGTGCACTTCATTACCTTTCCAAAGGAAAATGTGCTGTAGAATCCAGTATCTACTTGATCTTACCTGGTTTTCAATTCTGTAGGTTTTGTAACAAAACCATATGACAGACTATCCAGGGCTGCTGTGAGAAAGTGACCGAAGCTTATCTGGTTTTGCTTCCTAGCTTTCTTTAAAAAAGAACCCTTGAGCTTCCATTATATAACGGGCCAAATATATTCTAAGGTATACCTCATTGTTAATATAAAGATACATGAACACGGCAATTCAGAGTACAAATTATGAAAACTGCAAATTATACCTATCATGTAACAAATACAGAAAAGGATCCTGGCAACTTATAAGGGAGTATTTAATTTTGGTTTGTCTCTTAACTTTGAGCTTTAGGATGAGATATTTTTATCATATGTTTATATGTCAGTTTATCATTTATTTCATCTATGCTTAGTGACAGACATATGAAGAGTAAGAGTATTTTCTTCATGATTTAATAATGTTATCCATTTGATTTGCCAGTTTTACTGACTTCTTGCCTATATGGATTTTTTATGACCTTTGATCACTTTAATGACTGCCTGTTGAGGGCAATAGACAAAGCTGATACATAGCACAGGCTTATATAGTCTTTAATTTCATTGATAGAGAAACATAAGAAAATATTCCTATTATCTGTTTTTACAAAAATAATGTACAGAAAATATCTGGAAAGATGATTTTTTTGGATTTTTCTCAGATATACTGGGGATTTTTACCAAAAGTTTCGTTGTTAATGGCCAAGAGAAAAAGAGGCTGTCTCTGGAGATTTCACTGATGAGCTTTGAAGACTTGTGTATTGTTTCTGCCTATTTTGGGTCTTCTTGCTAACCAGGTTCAGTTCTCACTGTCAGTATTATCAAATACTTTGCTCTTGATGGCTTCCAGTTCTTGATTCCTAAATTTAAATTGATACTTCCTATGTATTAACATGACTGTGAGGATTCAAGTACTGTATGGACGCCATAGTCAGTCGAGTGGCGACAGCTAGCCACTCAGCCACTGTTCTTGCTTCTATTACTACTCTCCGTCAGTGCCAGGACTCTTGTCAAGTTTATATTAAATGAGGAAATGACTACTTGACCTGAAGTTTGGGAAGTTAGTATCAGCAGGGAGATCTTCTAGGAGAATGAAGGTTTCACGGTACACGGAAATGAACATTGTGAACCTGGGGAATTGTCTGTGGTTAACTGTGGAGGGCAAATCATTCCTTTATAATAACCAGTTTGGTCTTTCCTGCTCTGTCTGCAGGTGAGCGGCCCTTCCACTGTAACCAGTGTGGAGCTTCTTTTACCCAGAAGGGCAACCTTCTAAGACACATAAAGTTACACTCTGGAGAGAAGCCGTTCAAATGTCCTTTCTGTAGCTATGCTTGTAGAAGAAGGGATGCTCTCACAGGACACCTCAGGACCCACTCTGGTAAGTGTCACCAAGTCAAAGCTGAAGTGCAGAAGTATTGCAGCATTACATTAAGTAACATGTAGCTTTGTCAGAGAGAGCCTTGCATGCATGTCTATTGGTATTGGTAGCATTTGGAGGATGTACATGGATCCTCATAGATCAACAGGCTTGAAAGGGGCACTGCCACTGAACAGTGTCTTGTAATAGAACATAAATTTTCTTTAACTTTGAAGTTTCATAATTACCAACATGGTAATTATGTTAAATCAAGGGTTACTGGAGCCTAGCGAAGTGTCACATTTTCTGAAGTTTCCAGAAACCATGAAAGCTGTAGAGCTTCTTATTCAATTCAGTAGTGCTTAGGCTTAGATCTCAGTGAGAAACCAAATATTGTTCTTCTTAAACTTGGAAGGACTGTACTCATGAGAAAATGGGCTGTTGGAGGAATTTATATCTCTGATTTTTAACTCTCCTTCTTTTGCTGGCTTTCCAACTGTGGTCTTAGGGAAAGGTCTGAACGTTTTATCTGCTTCATAAATGATTTAATGATCTAGAATGTTTAATGTGCTAATAAAATACTAGAATATCAATACATAAGTGAGGAAGTAGAGTCAGAAATATGAATGAATTTCAGTTGATTTCAGCATGAATTGCCATTTCTGGGACATTAGAGATAGAAAATTACAATAAAATATTCTGTGTTACATTGTCTATGAGGATATGTTAAATTTTAGTTGTAATATGAAGATCTGAGAACGTGGTATTCTCATGCACACGGACATGTCCTATTACATAACGCTGTGGGACGTGTGGGAAGGCTTGGGCATATTAGTCCTCCTTACATCTTTTTGCTCTCCTTAAGGCTGAACTTAATTTTTAAATTAAATATTAATTATAAAAAGCAATAGTAAACATTAACTGTTAAATTTGGGACATCCATGAAAGCTAAATTGATGTGCATATGAAAACAAAATATTCTAAGAATATAGTTTATTTTCCTTCCTAACTGAAAAATAATTCACTTGTCATCTATTTTTTGAACATTATGCTATCTAATTATCACTTACAGTGGTATATTTGATTATGAAAATATGATAAGTTGAGGCAGTATTTGTATTTCCTTCAGCTTCCTGTATATTCTAATTCATTGAAGTGTTACTGAACTAAGGACTATGCGCCTCACAGGAGTTCATGAGTATGATTTTGCCTCAGCTTCATAAAATAATTGTAAAGCTCTTATATCGTAACTCTTTTGTTCTCAGACTCACATAGAAAGGATATCTTAGGCCGTGTGCTGCCTCCAGGCAACACACTCAGCCATGCCTCGCCAGCAGCCATGCAGGAGCCTTCCCAGTGATGAGTCATTGACCACGCCCCTTAGTCAGCTGATTGTGGATGATGGAACATCACAAATGTGAATGGATTCTATAGATTTGAGTCTGTTATATTTCTTTCTATCAAAAAAAGTTGTTTGTTGGAGGCAGTGTGACTAGGGATATCACTGGTAATTGGTGAAGTGTTCTGCTAAATCCACTCAGGAAGCAGCTTAGGGGGAATGGCAAGTCCTTCTCAAACATCTTTCCGTTCCTATGAGGATGAATCTACCCCTTCTCCATGTTGTAAGGAGTCTGGTACAACCAACATGATACTACTGACTGGGTGACCACTTGGCGGATATCAGGGACTCAGCACTGAAAAAATTCCGAGCTCAGCAGTGATAGCAGCTGCATCAGTTACAAGGGAGAGGGAGTACGTGTAGCTGAATTCATACCTTCAATCCTTACTTCTATTATCATTTGAAAATGGGACCATTGAGCAGACACTAGGGTAGTAAGGTAAGCACTTTGACAGATGTCCCTAAGAAGCTTTTCTTTGTCTGTATTACTAGGAACCTTCTCCATAGTGGATTCGTTTAAGAACGGATTAGTGTAGGATACCATATTATCATATGTTGTTTCAATTCTGAGGGTTACATTTGGATAGCTCTCCCTAGACCTGTACCACCAGTCTTCTGTTTTGATGGCCATATGGCCATGTGATGTGTCATTTCCTTAGGCTATCTCTTCTTCCATGCACAGTATACAGTCAAAGGGACTTGGTAAAATTCAGGCAACTGAGGAATCTCTTTTCCATTATGTCAAGACTGGCTTCTCTAAAGTGGACCTGAAAACACAATTGTCATAGCTAGCACCAAGTCCTATGCAATTCATTTACAAACTAGACCCACATTTCCTTCTATATTAGCATTATTGATAACATGCCACAAGGTGATTGATGTAGGTTGAAGGGGACAGATTGTGTAGTAGCAGTTACCATGGACACCCGAACCACTTGCTCTTGAAGCATCTTTTGTTCTCCAACTACGTGGTCCAAGTTCATTGAACAGTGAAAGACCATTATATCCATCTTCTGTTACGATATGATTAATCAGACAATACCTAGTTCATAGAGTGTGATTTGAGCTAGCATAATTAGCATTACTAACAAATGAAGAGCTTCTTTTTAAATAGAGAATAGCTATTGGTCAAAGATCTTGATAACAAAACCATTAGAGCTTGTCAATCTGAACCTCACCTAACAAGGATGCCATAGAGCACCTCTTGTCCCCACCAATTTTTCCAGAAATAATTGTGTACAGGATTTTAAAAAGCCAAGACTGTAAAGTATAGTTTTCATCATGAGAGTATATTGCAGGCCCCCTTTGGCTCCAAGTTCCCCTGAAAACTGGCAGCCCAGCTTACTTAGGGCACATGTCAAAGCAACATATTCATGTGTGTGTTCTGCCACTCCCAGTATCGAGAGACCACCAAGGACTGTAAAACTGCAGGTTACAGAAATCTATCACAAGGCATAGAAGTTCTATATCCATTAGCCCAGAGCCTAGGTTCATAATACTTCACCAGTGCAGAATGTCCTTAGATCCTAGAGGGTTTATCCACAGTCCTCTAGTGCTTATCTTCGGACTCATCATGGGTCTTTGCTTCTTCCTGGTCACCAAGTCCAGTTGCAGCAGTGTCGTGCGCACTAGTAGCTTGTCTCATGGTAGGTGGAGATGAAAATTTCTCCAGACTTTTATCATCATGAGCGTTAACAAGGTAAGCATGTGAAAGTATGATGTCCCTGCAGTCAGAGGGCACACTGCTTCTGAGGAGCTTTGTTGATAAGAGCTGTTTTACAAAGAAATCATGTTGGCTCCACTCCTAAGGGCAGTGGCTAGGGCAAAGACTTTACTGTGAATGACATTGGATTTGGGCATTATGGTGTGATTAAGTCCGCACTCAGTCCACAGACCCCGCTATGTGTTGGTTCACCCTACTATGCAATTTAATAGGTGTATGACATGATTTTCTACTCACACTCTTTATATTTTCCAATGAGTTCCCAGCCTCACCCACAGATGCGTGGCTTTTCCCCTGTCACTGCCCATGACCAAGAATTAGTAGTTTGAGTATTGCTCATTTATATAGCAGTGCAATTTCGTAGACCTACAAATCAGACTTTGGGAGTAGCCCTCAGCCTTATTTGCTCTAGGCTTAGGGAAAGCATGGTCCTTTAAAGCAGATAAACTCTCTGTCATTCCACCTTTGGTATACTGGAGCATTGAAAGCTTTTATTTTGTATTTTCATTTTCTGTGTCCCTCAGAGCCATTAAAACGCCCTTGTCATAAGGGAGCTTTATACTCTCTCTACCCATTACTATACATGTATTAGCATGGAGATGCCAAAGTTTCCCAGTCCTTACCCTAGCCACACTTCATTCTAGGCTACCAGCAGTAACAGAAGATGAGACTTCTATTTTAACCAATTGTACAGCCATAGGCCATTTCTGTATCCATAACTCTTGCTGTACTCTACGAATCCTAACTGTAAAACAATGCAGCACTCAATGGGGACCATTAAAGGGCATACCTTTGCAAGAGGGTGGTTAGCCATAAGGGAAACTAATACGATTAACGCTACCCTGAGGCCTTGAATAAACTATTGCGAGGTGCCATACCTGCACTAGCCTGAAGGGCAAGGGACCAAGGAGACACGGGAAGTAGGGAGCAAGGACTGGAGGGCTGACCTGGAGTGGAGAAAAACAGTCCCTGCCAACCTGTGACATGGAGCCTACAATCTGCCTCTCCATCTTCCCGTGTCCTTCTCCTACCTCACCTTGACTCTATGTAACCGGAAGTGAGGACAGGAAGCCTTTCGAAAAAGTAGAAATGAGCTTTCTGCAGAAGCAGCTCCAAGCAAAGAAGCTGAGGAAATGCTGTGGAAAGCAAAGAGATGAACTAACACTTAAGAACTGGTGCCTTACAGTGACTTGTCATCTCCTTTCTGTTTTCATGGCTGTTGTCCTTGATAGGAAGAACTCTTACTGCCCTCCTCTCTGGGTAACAGCTGCCCATTGTTCTACTGTATTTAATAAGCACATTGGATATCAGTACCACAGATCTGCTTCCTGTGTTATAGATTTGAAACTTTTCTATATTGATTTCAGTTAGTAGTTCATAGCAATAGGCCGAGTACTGATGAGCATTATATATTCCTCTCACAAATATTCTAGTTTAAGAAAGGAGACACTTAAAATTTGTCTGGAACACAGAGTCAGTATATATATATATATATATATATATATATATATATATATATATATATATATATATATATATATGTAAAGTCTTGTATGATAACTATATTCTCTACTTTTCAGTGTGGTGTTCACATGTTTTAAAGGACACAACATTGTCGTGGGTTAAGCATTGTCTCAATAGTGAGGACTTATAAGTAACCTAGCATTTATGGGCAATCATGCCTCAGCCTTGTACTAATCACTCTGTGGATTATTTAATTAAAATTCTTTGTTTTACATCAGGAAGCGATATTCATATCAGCAAATCTAGTAACAGGGAAAATACTTCTAATGAACAAGACTTTGCATTAAAACATATAAATAGTGTGTGTGTGTGTGTGTGTGTGTGTGTGTGTGTGTGTGTGTGTGTGTGTGCTTAATGCTGTGTCTTTAGTACAAAGCCAGGCCCCTTTCTTTCAAAGTGGGACTTAGATTTAGGTTTTCTTTTTAAACTAAACTACACCTATAATGCCTCATCTATAATTATATTTTTCAGACTTTTAAAGAGTTTAAAGATCTTTGTGAAGCAATCTGTTTAATTCTTGGTAACTTTTCAGTAACCTGTATCTTTGCCCACCATTCAATTTGTTAACAGTATTTTTATTGGGTCATCTTTTGAATCTTTCCACAGTGGTGAAAATGGCTCTAATAAAAATCTTTCCTTTTGTAATGATTGGAAATTGTAGAGATGAGGGATTATATGATCATAATTATAGGTATATAGCTGACGTGGATAGGTTAGGCCAGTCATCCTTAACTCATGCTGTGTGTGTATGGGCGTGAGGGTATGTGACGGTTACGGTGCCCATGACCTGGCAATCATGTGCATGTCAGAGAAGAACCTCGGGGGCTGAGCCTCACCTTCAACCTCGCTCAAGACAGGGTCTCTCTTCTGTTCCTCACAACTGCATGTCCCAGGCCAGCTAGCTGGCTCAGAAGTCTGCCTGCATCTCACTGATGGGGCATTAGGATTAGAAACGTGCAGTACCACGCCAGTCTTTCTCGATTCTAGGGACTCGGTCCCGATGCTTGCACAGCGAGCACTTTAGCTATTGAATCTTCTCCCCAGTGCCCATATTTAACTCTTAAAAGGACAGTAACATTTGGGTTACTCATCCGCATGTCAACAGAGAAACTAAAGAGACCGTGACAGGCATTTAGCTAAGAGAATATCTTGCTGTTATTCCTATCATGTAGGGGAGGAGGCTGAGGCAGAGAGAGAATTCAAACCCAGGCAGTCAGACTCCAAAGCATGTGCCCTTTACTGCTATGTGATGTGAGGAACTGCCAGTAGAATGGTCTTGAGTTACTACGTGTGACAAAGGAAAGAAAGGGGCTGGCTCATGCATGTGCCCTGTAAGACAGGAAGTCAGACATTTGGGCTCAAGTATGTGGTTGCTGTAATTGAGCTATGTAGGCTTGTCAAGTTATTTCCGTTATTTCCGTCATCTTCAGTCCCCCTGGGCTGCTCTTAGCCCTGGTGCTGAATGGGAGGTGTTAACGTTGCAGCCTGTGACCTAGCCTAGAAGAGCACTCTCTGGTCTTCCAAACTTGGGTTTTTAGCTTTTCCAGTTTATTGGAACTTTTAACATGATCATGTAGGAAATAGTAAACAAAGGTTTCCACAGTGCCCATCTTGTTTTTCTGCCCCCCCCCCCCAGATCTAAGAGGGAAAACTTACTCATAGAAATTCACATGCTACAACTAGAGTGAAAGAAAGGGCTGGAAAGGTGGCTCAGTGGTTAAAAGCTCTTGTTGCTCTTCTGGAGGACCCGAGTTCAAATCTGTACTCCTGGTCCCAAGGAATCAACTCCATCTTAATGGCTTCTGAGGGCACTGCATGTACACAGAGCACAGATATACATGCAGCCAAAATGCCCACACACGTAATTTCTTTTCAATGAAAGAAAAAGAAAGATAAAAAAAAAGAAAGAAAGAAAAGAGAGCAATGAAGAACTGCCATGCATTGTTCATTAGCTAAAGATCAAGGGCAAGTTTTTCAGAGCATTGAGAACTGGGCTACACTTTGAAAAAGATGTTCCAGATTTATATTCCATGGAGTTGTAGAAGAATCGAAGATACTGGCCCAGCCTTAAGCTCTTGCTCTCAAGAAATCTTGAGACATCCTTACAATCCATATATATATATATATATATATATATATATATATATATATATATATATACCATAGTGTAATTTTTATTTGATTTAGTATCAAGTCAGGTGCCAGTTCTCCTACTTCAATAACAATTTGTATTACTTTTGTGGTTAGATTTTTTTTTAGTTTAACAAATTATTGTAACTCCTTTGTAGATACTAAAGGCATGTTGACTATTTCATATTTTGTCCGTTTAGGTATTACAGCCATTACTTTATGGAAATAGTATTGTAGTTAAATCCTTATTTAATAAAAATATCTAACACACCTGCTATTTTTCAAAGTATCATAAGAAATAGAATTATATATGTATTTTTATAGTTAATACTTTAATATTCTTGTATACATACCCACATATGGACACACAAGTAGCCTTAATTTTAAATAAATAAATGTAAAGGGAAAAGCAAAAAGTTTTTTAAATAAATGATTATATATATATATATATATATATATATATATGGGGGTGTGGGTGTGTCTGTTTACAAAACATTTTCTAAGTCATAAAGTAAAAAAAAAAAAAATTGGTAAGAATTCCCTCACAGGGTCATTAATATTTTTATTGGTTATTTTATTTATTTACATTTCAAGTGTTATCCCCCTTCCCAGTTTCCCCTCCACAAGCCCCCTATCCTCTCTCCCCTCCTCCTGCCTCTATGAGGGTGCTCCCCACCTGCCCACCCACTCCTGCCTCAGTGCCCTAGCATTCCCCTATCCTGGGTCATCAAGCTTCCACAGGACCAAGGAGCTTCCCTCCCAGTGATGCCTGATAAGGCAATCCTCTGCTACATATACAGCTGAAGACATGGGTTGCCCCATGTGTAATATATGAAAAATTTAGTATTGGAGCTGGAGAGATAGACCAGTGGTTAACAGCACTGACTGATCTTCAGAGGATCCAGGTTCAATTCCCAGTACCCACATGGTAGCTCTCAACTGTTTACAATTCCAGTTTTGGGGGATCCAAAGCCCTATTCTGTTCTTTGTGAGCACCGAGAGTGCACACTGCGCATAAAATAAGTATAGGCAAAATACTCATTTATATAAAATAAATTTTAAAAATTAACTTTGACCATGGACTGGTGATAGATTTTTGTTACTATGAGAGAGATTGTTAAAACAATGGAATCACTTAAGAACATTTTAAAAGAAGACTGTTAATGCTCAAGGAAATTTACTAAATATAAACCAAAATACTAGGTCAGACACTGAGTTACATTTCAAACATACATGTAAGTAAGAAATTAAAAAGCAGATCAGCAAAGGAATTATTTTAATTCAGGTTTTGACCTCATTTTAATAATGAAATCAACTCATGTCTGCAGCAACATTTTTCCATTAAATTCTAAGTAAAATATTGACATTCACTTTAAAATTGTTTAGCATATTATTCTCTTTGTACATATCTCTTAAAATAAATGCATTTTAAACTACTTTGCCTTTTAGACCCTCATCATCGCCTACCCTGACTACAGCAATTGGAAGGCCCTTCCAGTGTTAAAGTCGCATGGCTTGTGGCAAATAAGCCTGGATAAATACCGAATTTATTTCTAAAGACTCTAAAAATGTTAGAGGGTTGTTTTTTTTTTTTAACAATGCTTTATGACTTCCCAATATTTGACATTTTTTAGCTCAAGAAATTTGTTATTTATGTCTAATTATCGGTTTAAAGCAATTTTGTCCTATAAAAGGGAACCAGACCAGATGTGCCGCACAAATGCCCATCTGTTAAAACATCTTCCTCCCTATTGTACATTGGAAATTTTTTCAAAGAAGAACTGTCTTGATTACTCATGTCTTTGTTATTTTAAGGGCGTGTGATACACACACACTCACACACACACAAATCAGAATCATCAGATGCTTATGTTTTTTTTCCAATGATTAAATCCAATGATTTAAATAAAATGATTTTAAAATAGCAAATAGTGCAATTATTGTTAAAAACTTAATTTCCCAGTAAAAACTATCTCATTTATACAAGTTGTATAATTACACCTTTATTATGAGAATCCCTCTGGAATTCAATCTTATGACTGATACTTCCTTTGAATATATTTGCACATTTTCCTCTATTGGGCTGGTAAAGGAATCCACGAGGATTATAAAGGTATAGGCTTCTTGCTCTCAGAGAATTGGATAAAACATTTGGTCTTTTCCACTCAAAAACTCTGAGGTATTATCTGGCTTGGATGGAGAGGACAACCTTTGTCTGTAGTGCTAAAGATGCAATGTTAATTGCGCTGGTTATAAATCTCATACAAGACAGTATAGTGACTATGTCAAATGTAGTCCATTCTGCCTCTCTCTGTCTCTCTCTGTCTCTCTCTCTCTCTCTCTCTCTCTCTCTCTCTCTCTCTCTCTCTCTCCCTCCCCTCCCCCCCGGTCTCTCTCTCTGTATGTGTGTGTATAAATGTAAGTATCCACTGGGACCTGAGGTCACTGGTTAGAATAAACTGTCTAGGCAGCTCGTCCCAGGGATCCACTTGTTTCTGCCATCACTCTAATCACCAGCACTGCGCTTACAGACATGAACTGCCATTCCTGGCTTAGTACATGGGTACTGGGGATCCTATTGCTCCTGAATACTTTGCCAACTGAGCTAGTGTTTCAGCCCCAAAGACTTCAGTCTTTAAAGCACAGATCCAGTAGTCAATATTTTAGTCACATTAGGTTAAATGATGCCAGCTAGTACAACTCATATTTATGGTGACAGTGTGTTTTAAAGGTAGCATAAATTGTCCTGCAGGCATTCTATGAGAAAGCACTGTTTGAAACTGACCTTAGGCCAGCACCTGGCCTATTTTCTAGGTTATCTCCCAAGTGTGAACTTCCCCACCCTCGCCCCCTCCTTTCCTTTCTGGGGGTGGTTGATAGAACTGGATCACGCTGATAATCACACAAGCAGTATCAGTTGCACACATACTTTGCATAACCATGGAGTGCGGAGTCCACCCATCCAGCCCTGATAAGGACACCCCAGTGCCTCTGCCTTCTGCACTGAGGAGAGGGGATATGATTCGGTTGCTTTTCCCTGACAGAAGGCCGTGACCACCAGATAAGAGCCACTTTGGGTCACACCAGTTGGTATGACAATCTGTCAAAGCTGACCAAGTCAAACTCCTCTTTTCCCACCTATGGTAATAGCCCTTACCTATCTACATCACCTCATACTTCTTTAGGAAACAAACCCTAACTTTATCAGTACACGCAACCCTGTCTTACAGGTAGAAGTAGTTGTCCTACTTTGAACCTTCCTGTACATTTCTAGAAAAAAAAAATCTTCATGAGAAGTTTCTTCCGTAGTACGTTTTCATCTCATGAGATGATTTTCGTTTCATTTTAGTGTGAACACATTTGTTATATCCACTTGGACCCTGTTCCTCCCTCCCTTCCTTTCTCTGGTCTCATGAGCTCTAGAGAAACCAGAAGGACTCACGGACCACTTGGTCATTGTTCTGAGTACTCTGCAGACATTGATCTTGCTCCAGGGATTGCTAGCAGTTCTGATCTTCTGGGGGTGCTGGCACAGACACTCTTAACCCTAAGTAGTTACCCTTCCACATCTTCCCGGCAACACCAAGTCTTCATTCAGGATTCGAACAGAATTAGAGAGGCTCCACAGCAGTCTCAGCTCACCATAGCGGCGGATTATTTGGGACGATTGATTGATTGAGTGAGTGATTGATTGATTGATGGATTGATTTTTGTAGCTAACCTCCATTCATTATGTTCCTTACTTGGACATAGTAGTCAAAGACCCTCTTCATCTATAGCCGGCTCTATCCTGGGAGATAAATCAAGCAAAGAAACACACAGCATAGAGTTCACTCTCACCATGTAAATGTTTAAAATGTGACTAAAATGTCATTCATGGCATAAATCATCAGTCAGTGCTATCCCTGTATAGTGCAATATGGTTAACCTAGGATTCATACAGGGTCTGTCTTAAGACTAGAATTTGAATGTGTGTGCGTGCACACACACACACACACACACACACACACACACACATTTCACACTTTATATAAATGAAATCAACTTACCTGCTTTCCAACAAATGCTTTTTGACATCTGTTTTCAGAGTGTATTGTTTTCTTGTAAAGTCAGATATTATAGTACTTCAGCATGAGACAAGAAAGAGCAGTTTAAGAAGAGAAATCACATGGGCCATGGATTTAGCTCAGTTGGTACAGAACACCAGAGCTCTGGAACCTATATAAAAGTTAGCTGTGACAGCTCGGGCAGGAGTATCCCTGTGGCTCATCACACATCCTGTCCTGGTTAGCGAGTTCTGCATCCCAGTGGGAGATGCTGTCCTAACAGACAAAGACAGCTCCTAAGGAGCATCACATGAGGTTGTGCCCTGGATTCTGAGAGTACATGTGCACACACTGTGCCCAAATGAAGAAAAATAGAAGTTGCATCAAAGGGAAAGTTCATAGGATTGGATTATTTATTAAAGTCTAGAAAGTTCTTCTTTTTTTTTTTTTTTTTTGGTTTTTCGAGACAGGGTTTCTCTGTGTAGCCCTGGTTGTCCTGGAACTCACTCTATAGACCAGGCTGGCCTCGAACTCAGAAATCCGCCTGCCTCTGCCTCTGCCTCCCAAGTGCTGGGATTAAAGGTGTGCGCCACCACTGCCTGGCTAGACAGTTCTTAATTGGTTTCCTGTTGTTCTTCTCTTCAATGCATGTTTCCTATATGTATAATAATAACAAGGATCAACTCTCCTTCTTTCTTAGATTTTACTGTCACCCCTCCCTGCAGTGTTGTAGCTTTCTGCACCTTTGCAGTTTCTCTAGCTCTTTTTCTCGCCTTCACGAATCAGTAAAGCAATTTATAATACAACTATGATGAAAATATGTACATCGCTCTAAACTCCTTACGGTTAATAATGGAAGAATATTTTGACACTTTACTGGTGTCTCTTTTAAACAGCTGTCACATTTGAGGTATCTAAACTTTTGCATCTGTTTGTGGCATAAGTAATTCATTGAGAAGTCAAAAATAAACAATAAAATAAGACATTTTATGTAGTAAAGAGGGATGCAGGTACCACAGTTCCTAGAGTACCTTACAGTGTGCAGTTCAGTTCATTTTGCTTCCTAATTTAGGCATTCAGTGCAAGGAACCTGGGGAACATTGTCACTTGAACAAAGTGATATAAAAGTAGATATCAAAAATTTGGACTTTTCTGAAAATAAACTTCCATGAGTCCACTTTTATTGAGTTATGTCAACTCTTCTTCACAGTGAACAAAAAGGAAAGTGTAGGTATGTTGTTTATCTTCCAGAAGTCTGATTTGTTTAGTTTCAAAGGCCCCATTCAGAGTTGTTTTGTTTGTTTCCTGGTTTGTATGATTGCTCTGTTCTTATTTTTGCGGTTTGGGTTTTGGTTTTGTTTGGTGGTGCTGGGAATTGGAGCTAGAGTCCCGTGCTGGGCAATGCTCCACCTGTGCACCGTCCTCCGGCCCATGCATCGCTGCCCCTGTAGGTAGAATTTGCCTACTGATTGTGTCTTTTGTAAGTTTTTAGCTGAATTTGGGAAGACGATGTTATGAGCATTATTAGCAATGGAAATGTTGTAATGATAAGAGTTAGCTTTTTAAATGCAGGGATGATGTCTGCCTTGTTATCTTATTCATCATGCATAAGAGATGCGCATAACACACATTGATGGGGAGATGAAGGGAGCATAATTCTTAAACCTCATAAGGTCCTGCATAAGAAAAATAAAGTGCCTGTTCATTTTTAGACATTTTCCCAAAACATATGCACAGGTCATTTTGGGGGGAAATTATTAGTTGTCAAAATAGAAAAGTATGTTTGTAGTAATTGGGGAAAACATTGGGTTACATAAATATTGTTTCTTTGCTTCCTGTCTTGTTATAAGGACTCTAGACATCCTTTCAATCCTTATACACACACACACACACACACACACACACACACACACACACACACACACATACACACACTCATGTGAATCAGCCTAATTTAAATATACCTCTCATATACCTACTTAAACATTTAACATTCTTCTCTCCAGCCCACCACCACACTAGTAAATTTTCTGGAGAGAGGAAAGTTATTTGTGATAAATTTTGACTGACATCTAATTATAGTGACATGATTTAATATAACAAGAATTCTCTGAGAAAAAATAGCTCACTTTTCAGGTATAGACCTGTTTCCTTTCTAAGGCACTTAATCATTGTATTCAAAAATGTCTGAAGTCATCAATACTTGTACAGATTTAGGGTTTGTGGGGTCGCAAGATGTGAACATTTCTAAAGCATTCTGTGTCAGGCAATATTTTAAAGGTTGGTAAGATAAAATAAATACAGATAGGAAAGACATCAAGTTTCTGACAACGTGAAAAAAAATCCAAAAATCTCAAAAAAGTGTTTATTAGCTATTTATTACACTAATTCAAAGTATAACAGTTTGTACAATTTGTACCATGTTAGTGATAATCTTTCTTTGGGTTAATTTATAACTCTGCAAGCAATTATCAAGTTACCATCCAGGTTCATTCCAATTATCAAGAATACTTCCATTCCTAAAAGTATTCATAAGTGGATATATTCAGTTTTACTAAAATAATATAAATATAATATCTAATTAATGCCCTCTCTCTGATTGTGTCTATCTTGAAATGGTAAATGTACTTTCTGCATAATAGATGTGTTTCTTTGTGTGTTTCTACCTGTGTAGAAATACTTAGATCGGTATAAAGAATGAGAAATTTACCAATGTATTAGTAGATTAGAATGTGTTTTATACATTCACTAGAAAAGCTACTAAACTGAACTATTTCACGAAAATATAAGTGAAGCAGACTTGGTTGGGCTATGTATGCCTTCCTGACACCCCATAAACCTACAGTCAACATTCCTGCTTCGAAGCTCTTTATAGGACATTTTTTAGCTTGTTCTTATTTTTAGATAGGGTTAAGGGAGTTCTAATACACAGGAACAGCTAATTATTTCTAATTCCTTATCAAGACAGACAGGGAAATCACTGCTAAGCTATAGGCCGATTCATACCTTTGCCTTATTTCACCTCGTTTTCTAAATTTCCAATTTCCTATTTATTCCTTAGGTTAGGAATTTGTGTTTACAGCTCTAACAGATTATGTCAGTGAGTCTGTTATTATAGGATATTTTTCTAGAAGGATTGAATGTTAAAGGAAAGGGCAACAATAACTTTTGAAGCAGTTATGAGTGCTGTCCATATTGTCTTTTCTCTAAGAATCTTTGGGGTCGTAACTTATCTTCTTAGAATTATATTTATGAGAAACTTTGTGCCAATTACCTGAACTGCGTTGGTACTAAAATTTACAGAAAAGGCCTGACTTCTTGGTATTTATTTGCATGTCTTCTCAGTATTCATCGGTTAAAACTGCAGCTTTTGCTTCCAACCATGGTGAATGTTGGAGCCAATGCCCTCCCACCGTAATCCTCCAGAATATCACAAAGCCTGTTAACCGAATTTTCCATAGAACAATAAGCAGTGTAGGACTTTGATGCCCGAGTGACAAAAAACAAAGATGTCAAGGACTATAAATTGTTCCAGCTGACTTTTTGGAGGCAGTTTCCATACATTCTCTCACCCAGAGAACCCAACTAGTTCCAGGCAGTTGGGCTGAACACAAGAGGCAGAGAGCAGAGCATAGGAGGCTGCACAGAGAGAGGTGTTACATTTGCATGCGCTCCACTTGACCTTTGGGCTAACTGCTGATCAGTTTTTCTGAAGCTTAGAAAATAACAACCAGAAAGCAGAGGACAAATACTGTTAGAGCTGACAGGAGGCTAGGAATGCTTAATTCTCACCCACCAAAGTGGAAAGATCTTGCTTTCTGTAGCATCCTGAAAGGGTCTAACCTGGCCATTTTATTATTCTCTGGGCCTTCCATACACCACAAAAGCAAACTTCGAAAGGACCAAATTGATTCTAAACAGTGTAGCTATGTATGGGAACATGTCAACATTTTAAAGAAAGGCAACAAAATCTAAAACCCAGTAATACAAAATTCATAATATCCAGCATCCTGTTATAAATCTATATTGAGAAGGAAAAATATGTCCATAATTAGAGTAATAATTTCATTAATCCAGACCCAGAAATGACTAAAGTGCTGGATATAGCAGTGAAAGTTGATAAAATAGCAACAGTAAATATACATGGTGTGTTCAGGATGGGGAGGAAGAGTCAGGATGCTGATGCAAGGATCAATCCTTTCCCTGAGAGGGAAATGGAAGCCATTCCACCCCTGTGTTAGGGACAACGCAAATGCTCAGCACCGTCTCTGCCTCCTTCTTAAACACTATAGAAAGAACAAGTTAGAACCAAGTATATACTAAGGAAAAGATATGAACAAGGACAAAAATAAGTAAGTATAAAACAGATGGAAGGAGAGAAAGCTGATGAATGCAAAGGCTGATTTTATAAAAGGAGCCATTTTTAAAAGAGCCGAGATCAATCCACGCATAAGAGGAGCTGCATATTGACTACACACAGACTGAAAGTACGATTTCTATCTAAGCCCTAGATGCACTGGAAGCAAACACAGAAGTAGTATAAAGAGTTTTATATAAGTGCACTCAGTTAGGTGACAACATTTCTGCTTTTCAAGGAATTTGTCAGAGTTACTCATGAAGAACGAAATACTTTGGCTAACCTTTATTTACTTGGGAAATTGAAACAGGAATTTAAAACCAAAAACTCCACATGATGTCACTGGGAAATTCTTAATTATTTGAAGAAATGCAGTGTACATAGGGAAAGCGTCTGAGAAGCCGACTCTTGCAGAAATGAAAAAGGGTAGAATTTGTAATTGAATTCACTGAGTTCAATTGGTGCAATTACATAGTACCAATGCAATCCAGGTGAGTTCAGTCTGCTAGCCAGGCACAGCTGTAACAAAAGCTGAACAGTGTATAGCAGCAATTCCACTGAATATAGATGTGAAATTCTTTAATAAAAATTCAAAAATTTCTGGTTAGTACACTTAAGATCTACACTCCTAGCAGCTTTAAAAAATGAGTTATACTATAGCCATCACAGACTACAGTAGCTCTGTGAGCTTGATTCTAGAAAAAAGATAACATATCAGTCAAATAGGATTTAGTACAAGAGTTTTCAAGTTGGTTTGACACTGGCTAGTAATCCATTTATAGAATTCTTTTAGTTACCTTATAAATAAAGAGCATGGTAAATCTTGATTTGCTGATTTATGGACAGAAAGAGTAGAATGGAATACAGTCTAGAAATATACTACACTAAGTGGGCAGTAGATTATCTTCATCGGGATGGATATTATTTTGTATCGGTGACATGAATAAAACAATAGATTTCCCTACCTTCAAAATGTGTTTTATATATATATGTAATATATACATACATTACACAAAAGAGTTACGACTCTTTTTGTTAAGAGTCACAGACTCTTTAATAACAACATGTATATAGCCATATATTTTCATTACATCCTGTGTACATATGGGTTAACTTTTCATAAATATTATGTATGATGCACATACATTTTAAGAGCTAAAGGGCATGCATCTAAATTCTAAATTAAAGACATGCAATTCATATTTCAGAAATACCCCAAATTAAAGACAAATAGATGCTAAGAGCTTTGCAGGAGGCAGGCTACATATAAAATCACTTTTATATCAAGTATTTAAAAGAAAGTAAAGATTATTACTTCAGTGGAACAAAGCATTCAAAATGTAAAGGGAAATTATTTCTAACCCAGAAATCCTACACTGAAGAAAGGGAGAGAAACACATTAGATTTAGGAAATCAGGGAGGCCAATCAGAGAAACAATGACCAGTGTCAAGACCACATCTATACAATGATCTAAGAACTCTGTGGGTTCTGGTGACTTTAGAATACACTTAGCTGTGAGAAGGCAACAAGGGAGGGACACACGGCATAGATCTGAGGATGGCTTGGGATTCGAATGTTTAGACTCATTATCATCAGGTGTGGAAGGAAACTCTGGTGAGGAGAGAAAAGGAGCATTGGCCACAAGACCACAACGAGGAGTTTAAAAATCCTGTGTTAACTAGGAAAAATTAAAAATTGTACAAGAACTGAAATGGAATTGGATTTAGCCATATAATATACTTTGATTAATATCTCCATTAATAATGGACATTTCCATTTTTATACCATTAATTTGAAATTTTCTTGTAATTTGAAATCAAAGGAGGCTTGAGAGGATGTTTATGGGGAGGGGGGAGGTTGAATACTTACCAAAGGTAATGTAGCCTCTTTCAGCCTGATGGATAAAGACAAACATATACATCATGTAAAAATCGAATATAATCACTTATGTTGGAAAACTGCTTTGGGAATTATGATTAGATTGTCGGGGCCAGACAGGAAGGGCATAGTGTATTCTATTAACAGCTCTTAGTTTTGTTTTTCTTTACATATTTTTTTCTTTAGATGTATAACTGGTAAAAAATAAAAATAGCAAAATAAACATGCTGGAGAGGTGACTCGGTGCTCAAGAGCAGTTGCTGTTCTTCCAAAGGACCCACGTTTGGTTCTCAGTACCCACATGGAGGCTCACAACCACCACCTGTAATAGACGTTCCTACTTCAGACATACCTTCCCATTCCATCTTAAACTAAAGATTCCATATGTTATCCTAGCACTCTGTTCTTTTACCCTACAAAACCTACCACAACCTGTAGTATAGTGTTAATAAATCAAGTCTAGGTTCTTACCAAGCTGTAATAGAAGCATGAGACCCGTGAGAATTTGTTCTGCACTTTACAAGTCAGTCTTACCACTGACTTCTGGTCAGTACCTACTGTTCCTTTTGATAAATATGTGTCCAATAAATGAGAGTTGTGAAAGAAGGCATAGACTATTTCCAGAGCGACTATCCTTAAGATAGAATCGTATTATAGCACAGTGTTTCAGAATCCAACATGTCACTCAATATTTGTTTAATTGGTATAAAGTGGAGAAAAAGAGGTAATGAACTTGAGGAGGTAATACTTCTGAAACTCAATTTTAAAAATTAATTTTTGACATCCCT
Organism: Uromys caudimaculatus; assembly: GCA_028551405.1. NCBI lineage: Eukaryota > Metazoa > Chordata > Mammalia > Rodentia > Muridae > Uromys > Uromys caudimaculatus. Next base: position 60,785,909 of record CM052709.1, on the reverse strand, counting down.
ATTGATACTACTGACAACAGGATTGAATGAAGAGGAAGGACCAGTATTTGGTGAAATGGGAGAAGAATTAAAACATGTGAGATAGGCTTCAAAAAACAGAGGGAAGCTAGGAAATGAGTTGATATCACTAAAAAGTTGTGACAGCTAATGTCAATTGTCCACTTGGCAGAGTGGGGAGTAACCCCCATCTTGAGGGGTCATCTACAGTAGGTCAGCCTCTGAGCGTGGCCTCGGGGATACATTAATGAGGTTCATTCACGTGGGAAGATCCATGCTAAAATGCTGTGGCATCACTCCCTGGACTTGGATCCTTAAATGCATAAAACGGAGACAGAATGGTGAACACCAGTGGTCATTGCTCTCTGCTTCCTGGTTGCAGGGCCATGTGACCTTCCGCTGCTTTAAGTTCTCTGCCAGGCTGGACCGTGAGCTGAAATAAACTCTCTTCCATTGAGTTGCTTCTGTCTGAACATTTCATCAAAGCAATAGGAAAAGAAACTCAGACAAAAGTATACTCGTCTTTCCTTATTCTTTTAACTGTATAGCACAAACTGGGAGGGCACAGAGGTTAGAAACATAGCATAGAACCATATTTCAGTTAGGTTGGCATTATATAAATGGTGCTTAAAGTAATGTGGAGAAAGTACGTTGAAAAACACATAGGATATCATAAGATCCAGCGTACCAGTAACTGAACTGTTTCACGGTGGACTATACTTGCAATGTCAAGTGTGTCACGAGTATTAATTGGTTAGACCTATTCAGTATAATGTCATCCATTTCTATGGTAATTGAAAATGAGAATATCGTTAGGTAGTGCCACATCTTGCGATATGCTTACATGTAGATACATACTACTTAAACTATTTTCGTCTAAAAATAGCTTCTCATCTGTTAATATTCTTACAGAAGACTATGCTCTGCACCTGTATTAACAGCTACCTCCCAGAAATAGAACCATGAGTACCTAGTTTTCAAAAGTAGAAATTTTTCGAAAATGCTTTATTAAATTTGCATTTTCTAATGATTTGTTTTAATGAGTGTGTACAGTGAATAAAACCACAGTTTAGGCTTGGTTTTGTGGTTTTTCTAATGAGCAGTGCAAAGGTTAGGCAGCTGTGAGCACTTCCGCTTGGTACAGTATTACAGTTTCTCCCATGACCAGTGTCATCACCTGGGTGTGTAAGGTGGTGTAAGGTCTAAGGTGTAAGACAGTGAGGATCTTTTGTTTGTTCTCCAGGCAAAACTAAGTGATTTCTCAGGGAGTCAAATGAGGTTAACTGGCCTGATTCAAACTGTCCTTCAAAGCTGAGGACTCTGGCACCAGGCACTCCCTGGTGTCTGTTATTCAGGATCCATGTCAAACCAAGAACCAAAGTGCTCATGGCAGCCGTATGGACGATCCTGTCTTAAAACATCCCTCAGCCAACAAGGTTATTGTTTTCTTTTCTATAAGTTTTTCAAAGTTGTTCCCCATAAACATCAGTGTATATTTTAGTAGCTTTATTGAAATAATGGCCTCCTGACTATTAGGAAAATTTCTCTCCCATAATTCGAGATACTTTGGAAGATACCATTATTGCGGTAACTAAACATGTCAGTGCTTCAATGGTTCTTGTTAATAATCCAACTCAGAGTACCTTGGATGGCAATTCTTGCTATCACAAAGGCAGGATCTGCACAGAAGAGCAAATACACTTGTTGCAAAGTTTTCCTGTGTGAGCAATTACTATCCAGTGTAAAGAAAAGAGAAACTCTCTCCTTACTTATGTCTATAATATTTTAAGTGCTTGGATTCTTTTGAATTTTCTTGGTACCCATGAATAATCTCTTTTTTTCTTTTAAACAGTGGTATTTCAAGTTGCTGCATTTTTAGTTTTTCTTCAGAAAAATTCTCAGCTCTTACTAAAACTCATATATGCATGAGTACACACACACACACACACACACACACACACACACACACACACACACACACACCTTACCACGTATGCAGGATAGCCCTGATGTGTCTTTTTAGTGAGTGAAATCTGGCATAGCTGTATAAAGGTCAATGTGTTAAGAATCACATAATGTAAAAATGGCTCACCAGCCACCATGGATGAGAATAAAGAGAACACAGTCAGACCATGAGTTGATTCAGTATTTCCCCTACTCTTGGAGGTGTGTTCATCCTACCTTCTTGCTATTTATCATTTTGCTAGACAATTTATGGTTTTTGCCTAAATTGGAGTGTGGAGGTGGAAGAGACTGTCTGAAGAGTGTATAAATGTTTCTTCCAAACTACCAGAAGCTAGCGGTTCATTTGCTGAAGAGCAGAGCACACTAACCTTGACTCTCTTCGCAGTGGGTAAACCTCACAAGTGTAACTACTGTGGCCGAAGCTACAAGCAGCGCAGCTCACTGGAGGAACACAAGGAACGCTGTCACAACTATCTCCAGAATGTCAGCATGGAGGCTGCCGGGCAGGTCATGAGTCACCATGGTGGGTAAAAACGCATCTATGGCCTTTGCTCCCTCCTCTTCTGCTTTCTATCGTCCTTCGCATGGGTTAGACCGGTCCATCTCCCTTTCTACATGAAGACAAAACCTGACTGTGTTTCTCACAGTTTTCTACCACGTTTACTGTGTATGGGATTATCTCCCTCAGCAGTTGACACGAGCTGTTTTGGAACACACTGCGAACAAGATGATTGAGTTTCCGTGGCACTCCCAAATCAGTTCTGATAGCATGTGTTTGAATTAACACAGCAGTGACAGCCAGCATTAAAGCTGCATTAAAATGCCACAGGAAAGTACTGCTTAGTTGTCTCCTGGATTTCTCCGTGGAAATAGTTCAGTGTGAGTCTCTGAGTTCCCAGAGCAAGCGCAGAGTCTATTAACATTATAGCTTCTCTTAGAGCTGCACCATCAGTGAGACAACTTGAAATTTTGCTCCATAATTTATTTGAGAATTTAGTACTTTTACTTTAGAACATATATAAGAAACAACCTTGATCAAAATTTGACCCCTCAGCTTCCCACTAACCCATACTCTGTCAGAGAAACATCTTGATCCTAACAATACACTCCAGCAGTGTGGAAGGTTCTCCTGATGGTGCAGCAGCTCCTACAAAGCTAATTCAGCCAGTCAGTCTTACAAAAGAGAGCAATGAATTCAAGCCTTCACATTCTGTCTCCCTTATCTCACTACTTATACCAATTGATTTGATACAAAGAAAATCAAAAAATCCTGCCTTAATTGGTATTTTTGTGGGTTTTTTTAAATTTAAAAATGATTAACCAATACTAAATGTTATAATATGCCTCAGTCACTTTAAAAATACAAATATTCATTGACTAAGATATAGATAATTCAGGGATCATTTATGGAATTTTTTAGTTTGTTTTTAAATGTATATTAAAAGTGTATATATATATAATATAATAGGCATACTTCTACACATACATATACATTATACATAATTTTTATATAATGTATTCAATGTAAGTGTATGTAAAATGCAGTTAGTGATTTTGTAGTTTTAATTTAAGATTTTAAATATTTTTGTTATTGTTAATAGTCTGATTCCTTACATAAGGAATAGATTCTGTCAGAGAATCTCATCTAGTTTTATTCATTGTTGTGAATCAATCACGTATGTTTATATTATTATCACTGGTAACTAACATTTTCAGAGACCTAGCCATGTTGAACTCTCTGGGTTTGATATTGCGAGCTCTCATAACCTGGGTGAATGCAGACAGCATAGGGCCCATATGTTATACAACTGTGGTCCTTAGGGTTTTATAAATCTGATCTGACTGTGTGGTGTTTGAATATGTTGGTCGTAGCTATAGTGTGAGAATTAAATGTAATAGGTTACATAGTAAATGTCTCCTAAGTAGCTGTTTTCACTATTTGATTTTTAGGGCGTTAATACTAAGAACGAGTAAGTGGGCCATTCCCTTCAATGTTGTCATTGTTTAACACTGGACCTTGCATCTGCCTACTCAGAGCATTGCTTTGTTTTAAATCAGTGGTCCTCATCCTTTCTAATGCTGGAACCCTCAAACACAGTTTCTCATGTGGTGATCCCCAATCATAATTTTTTTTATTTGCTGCTACTTCATTAGTGTAATTTTGCTACAGTTATGAATCAAAATATAAGTATTTAGGGGGATAAAATATTGCCAAAGGGGTTGTGATCCACAGGTTAGGAACCGCTGTTTTAAATTGTTGGTTTTAGGGCCAACTAGAGGCAGAGGGCTAAAGGAGGCTTAACAGTGTGCCAAGCTCTCCAGAGATGCTTCAGAGTAGCCTTATGAGTTTTTCCGTAGGATGGTTCCCTATTGCAGTTCTGGCCTTCAGTTCCAGTTCGAGGACATGTGCAAATTCTATTAATTTTTTCTTTATTCATTCATTTATAGAACTCTTGACTATATGTATACCCAAATAAAAGCCAGAGTTTTTCATAACTTCATGTTGTTGGAAAGAAGATATGAATATATAATTTTAATTAACATTGTCTATTGGCACATGGACCTACCATAGAATTAGTGTTATATATTGTAGAGGGAGAAAGATGGGTCTTCTAAATGACTGGGGCTTTGATCCTGTCCTTGTTTCCCAGATTGTTTAGCCCTTCTCAAGCATAGTCTCTTCACCGGGTTGTGATGAACCTAGAACACAGTAGGGATGAGCTTGAAAGAGACAAGCCAGGTCATTGGGCACAGCAGGGCCAGGCCAGGGAGGGGTGACGATGATGGTAGGTTTTATATTACAGGCTTTAACAACTATTCTTAAGAATCAGTTAGTGCATCAACCACACTCAAACCCAACTACACTTCAAGCAGTGTAAACTCCACTTCGTGCTGTGCTTTTCTGGCTTCATAGTAATATTTTGGTATTCCTCCTCTGCGCATAGTTAGTAGAGAACTCTATTGAGTGTGTGGGTGGCCGATGCGAGATGCCCTAGGGGAGAATAGAATCGGTACACTTGTTCGTTTCTCATATACATAGTTGTCCGGAACCTCAGAAGTTCATATCGATTCCCTCCCTCTCTCCCTGTCCTCTTATCTTACCTGCTCCTCCCTTTCTCTTAGTAGCATGAGTGAAGGTTTGTATCACTGTGGCTGCCAACACCTCCAAGTCTGACACAGTTTATTTTCCTAGCCTCTCTTTTCCAAAACTTGTTTGGAAAAGGAGGCAGGTATTCTATTCTCCACTTCATCCAGAAAAGACCATCAAAGACTTTCTATGGAACATTCTGGAAATAGAAAGACAAAAGATCATAGCCTATATACCTATATTATAGTAGTGAGCAAGCCATGTTAGAAATACCAACATGAACGGAAGCAAACACAGTAGTGGTGGTGCCTGTGAAGTTCTCCAGGAGCAGACACTTAGTTGATGGGGAAGTTGAGTAAAGCTTCAATCATGCAAAGTGTCCGACCTGAGAATGAGAGTTGAGAGGAAGTCTGTATCTCCAACAGCTAACCAGCTGCATATTCCATGCAGAAAAAAGGTGCAGGGGTATTGAAGAGCATTAACAGACGATTCAGGTTACGTAAAGGAGTGATAGGTAGAGGTTGCAGCCAGGAGGCTGCACTGTATGCTGCTCCAGCCTGGGACTGTCATGGGTTCATGGGTAAGGAGTGGCTGGGTGATAAATCAGTGTCACCACTGTAAAGTAAGGGTTGATGTCTGCCCAGCGCAGGAGATAGCATGGGCAGAGACTGGCCACACACTATACCAAGGAGAGGGTGCCAGCCAAGGCAGTAAGGCAGAACACTGAAGGTCCCTCTAGGAAGGAAAGTGAACTCTGTGCTTAGGATTTGAAATTTGATGGTATTTTTGATTAAAAGAAGTCGTCTTGGGAATACTTTCACAGACCTGCCTTTTTAGCTTGTTTATTCATGTGGTATGTGATACGAAAACAGAAATACACTCTTATCCTCAGTATCCAAATAGAGTCAAAGCACAGCCTGAGTTATGGAGTTTGCTCAAACAAGTAAAGCCATTACCATAAGTACATACACCTTAGGTTTAGATAAATGTCTATCATGGGACTGATACAATTGAAACATGAAATATCTAGAAAATAAGTTTTGCATCGTAAACAGTATAGATCCCAAAACATTATGTTACATTGTATCTCCATTTATAAAAGATTATATGGTTAAGGAAAAGAGTGTCAGGTCTTTTCCCCATGAGCTTAGAAGGTTGTCAAACTGCTTTAGAAGGGATCAGTATTCAAAATATATCTACAAAAACTTATAGCATGGCCCAAGCATTCCCTAAATCCAGACTTCCCAGTCTTACCATTCTACAATGGCTGATGCACAGAAAAAAATAAATTACTGCAAATCTTGGCCTCTTTGATTCCCTGCCTGTAAAATGAAGAACACCTGTTTTCTGAGTTGCCTGGAACCTTTTACATAGATTATCAAATGTAAAGCCTTGCAAAAGTACTTACTATCAAGTTTCTGTCCGTTATTATTATTGCCAGTGCGGCAGAAAGTTTGTCTTTTGGTATTAGGAGCTGTTGTGAAGGAGAACATAGACCAAACTCTGTCATTTCATTTTCAGTTCACATGAGCTTCATTGAACTTGAGACAAATCATCTGAGTTGAGATGGATGTGGTGGGGGACAGTCCCCACCCAGGTTTCATTTTGATTGTTAGGTATATGCAGATATGACAATCTAGTGTAATACCTAAAGCAAAACTGCCACACTTCAAGACGATTCATTTCAGAACTGATTAGCATATTCAATTTCGGGGGCAAACCCCATCTGCTAGTCTTGCTGCCCTTTTCGCAAATTTTTACTTTTTTTTTTTTTTTTTGCCTGCCAACATTTTTCATCTCGGTTCTAGGCCTCTGATGTATTTGTTCTTTGATTCACAGGTTCACTTTGAACTTTCATAGATTGTTTTTGGTTTCTTCAGAACAGATTCTTAGTATGTATCCCAGGCTAACTTACAACTTATGACAATTCTCCTGTCTCAGCTTCCCAAGTGCTGTGGATATAGGCATGATCTCCCTTGTCCAGTGTGTAGTTATTTTAATAAGCGCTTATGAATTCACTCCTGAAAGCACACACGACCGTGTTGCTCATCACCTGCATCCCACTGCCGGATTTCTCCCCACATCAGTGCCACCATTTCATCCTCCTGCCTCCTGGCCTCCTTAGACGAGTTTTGTGGTTATCTTGGCATTATTTTTTAATGCTTTGCTTCAAAATTATTTTGATTTTCTTCTATGTTATTTTTATAGTTGTTAAAAGATCAGATAAAATGTCTTATGTAATGCTTTAGGAGAAATTTTCCTCTCGATAATATCATAAATAGTATCAGTATAGAAAATGACCATATTACTAGATCTCACCTCAAATTTTTATTTTCTAAACTGACATGCAGCTGTTAGAAAATTTCTTATTATTCAGAGCCAGAGGGTATCTTATTACATGTAAGTTAAACATTAACTCCTTCTGGTCAAGCCACTAGTTTACCCAAACATTTATCATTGATTTATTTATCAAAAAAATGTCTGAATAAATAAACATTTTTGATGATTTTTTTCATTTCATCAGCAGCAACATGTATTGGTTGCTGTACTGGTACTCAGTGTATTGGTACCCAATAGGTCATGTGAACTGGAGGTTCATTTCACTTTCATCTTTGCTTTAAATCTTTTAATGTTCATTGCAAGCATCTCCTTGTAGGCTAGAATGCATTGGGTTTCACATAGTAGGTCTGTCCTCAACGAACAAAAGAGTCTAAGAGAATCTAGGAGAATCACTTTACAATATATGCTGACTAAGCAAAGAGTATTTAAGAGATGGTCCTTTAGGTCTTCCCTATGGGCACTCACTTCAGCGCCTCATCTGATCTGTGCGTGAGGTTACCCTAGCCTTCGTTAAATATCCTGGACTAGGATTCTTACTCAAAAGCAGCTTTTATGAGTCACTTGTCTGTCTTAGCAATGTCAACACTGAAGCCAACAGCAACGGAGACAGCCGTGATGAATGGAGTCCATCGAATGGATTAGGGCAGTAGTTCAGAAGCCAAAGTGCCGGCTTGGGGATGGATTGCTTTATCCCACTGTTCTTAGAAATAAATGACAACTTTAAAGCATCTACAGCTTACTGTGCACAGAGACGTGCAGAGCTGGACTCACACATCAAGGCTCCTGGGCGGGTAGTTATGCGCCATTAAGGCTAGGACCTCATCAAACAGAAAACCTGCTACAGGAAACCTTGTCTGGGAAGAGTCGTCAAATATCCTGCTGCTGTTAAGCCTTTCTCCAAAGCAAGGTGGCATGTGTAAATTACTTCAGAAAAATAAAGTTCAACAGTCTTGGTAATAGTGCAGTCTAAAATATTATCAATTTTAGTCTACACTAAGCATACTTCAGAGGAATAAAATGAGAAATCAGATGAACATCACCAGTAGAGGCAACACTTTATATCTATGATCTGAGAGAGATTCATAAAAATTAAACCCCGTGTGTGTGTGTGTGTGTGTGTGTGTGTGTGTGTGCGCGCGCGCGCGCGTGTGCGCACATGTGCGTGTGTGTGCATGTGCGCATGTGGGTGTGAGTGTGTGTATGTGTCAGTGTGTTGTATGTGCATGTTTGTCTGTGTGTGTGCATGTGTCAGTGTTTTGTGTGTGCATGTGTGTCTGTGTATGTACATCTGTTGTGTGTCTATGTGCATATATGTGTCTCTGTGTGTGCATGTGTGTGTGCATGTGTGTGTATGTGTCCGTGTGTGAGAGTGTGTGTCAGTGTGTTGTGCATGTGTGTGTGTCTGTGTGTGTGTGTGTGTGTGTGCTCACACACACGCCATGTCTATGTAATAGTAAAGAATATTTTATAGTACTGTGCTTTTTACCTCCTTTCATTTGAACAGACAAATTTATTTTGGGTACCAGATATCAAAGTAGCATACTTATGTTCGTAATCCTAAATGTTGAAGAAATCACCAAGTTGCCTTTTTCTATGGTTTCCTGTAGTACCGCCTATGGAAGATTGTAAGGAACAGGAGCCTATCATGGACAACAATATTTCTCTGGTGCCTTTTGAGAGACCTGCTGTCATAGAGAAGCTCACGGCAAACATGGGAAAGCGCAAAAGCTCCACTCCGCAGAAGTTTGTGGGTAAGCAGAGCAGACAGATGATTCAATCCTGCAATGGTGAAGGCAAGAGTCCATATGTTAGACATGCTTGGTGTGTTCCAAATTTCCAAATGAGAAAAATATCGGTCTTTTCTCCATCATTCTCCCCCACTCTATGACCTTCCATGCACACCACACACACACACACACACACACACACACACACACACACACACACACACACAGCCTTTGGTGTATGGGAAAGTATTTGAAGAAGACTGGTAGTAAGTAAACACTATCAACATGGTGTATAAACAGGAACATAAAGCAGATCATATGTGAAAGCTAGCATGTTTTTTCAACTCTAACTGCATAAGACATGAGATCAACATGACTGTTTGCACTTGTGATATCTTCATTTCTATTACTGTTAGCTTTTTGACAGTGTTATTTCCAATATTAAGTCTCTGAGTATTTGATCTAGAATTCAGAGGCATTTTAATTGTGCCCAAACTTTGCCTTCAAAAATTAAAGTAGCAGAGTCCATGTAAAATATTTTGAAATGGATCTGTATTTTGTGTATTTGTGTATTGTGTATTTTGTGGTTTCGTCCTTGTTTTTCATCCAGCCTATGATGTTGAGCTGAAAAGGTAAAATATATATTTAGACTTCATTTTTCATTTCCAAGCCTTAAGATGGTCTCTGGCATGCCCACTGCTGGCATCGTTCTGTGTATGTGCTGTGTGTTGCTGAGGACAGAGGGTCTTAGATTTTTTAGATAATGTATGAATGGTAGAGGTTCAGTAGAATTGTTAGAGAAGCATCATTCCTTGTATATGGGATATAGCTTTTCTCATAGTGATATGGCTAAAAGGAAGGTAAAACTATTAAAGCAGTTTCTCACATTCTAACCCCCAGAACACGGTAGGAGACCCTTGCTGGGCAGTGGCTGGAAAACAGTCTTTTCCTTGGCTATTTAAAGAGGAAAGAGCTGTGAGAGTTCTGTTATGTCAGTAAAACCTTTGAGAAGGCGGCTTTTGAATTTTAGGTAGAGAATTATCACATCACTGTCGCATTAGAACCAACAGAGGGGATTTAGTGAGTGAACATTCATGAAACAAAGCTAATGGATGAACCATGCCTTGTGTGAGGCCAGTTCAGCATCCTAGATGGCACTCAGTGGGCCTTCATGGCAGCTTTCCATTCTCTTCCTTTTTAAATTATCTACGAACAAAAGAGGGGGAAGTTCATTTGTTTTATCTTGTATTTTATTGAGATTTTTTTTTATATCATGTCTCATGTTAACTACACTAAAATTCACAGCAATCCTTCTGCCTCAGCCTGCTATGTGCTAGTATTGCAGGCAAGAAACACTGTGCCTAACACTTCATTTAGATTAAAATGTGATTAGTTTGTGAGAAATAAATATCCATATCTGCCATATCTAATATAGTTGAAAATTGCAAATTATTATTATTTAGGACTTCTGAATTTATTTAGTCAACTTTTGTCACAGTTTGTGTTTCCCATGACTCAGAAATGCTACTCGTTTCCAGACAGTGTTTTTCTGTGTAACCCAGGTTGTCCTGGAACTCACTCTGTAGGCTAGGCTAGCCTCAAAATCACAGAGATCTGCCTGCCTCTGCCTCCCGAGTGCTGGGAACAAAGGAGTGCACCATCACAGCCCAGAACTGAGACAATACTTTTAATATAATCTGGTCACATTCCTCAAAAATAGAGTTTTATAAAACTATAATATGATTTTTAAATGACAATTTTTGTTTAAACTTGATTATTTTTTCTTTATTTGGAACACATTTGATAATATACAGCAAGCAATAGCTTCGGCAGTTGAGGTACTCTTTCTATGATTGCTCTTATAATTGAAATTTTCATCGTTCCAAACTTAGGGTGAACCCTTTACACATGCCCCTCAGTTAAGCACTGCTGTTTGACCTACTACGCTCTAGGCTGTGATTCCTGACATTATGATTGTCTGTCTCTTCTGCCCTTGTTATGCATCTTCAATTTCATGTGTCGTCCCTTTGACCCCTGTCCTGCCAGTATTCTTGCCTCTCCTGCCTTGTTGGGCTACTTCTGGTGACATCCCACTGTTCCTTGAGTCAGTAACTAGTTCTGGCGAAATCCCTCCAGACTTGTGAATGACTACCACTTCAGGTAAATGTGTAATTGATCTCAAATACCAGATTGCCCACCCAAAACATGTAATGACGTTCCTTTACTGTACCCCTGAATGGTCCACCACCCCGCTTTCCATCATGACCATGCTCCACATTGCTGCACCCTCTACACATGTGGCACGTCTCTCTTTGGAGATCTTGTATCCGTAGTCACAGGAAACGAGATGCAATGATTTTATGATACTATCTGCAGTGCTGTAGGGTTATGGGCATCCACGTAAATACTTCATTATTTTATTAATCTCTGGGGTTTTTTGCTCCTGAATTCCTCTGTCCCGTCCTCATGTTGTTTCTGTCTTTCTCACGTTCCCACTGCACTTCATGATAAATTCTTTTAACTGCTGAGACCTTCCCTCAATTCCATGTCTCCACCTGTGTACTCTACCTTCTCAAAGGCGTTCTCTCCTCTGCAAAGATGGAATCATTAAAAGAATGACCAGTGCCGCTCTCTGTGCTTTCCTTCGCTCTGGTCATTTCCCAGCGCCCGCAGCCCAGCTCTCTTGCCTGGGCTCCCCTAAACACTGTCTCTTGCTTTCACCCACTTGCACAATTCTGACTCCAGTGAGCCCTTTGTTGACTGTGTTCCACACACGTCCTAAAGAGCATCTGCACTACGGAAACCTAAACCCTGCTAAAGAAAACATTCTTCCCTTGGTTCCTATAACATTGGTCTTTTGCTTTTTCTCCCAGCTTCTCTGTGTCCACTCACCAAACTGTACAGATGTGTAGAATTCTCAAGCCCCCTCACTAGATCTTGGGAGAGAAAACAGAACTGCTTTAAGGGAGACCCATTCCACGTTCTGTTCATTTTCAAAATGTTACACACACACACACTCACACACACACACACACACACACACACACACACACACACACTCATAGGTACACTGACCTGTATGTATATAAAAGTTCTTTTCATATTGGGCCACACACATAGCATGTAGAGTAACAAATGTTTTCTAAAGATCAGCTTAGGCACATGCTTTCTGGTAGCACTGGGGGTGAAAAGGATATGCAGAACCTAGAAGCACACTCAGAAACTAACTGCTACTGAAGGATGTCTGGGGTCCTAGTACAGAAAAGCATGCAGTGTGCATTCTCTAGCCTAACAAAACTCTCATTCCATGAGGAACAGGGCAGAGGCCTTCTAAATATGCTGCAAAGTATGAGAATCCAGCTTAGCTCTGTCAGTGTGTTGGCATGAAAGTATTTTGCAAACACTAATTTTTATCCCTTTTGCAGTTTGCCAATTGCTGAGCGATACTATCAACAGCCTTCTAAAGCTACCCTCTACCAACTGAGGCCATCGCGTCTCATGTCTGCATCTCCATTGTCACTACAGTAATCCAAGCCTCTCACTACACCTACTTTCTGAATCCTCTTGTTGAATGAGTATCAGATCATGTCACCTTTCCTGTTTAAGTACAGTAATGCTTGAGGGATAAAATCCCTCCCTCTCCTGCATAGGCAGGGCTACCTGTCTCCTCTTATATGGCTGTTTCCACTGTTGGCCATGTTGAGATGTAATGTCTTATTTGTAAGTCTCCCCACTTGCTTCTGAACCTTCCTGCCAGCAATGTCCTACTTCTGTGTTCCTTTACCAGCCAGTGTTTCCTATCCCGTTCTCCATGGATAGGAGGATAGATTCTTCTTTCAAGAAGTCTTCCTTGACTCCTCTTACACAAGTTAAATATTCCTCTTATTTAAGATAAAATACATGACAAGCTGTCATTGTCTCTAAATTTAAGCTTTCTGAGAACCTGAGTCAGATTTCCCTAGCTTAACTTTGAAACTTTTCAAGTTTAATATAATTTGTTGTTGTTTGTCTGTTTTGAGTTTGTGGCTGTTTGTCATTTGTTTTCAAAACAGAATTTCTCTGTGTAGCCCTGTCTCCTGTAACTCTACAGTGTAGACCTTGCTGACCTTTAACTCAGAGACCCACCTGCCTCTGCCTCTGCCTCTGCCTCTGCCTCTGCCTCTGCCTCTGCCTCTGCCTCTGCCTCTGCCTCTGCCTCTGCCTCTGCCTCTGCCTCTGCCTCTGCCTCTGCCTCTCTGCCTCTCTGCCTCTCTGCCTCTCTGCCTCTCTCTCTGCCTCTCTGCCTCTCTGCCTCTGCCTCCTGAGTGCTGGGATTAAAGGTGTACACCACTACACCCTGCTCATACCTTAAATTGGATTCCAGGAAGTGTTTTTTGGTTTTTTGTTTTCACTTGTTTTTATTAATCCATCATTACTTTAATCAACTGCTTCTTCAAATCTGAAATACTGCTAACTTGTTTCAACATGCAGCACTATGGATCTACATTTTCTATCAGCAATAGGCACTAGGCCTTCACCACAACACACTGGAACATACAATAGTGCACTATTTCAAGAAGCTTTATCTGTAAGCTTTCCTTGTCAAAATAACTAGGTAAATACTGCATGATTTGAAAGGTAGAACTTTTAAAAGATGGACTACTCTGCCAAATAGGAATATTGCTTTTTTTTTTCTGTTTGACACTCTCAAAATGCTTCATGGTCAGTGTTTAAAGCTTGTGTTAAAATAAAATACTGGGGGAAAAATTATAGTAAATGTTAAAGGAATAAAAACCCATATGCTTCAAACAAGAAAAAGCCTGGAGACTAACCACAGACATTCAGAGTATCACTCTCATACATCTGGATACATCTGGTGTAAAAAGTGAAAAGTGGCCAGTTCCAAGAAACAAACTTTGTGAACAAGTCTTTTTAAGAGTAATTCCTCATATATTTAAAGTAGCCTTTAATTCCTTTTATTTTATCAGTTGATACAATTTCAAACTAATTTAGTAATGACCATTTACATTCTACTACTTGACATGTATTGACTCTATAACTTTTTTTCTCTAAAGAGAGTAGCTAAATCAACCAAATTAACCGGGCTCAGGAGCAAAGCGCCATAGGCTATAACCAGATCCCTTCTGTTCTTCCAATATTTGTAGCTCACGCTCTGTGTTTGAGATAGGCAGAAACGAGCCCAAACTGATTCCTTTTCACCTGGCATTCGTTCTTTTTCCTATAATTCTGAGCTCCACACCAATGAAAGTTTCAATAAAAAGTAGTAATAAAATAAAGCGCACACCTTTTGGGCTGGAAGCATTTCTGTGGTGGCATTCAAACAAGTGCTAATGCTTCTTACAAATTCTCTTTGTGTGGTACATACCTGTGCATCTCCACAGAACGAAAGGGGCCCAGACTTGACGTAAAGGGTAAAACAGCACGATTTAGTAAATGTAGTGTTCAGTTAACTTCTTGTACCTTTTTATATTTTTAATCCCTTCACTAATTTTGTTGTGTTGTCTTTTTCTTTTTTTTAAATGTTAGGGGAAAAGCTCATGCGATTCAGCTACCCAGATATTCATTTTGATATGAACTTAACGTATGAGAAGGAGGCTGAGCTGATGCAGTCTCATATGATGGACCAAGCCATCAACAATGCAATCACCTACCTTGGAGCTGAGGCCCTTCACCCTCTGATGCAGCACGCACCAAGCACAATCGCCGAGGTGGCCCCAGTTATAAGCTCAGCTTATTCTCAGGTCTATCATCCAAACAGGATAGAAAGACCCATTAGCAGGGAAACATCTGATAGTCACGAAAACAACATGGATGGCCCCATCTCTCTCATCAGACCAAAGAGTCGACCCCAGGAAAGAGAGGCCTCGCCGAGCAATAGCTGCCTCGATTCTACTGACTCAGAAAGCAGCCATGATGACCGCCAGTCCTACCAAGGAAACCCTGCCTTAAATCCCAAGAGGAAACAAAGCCCAGCTTACATGAAGGAGGATGTCAAGGCTTTGGATGCTACCAAGGCCCCTAAGGGCTCTCTGAAGGACATCTATAAGGTTTTCAATGGAGAAGGAGAACAGATAAGGGCCTTCAAGTGTGAGCACTGCCGAGTCCTTTTCCTAGACCATGTCATGTACACCATTCACATGGGTTGCCATGGCTACCGGGACCCACTGGAATGCAACATCTGTGGCTACAGAAGCCAGGACCGCTATGAGTTTTCATCACACATTGTTCGAGGGGAGCACACATTCCACTAGGCCTTTTCATTCCAAAGGGGACCCCTATGAAGAACTGCACATGAAGAAATACTGCACTTACAGTCCCACCTTCCCTAAGATGGTGACATGCTTTCTCTTTGATGCTGTCACTGTCTATAATTCTTATTTTGTGGACAAAATGTCATTTGCTCTGCCTAATTACAGTAAGGAAGAAACACGAGAGCAGGGTGGGATGTTCACTGATAACTCAGCTTGTTTATTTCGTGAACATTTAAGGCAGTTCCCTGCGGCCACACATCCTTCTTAAGGCCTATCTTGATTTAGGAAATCACTCAGTTCATAGAGATTCATCTAAGATATTCTGATTTGCCATTCATATTCAGGACTGTGATAGAAGGCGGGAAAGTTGAGAGTTCTCTGGGTAGGACTTTTTGGTGATTTAAAATGGTCTAAGTCATTTTACTCTCAAAGAAGATGTTTCAAAATGTAAACCCATTTTATTTTCTGTTCTTAGAGATCATGGAACACAAACAGGATGTTACTTTCCATAACTACTAGGATGAGTTGAATTGTTGTGGGTTCTATGTTTACCTCCCCTACGGAATTTATAATTGAGTATGTTTTACACTGTATCATATAGCAAAACTTTTAAACTACAGGTAGTCAAGGGTCACTATGATACATCTGCGGTCCTTTGATCTTATTTTTCTAAACTTGCGCACTGTTTTTCCATAGTTTTGATGACTGGCATTTTATAGACACCCTGGCAGCCTTACTTTTAACACCTGTAACAAATAGTATTTTTATGTAGTTTTCAGAATAACATATGGTCTCAAGAGTGGGTAAAAGGCAGGCAGTAATTTCCAGGAAGAATTCTGCTTTTCACAATTTGAGATTTTTTTTTCTTTAAGCTGTAATATGATGGCAGCCCAGTATACATATTTGCTTCTAAAGGTGTGTTTACGATCGTCACTTTATCCGCATTCAATCAGTGTTAACAAGTCAGCAGAAAAGTGTAATTAGGCAAACAGTAGGGGGAATTCCCACTCTAAGATCCCTTTTTCTGGTATTTCTCTTCAAGCTGTGACCACTCAGTGTTCTGTCCACAGTCCATTCCTCTTCGACTCTTGGAATAGAAGGTCTTAAAAAGCCTCGCTAAGGGCTGCTTCTTTTAAAATCTTGGAGCAACTGTTAATTGGACCTGAAAGTGGTAACTTGAACCTTGGAAGGTCTTTTATTTACTAGGGCTATTTATTCCACTATTTCTTCAGTGATAAGAGTTACTACCTTGCTGGAGACAAAAGGGAACTTCTTTGTTACCTGAATATTATAGTGCAGGTCAAACAAACAAGCAAAAAGATTTCTTTCAGCCTTCCTGGAGTTGAGAATGTGACAGTCTTCAGGAGAAGGTCCCGCACTTTAAAAATAAAAACAAAAAATTCAACTCTAGAGGTCCTTTTCAGAAATGAATCTCAACCCCTTAGTCAAGAATCTTCTGTCTTCTCTTAATTTGCACATGACATATACTTCCATATTCCTGCTCAGGTTTTAATCTGATCTCTGTGAGTTCTCAGCTTCTTTTCTGAAGTTCACTTGCATTGGTGAGTAGGATTGGAGCACACTGTTATCAAGGCATTTGGGGGAATCCATTTGGTAGACATAACTTGCTGCTTGTGTTTAAGGAAAACAAGCCTGGTCATAACTGGATTATTCGGCAGTCATTTGTAAATGCTGAAAGGTCTGCCGTGTGGTAATACATACCTGCTCCAACAGACCCTTGAATGGCATGCCAAAACCATGTCACTGTAGTTTGCTGTGGGAAGTATCAAGACTCGAGAAGTAGCCACTGATGAGCAATGTGCTCCTAACTCGCTTGGCAGGTTTCCGTCTGTCCCTTTAAGGAACTTCCTAGTTCTACCCTAGCCAGAGCTAGGTAGTTCTGACTTGCCTCTTTTACTAATTCTTATCTTAGTTCTTTCTGGAGAAATATCCAAATGGTTCCTTTACATGTAAGAGAATGCACCAAAACAGAGCTATGTCAAATGCCAACTGTTGGGTTTTTTGGGTTTTGTTTTTGTATCCCTTGGTACATTGTGAAAGCACAGTTTACTTGGGGATAAGACATCTTATCAGGCCTTCCTGATCCCCCACTTGCCCCATACACTCTGGAATCACAGTGATATTTATTTCTGAATGAGGTGAATAGGTTTAAGGCTCATGATGATTTTGTTTTAACTGCAGTTTAAGGAAGCATCTGGATGTCTGTCAGTGTGTTCCTTTGGCTCTCTGTGAACACCTGCAGGCATCTGTTATCATCAACTCTTCTCTCTGCTTGCACCTTCTGTATTACCAATCATGTGTCTACCTGTCCTAGGAGGAAACTGACTTTAGGTGTACTGAAAGAGTTGTGTCCTTCCCCTACAAAGGTGGTACCAATATGCTCTGCCTTTCTGATTCCATTTTATTGGAAAACCTGATTTATTCAAAAGAGTGAGCTATAAGGGTATATTGGCTGTACATATACACTTAGCTTTTTTTTTTTTCAGCTGCATGGCACAAGGTACAGAAAAAAGTAGATAGCTCTGATGTGACAGGGACGAATGGGGACAAGGTGAATTGAAGATTTGTGGGTTACGATAAACATTGTGGACATAGTGCTGGCTGAGGGACCCTCAGTGACTGTATTTGCCTCTTTTTCACCAAAGAGAATAGGAGACATGGTAGCACCTAAAAATAAGCATGAAGACCAGATACCAAATAAATCAAATTTATGTAACCGCTACAAGACCAGTTTATTTAGGTGAAATTTTACAGTTGAGAGAGGATCTGAGGGGCACGAAAATGGGTTATCCTCTGTGTTTTCCAGGAATTTATCAGATGGCTCTGCCCTAATTTTGCTCAGATTTTTTTTATTGCCAGTTCCTTATGAAGAAACATGCTGCCTCTCTGTAACAGTGATGAATTGCTTGTTACAAAGGCTTTTTAGAACAGTGAGAGCAGCCAACCCAATGAGCGGTAGAGGGAGATGTGAAACACTGTCATTCAAACATTCCGTTAAGAATTTTCTAGATAAAATGGGGATGTGAGGGCCAACCATTAAGATTTAGGGTGGGGTTAGCTGTCTGGCTGGCATACACACAGGTCAGTGTTTGAATGAAGTATGGTTGGCATGCACATGTGTATTGCACATTCTTTTAATGAAAATTCACAGAAAAGCAATTAGCATGACCAGCTGTATTACAAGGGCTTAGCGTTAGAAATACAATTACTGTGCCAGCAGTTGGGTCTAATTCAACAGGTTGTGTTAAGAAAGCCCAAGGTTGTCAGTGTGTCTTTAAGGCTAATGGCAATTTAAATGCAAATCTCCATTCTCTGCATCCAGAAAAACAAACAAAACAAAGCAAAAACAAAGAGAAGATATTAAGTTGACTGGTGAATATTTGAAGAAATACAAATTCTTTTGTGAGAAGAAGAAGATGCAGGAAGTGATTTAGCAACTTTGGCTTGTGTTTGTGCTTTCCTGACCCTGTGGCACACCTCACAAGTTTCTAGTTCCCAAGTCTTCATCTTATCTCCAAAATGGTAAGTTAGGGTAGAAAGAGGCTGGAGAGGACCAGGAGAGCCCTCTGCCCCTTAAATTCAGGACAGCACTTACGCTATCCCGTCAGCTGCCACACACTGTTTTAGCCTTAGTTTATTCTTTTTACTATAGATTTGTGGCCATCGTCAGTTGTATTCCTTGTTATTTTAATAACTACTGTCTGTATAATTATTCTACAGCAAAAGCTCCCTCAGATCTAAAAGGGGAAAAAAGTGAGGGGTGAATTGAAACTTTGTATATATAAAAGTTATTTTATAAATATTTTAGTCTTCCAGTTTCTGCAAAATAATTAAAATATACAGTAACTGGTCTCTTAAACCCTGAATTTAATGTATTAAATACTTATAAAATTTTATATTGGTGCCTTTTAAAAACACATTGAGAGTGTTGGTTAGCTGTTTAGCTCGACCACTCTAGTACTGCTCCAATACACGTTTACTGTGTATTTTTTAAGAAAAAAAATCACATAAAATCTAAGTACTCTCTAATTCACCTTTGTGTTCTTAGAAGAAAAAAGCTGCTAAAAGAATTTCTAGACTTTTAGCTGAGCTGGCAAATGTGACAAGAAACTTTGAAACCAGATTTTAATCTTTTTAACTTGATGATATTTCTGGACACTATTCTATGGTAAATGCAGAACAGAAGATAGACTCACATGTCAGCAGTGAATTGGATCATGCTATGTGTTTTGCTTTATTCTTGAGGAAGAATAAGTTTTACATCACACAGGGGGTTCTTTGTATAATTTGGAGTCAATAATTACAGTGTTGTTTTGCTTTTTTTTTTAAATACCCAACTGGTGTTGCTCTAATCTTGGGTCTTCTGTCTCTTCTGTCTTCTAACCTGTGGTTGTTTCATGAAATGACTTGGAAATGCAGATCATTGTGTCCTCTTAAACAAAACAAAGCTCAGCACTCAAGTCCCATGACTGGTCTCCAAAGTGTCATCTCAGATGTGTAGTACGGGGTTGTCTGTCACTTGTGAGGGATATCTTCGACTATAACAGCTTTTTTAAAACAAGCTGCTGGTTGTATAAAGCAGGCATCATATGACCAAGAAGCTGTGAAACACTAGTGTTTCCTTCTGTCATAGTGTACTCTTAGGCCAAATAATGACACCTTGCATATTTTTACATTTATTACAGAGACCTAAAATTTTGAAATTTTCAAAGGTTTTTATGTAATGTTCCAATTCACAGCAGTTTCCTTTTCTCTTGCTGTACTGTGAGTTTGTGAGTATTTTTTCATATGCACTCTTGGAAATGAGTTCTTAATTCTGTTTATGGTGTTTCTCTCCCATAACACTCTGTTTATATATGTTCTGTACAAGTTTGTTATGAATCCGCCCTTCTCGTGTATAGACAGTGAGAAGTACATGAACAACTAGTTTCCTAAGGTGACTTTTATATTATGAATTAATATGAAATTTATAGGTCATGTGCTAAACCACATTAAGTGCAGAATCAAAACTTCCTATAGGTCTAAATAAGCAGTTTGCAGTGAATTGGGCCTTCAGTTTACCTCAAGCGACATGTAGTAAGGAACGCTCGGACAGACGGAGCACTTACTAGCATATCTCTGAGTCTCATTTACTGGCCATGGATTTTTAAAGGGACACACTGGAAGGAGGAGGGAAGAAATTGAGGGACTGCTGATATTTTCGTTGTTGCTGTTGCTTTGTACTTTTCAAAACGTTGTTCAAGTTATAGAACTGTGATCTAAAAAGGTTGACTGTGCAGCCCCGGAGAGGATGCCCATCAATCACTTGCCCTTTGGTACGACTAAGTTCTGGTTTTGCCTCTTCCTCCACCTTCCCCTCACCTCCTTCCTCATCCCCTCTCTGTCTGTAGCCATCCCTCCATTGCCTCTCCATGTCTCTTTTGACACTCCTACTAGTTAGGAGGTCAACTCTAAACTTCTGACTCATTAAGTCTTAATTTTTGTCTCAGTGGGTTTTGTTAGCTGTGTAGTCTGCTGGTGTATTTTTATGCCCAAGTGTAGTTTTATATTTTTTTAAGCGTGGTTGGGTTGACATGGTAAGCTGTATAGTCTTTATTTTGCTTCATTCTCAAGTAGGAGGTACCTAATGTGACTCCAAAAATTCTGTAATCAATGTACACGTCTGGCTCCTTTGTGCTTGAATTTTGACTTGTTTGGCTTTCTTCTTAAATACAAATCATAAGAGAATAGACCCCCCCCCCCACCATAGAGGATAAAAATGTAAAGCAAAGAGTCTTAACTTTCTCCCAGTTTGGGGGGGGGGGGTGCTTTCATGCTTCTGCAGTGATATTCCAGGCTTAGAGGGGTCTCCAGACCCCAAACTTGCCCTCATCATCGGGTCTGGTAGACCCTGTGTTCTTTGCAGCTTCAGAATGGTTACTTTTGCTATGGAGTTTAACAGCTATTCTCTTTTTTTCCATAAAAGTGCAATACCCCTCTTGAAGTCTTAAAAACTATGGTAATTTTCTTCTTTTCTTTTTCTGACATTTGTCTCTTTAGCCAATGATGAAAAGAAACCCTTGGAAATTATAACATGTCATAGGACATAACAAGCAAAGATGAAAACCACTCCGCTATGAAAAGTTGAAAAAAAAAAATGTAGTAACAAACGACTTCTTTGACTTTCTGGAAACTTTGTTTAGGCTGAATTTCCTTTGAAATCATGAGTGAGAAGTTTATCCTGAGGCTGAAATGTGATTTTTCTCCCACTCTTGTCTAATGCTCTTAAGTTAAATAACTAATATTTAATGTTTTCATTTCTCTCCTTTTTGGAAAATAAATATCAAAGCACTTAGGTCAGGTTTAAATCAATATTACCTGTGGAAAAAAATTTTTTTTTACATATTTAAAGCAGACCTGTTTCAATGCAGATGGAGAAGTATCTTTTGTATTACCCATGTTTATATGTAGTGTGTTCTTTTCTTTTTTTTTTAATACCTGTGTTTCTGTAGTAAGACTGCTGTAATGTAAATACACGTTTTATTAAAAAGTAACATTTCTTTGGCATTTCTTTTCATGGCATATACTGTATTTGTACAGTATATGTCTTGGCTACTTAACTTTTTTTTCTTTAACAATACCAAAGGTAATTAGACTATTTTAAGGACTAATTGCTTGACAGTTTCTAGAATACTTTGATTTTTTTAGAAGAAAAAAGAAAAAAAGAATAAAAAAAAGTCAAACCAGTGAACCTCATTTTTTCAAACTAATAATTTGGGGAAATAAAAACTATTGTTTAAAAAGAAATATATATAAATATATATATAAATATCTGTAAAATTAAAATCCCAGACCTTGTATGTCAGGTTTGCTCAGTGTAATGTAGGTTTTGGTTTTGGTTTTGTTTTTGTTTTTTAAGGCTCAAATACCTCAGAAAATGGGGTTTACTGTGGAAATACTGCGACAGTCTCTGCAGCTGTGTGAGCTGTCATTCTGCTGCATCCTGATTGGGAGACCTCCACTAAACAGTTTTATCACTGCAGACTAAAATGTGGGACTTGTATTTTCTTTGTTTTTAATGCACACACATACACGCTTGTGCGTGTATGTGAGTACTGTGTATATGTGCGTGAGTGTTGTACATGCATGTGTGAATGTGTGTGTGTGCGTGTGCGTATGTGTGTGTGTACAACTAAAGAAGCTGCAGAAACTTTGTAATACTTTGTGAGAGGGTCATATTATAAAGGTTTGTACTGTCTGAGTGCACAGCTACTGGAATAAACTTAGCCAATCTCAGGAACAAGCATATAATTTGTCCAAGATTTATTTCTTCTCAGAAGTGTAAGTGCAGTTTTTAATTCTGTATATTATTTAATATTTTACCAATAAAATAAACTTCTGACAGAAATTATTTGGTACAAAAACTTTTTGTTGAAAATTCTGTGCACACTACATCTCTCTCATCACTGAAGACTGAACTGTCGAGTAGTACCAGGTGGCTTGGTCATCCAGTGTGTGTGTGTGTGTGTCTCAGTCCTGTCCTTGAGTTCCGTCTGATGGGTGTGATCTCATCAGTACTCCCCTTACTCATTAGCTGCTGCCCAGCACTTTGTGGTGTCTACTGTAGAAGATAACAAGGCATCATATCTTTTTTAAATCATGGATAGCATCTCTATGCTTCATCTAATTCTCATATAATTCTGTTGTTATCTTTAAATCTGAGATCTTTCTCTGTCAGAGTCTCACTTCTCTTATAGAAGACATCAGACATAAAGAAAAGTGTAGTGTAGCTTGTTCCAGATTTCCACTGAGGAACATAAGTGGTCCAAGTGTTGGTCAATAATCATAAGTCAGCATTTCTTATTAATGAAAACAGAATTCTTAAAAAAAAAAAAAATGGAGTAAGTCATAGAATTGGACTGTATTTGATTGCCAGCTCTGCCTCACATAGCCCTACCTCTGAGTATGAAGGGCTAATGCCTCAGATTCTATAAGGATTGTATCTTTTCCACGAGAGGATTGTTCTATTACAAAGATATTCCCAACCACAAATATAAAAGGACCTGGAAATGTATTTTACTTAGCTTTCGCTATCTGCTTAGCTCTTGTGCCAATTTATAAAGTCCCACACACATTTGAGATAGCTATTAAATTTTCATTGGTGCATATTTACAGAATCTGTGGGTATTTGCAATAGTTCTCAATAAATTCACTTCCATATGTCATATGTGGAATGAGAGATAGTACGAATTCAAATGAACATGTATAACCTCAACAATGCATCATTCAAAATACAAGCCTGTGGCTGGAGACAGGTGAATGAGAAATACCAAGCAGAATAAACTTACCAAATTACTACTAGTACTAAGGTTAGGAAGGTCCTTTCTAGATCAGAAATGTCAGGCTGGTTTATCTATGAAGAGCCAAAATTTTAAAAACAACAAAATTTGAACGTCCCTTATGCTCTTAAATTTCATTCAGATCCAGTCAGAAGCAGGATAAGTTGTTGATATGCTAAGACTTATCAGCATCCTCAAGCCAAAGTCCCAGTCTTGAGGGACCAGTCATTTGGTGAAGCAATTTCACTTTGTGTTCTCACAATGCCCTTCCTGTTGTTTGTGCCCTAAATGGTAACAAAACCCCGTATCTTGTCAGCATCCCTACAGGAAGTTCCCAGTGTACTTTGTTTTATCTTAGTTTGACAGGTGTGCTTCTATGATACCTAAGAAAGGTATTTAGGGTACAAAGTCATTTGGAAGCACACAACCCATATAAAATTGGATAGAGGTAGGAAAAATCCAAAGAGATGCTCGCTCTAAGAAAAATAAACATGGCGGCATCTCTTCCTCTTCCGGTGATCTATACTCTTGGGCGTGTCCCCCATCAGTCCAATTGCTTTTAACTTCAACTTTACTGGGCAAAATACAAGCCCCTCAAAATAGTAAAAACTGATACGGCCCAAACTGATGTTGAGATGTTTATTCTAAAAACCCTGAGAAGAGCTCTTTGAATATGATCTAAAACAACGGAAATGTTGATGAAGATGAGGATATTTAAATTCTCCAGGAAGACCCAAAGATAAAGCAGAACTAAGGTAAGGGTGTCTGGGCTGGGCTCTGTGGCAGCTTAGGTGAGCCTGTAATAAAGAAGGAATGTTTTGCATTGCCCATTTAATGTAATAGCCTATGCTTAGCGAATGCCTAAATGTGGAAGTAGGACTGGCAACAGTGCCCTATAATACCAACGATCTAGACCCAAGTATTGGTTCTGGGCATAAAAGCTTAAAGGATTGTGATTGATGAAGACTTTTTTTATGTTACCAATTCAAATAGTCCCTTTTTAAAATGAGCACTGGTAACTCAGGATATTTGGTTGTTGAGGTAGTGAAGGTGGTGGATCCAGCCCTTGGAAATGGGATATCCCCAGTAGGAAATGAGTGACTATCTTTCTTTTTGTTCCTTTCCTGTTTTTTTCTTCTTTTCCCACCTTTCCTTTTTATATTGCGTTTTTCCTATATTTATTTTCTGTCTTCCACTTTGTTTCTCAACATCAGACCTGTTTTTCTCTTTCCCCTTTCTTCTGTAGAATCTGTTGTATTATTTGCTGACTGCTCCCCCATGACCCTGTCATAATTTTGATTAACTACTCTGAAATACAGTCTCATGTCCACGTGAACGATTCAGTGCAACTAGAATATATGTGAGTGACTTCTAACCAGATCCTTTTGGGTAAGTGCTTTACAAATGAAGACAATTATCGATGGCTTCATCTAAGTTCCTTTCACATTTCTTGTGGAAAGTAGATATTATCTGGTCCTTAACTTTCATTTTATTGTCAAGGAAACAGATTCCTGTTAAATTGTGGTTCGATTGTTTGTTTTTTCATTTTGTAAATATCCAAAATCAGTCAAAAGGCTAAAAGTCAACAGAAATACTTTAGCGTTTTCTCATTCTGATTCTTAAACAGAATGACCTCAATTCAACTCACTGGCATAGGCGAGGCAGAGTGTGAGGAGAGGCACTGAGAAATACAGTACTAAGTTGTAAGGCAAGAAATAATCTGAAATTAAAATTTTTACTAAGGAAATTTCTAGTAGACCTTTCACTGAATTTTAATTAGTGTGGGTTTATGTGTTTTTCTTTTTTACTATCTTCAAAATTTCCTTCACAGTTAATAAAATTATTTATCTCTCTGTTCCTATCCTTGAACTCATTTTGTTTATTCTTTTATCACAGGATGTAAATTTCAATGTTTATGCTTACTCCTTTCCATCGAAAACCTTGAACCTGACCTATTAAGAATGTATGAATTCAGCCAGGCAGTGGTGGCACATGCCTTTAATTCCAGCTCTCGGAGGACAGAAGTAGACAGATCTTTGTAAGTTCAAGGCCAACCTGGCCTACAGAGCCAGTTGCAGAATGGCCAAGACTACACAGAGAAACCCTATTTCAGAAACAAACAAACAAAAACAAAAAACAAAAAAACCCCACATAAAACATTAAAACAACAACAAAAACCAAACAAACAAACAAACAAAAAACATAATATGTGAATTCATCAGAAGCTATGTCCAGCCTGTGAACAGGTGTTCAAACAAAACTGCTCTACAAAGTTAACATCTTTCTGTTAGCTGTAAAGTGGAAAGTATACCAGCATCCACCTCCATCTGCTTGAGTCTTGAAATGAGTGCTATATTTATCATCTAATTCAGCCTCCTGTTATCTCTTCCTAGGAATAAGACATCACATCTACTGCCACTTGGACGTTCACGGCTTTGATCTAGAAATTGCTGCAGTCTTCCAATCTGGTTGCTGGAGCCATGCCTACCACCATGTCCTCCTAGTCTTTTACAATCTAAGTAAGTACTCATTGTTGGCCTTCAGTGAGTCTATTCTTTACCTAGTCTCTCTCCTTCCTTCCTTCCTTCCTTCCTTCCTTCCTTCCTTCCTTCCTTCCTTCCTTCCTTCCTTTCTTTGCTTTTTGCTTTGCCACCTCCCTTCACTGTTTACTATTTATTAATTTATATCAGATTGTAATATGCATGCATATTACTTTCATTTGCTAATACTCAAAGGGAAGGGGAAAACTGGGACACATTCTGAGTCATGTTTTTCCAGATGCTGGGCCAACTTGCCTTTTGATCATCCCGGCAAATGATAGTTTGGTTATGCCATAACACCAATGTATTTTCCAAGCTCCATGCATACGCCCAGGGGTTTCTGCTTTCCTCTCAAATGTTCTGACAAGCCTGATTACAGCTTAGTAAAGGATAACTTCATCATAAAACAAACATGAAAAGAAAAAATATCTTCTACATATATAAAGATAAAAGATATCCCCCTTTCCAGAAGAATTCAGGTCACTCTCCTGATAGAGAATGGATTATTGCTCAATTCTCTTTAAATAAACATGAGCTCTACAGAAACATACGTGTTGTTTTTCTGTTTAGCTGAGGTTCTAAAATGTGCACACAATACATTGTTTGAACTATAGCGAGCTAGAAAACAAACGTATAACATACACTATACTAATGTATTTTACAAAGTAAACTGTATTCAATATCTGCATGAAAGATTCACCACATTCTGTATGATATGCCTTGGTTTTTAATAAATCTTCATTTTTGTTAAAGTGTTTTAATTCTTGCTAATTTATCCTGTTTCTGAACTTCTTTATAAAGAAGACTGAAGACATTCTATTGATAGAATGTAGTAACTTTCACAGTCTATCGAAATTCTCTGACATACATCATTTGGATTATCTTAATAGTATAGTTTATTTTTCATTTTTCTTATGAGCAATATGTCTTATGAATATGAGGACATTCAGCCATGGGTACACTACATTATAGTCCTATTATATATTATTCAGATTAAACCATGGTACAAGTATCCTATGCAAATAAAACCACTTAAGAAGCACCAGACATGAAGAAGATAATGAAGGACATTTATTTTCCTTTCTCAAATTATGTGTTACATATTAATATTAGTATACCCAGTTATCCACAGTTTAAATATGTTCATAATCTAAGTATGGCAATTAATTACCTTAAAGAAGTTCACAAGTAGCTCTGGGCAATAGAGTATCCCATGGCATTTTTTGGCCAACTGAAATATCATATACGAGCAATCACAGACTGGCATTCTGCTGATGGACAGTGCGCATCGCCCATAATTCACCAGTGCAGGGTTAAGGTATAACTATCATCATTTATGTGCTTACTACTTGATTTAAAATATGTAGAATGTGGTTTCTGTTTACCTGATTTTGTTCTGCAGTTCTCTGTGGGCTAAGTTATGAGTTATCCTTGTATTTCTCAGAAGCAAGTAATTTTTTTTATTTTTCTTATTTTTAAGTCTGACTTATTTTCACTGTTTTACAGGCCATGTAAATGATTGATGCAATTGTTTATGAGAATTAACCTAATACCTCTTTTTCTCCTCTGAAATTGCTTATGTCTATGAGGTCTGAATTAATTCCATTTATCCAGACTATTACTGCCAAAATCCATAATAAAACTAATCTGTAGAAACGAGACAGCTACATCATTGGCTTTCTGAATGACAGTAAGAATGAATGTACCAAACAGGCCTTATGTATATGTAGTAAAACCTAATAGTGACACAGCAAGGTCTTTTGATATTATACACTAAGCAAAGTAGACCCATGATGGGTGTAAATGTGAAAATCATCCTTCCTCACCAGATGGACTGATACTGAACAGAGAGTATCTAGAAATACTCACCTTTTAAAACCTAAACATAAGCCTAAATTCAGTCTAATTGTAATTTTAACCCACTTTCAAATCTAAGTTGGTGATGAAGGGAATTAAATATCAGCATCTTCTGAAGGTGCCAGACTGTTGCTTTTGGAGAACCTCAAACAGATTACTTGGTAAATAATCCCAGAAGGTCTTAAAAGGGAAAAAAATCAATAGGGAGTAACAGATTTGCACTTTCATTCTGGGACTCCAGTCTTTAAAGCTTCATTTATTGTGGGATTTTCAGAAAGGTTAATATGTCCCTTTGAAGAAATCTGAGCAGCTAGCCTATAGGTAAAGACTTTAAGGGAATGGAATGTTGAGATGATTTCATTACCAACACTAAATTGTCCACTTGGAGAGATGCGAACATCAACTCTGCCTTCTTCTGTCCTGTACTCTTTTTCTTTCTGATCACTTCCTGTCCCTGAAAACCATTCACCATGTTCAGGACAAAAAGGAAAATGGGAAGCAGAAGAAATGCCTCTTCTGAGTCCAAATGGAGGGAGGAAGATGGAATGGGCAAAGGAGAATCAGACACCACATGGAGAAACTCGAAGGGTCACCTTTAGAGAACTGGTTGTTTAACAGGGTTTAGAAATGGGGAAGGAAAAAAGTACACGAAGAGGTAAAAGCCCAAGAGAAGAAAGAGTCCTTCGGCCTGAAAGTGTCTGAATTTTTATCAGTAGAAACAGGACTCACTTAAGCAGTTTCGGAGTAACTGATTAGGATTTGCAAAAACGCCTGAGGTTCCATGCGAAATCAGATTGGAGGGGGTGCCGGTCTGGAAGTCAGAGCTCCTGCAGTAAGTCTATGGGAAGGCAGTGGTTCTTGTTCTGGGAGTGGCATGGAAATGAATGGCTAGGGATGGTGAGATGCTGGAGATACTTAGGAGGTAGAATGTGCTGGACTGGTTTGTGCTGGGTTGCGTGTAGGCAGTGTGGGAATGCGGTTGATTCAGGATAAAGCTCTGGTTTCTTTCTGGGAAGGGTAGATTCATGGTGGTACTATTTAGTGTCATCCAAAAACACAGAAAATGAAGCAGATTAAGTGAGAACAAAGATGAAGAGCTAATCAAACCTGCTGAGTGGGAAAGGGCAGTGAGATATCCAAGAGGAAATATGCAGCAGGAAATTAGACATGTCAATTTAGGATCAGAAGAGAGTACAGAGAGAGACCCAGACAAAGGAGAAAGACAAACAGACATTAAAATCAGAGATTTAGTTAGGTTATACACTGAGACTGCACAAAAAATGAGAAGATTAAAGTCAGATTCATTTAGTTCAAGTATAAGATTTGTAGAAATGTGCTGTAATAGAAAAATCCTATCAAGAAAAGCCATCAGTGAAGAGACACAAGCTTGCTGGGCTGTCATGGTAGAGGAAAGTCTGGGGAGCAGGGATACCTCAGGGAAGATGGGGCTGAAGAGAGGATTTGAAGCATTTAGTTGGGAAGATTTGGGAAAGACAGTTAAGAGGAATTTCAAATAAAATATGCCTGCATTTTCAGTTGCTTTGAATCTGATTGTGTCTACAAAGATACAGTGGAGAACAGATCCAGTGAGCAAAGCCTCTCTGGTACAAAGTACTCCTTTGGTCCAGAAAGTCTGATGCATGTCAACAGGGCCTGAGGGAGTCTAGCCATGTGCACCTCTTCTACCATGAGTGTTTGAATGTTTGTCTCTGAGAGTAGGGGTAGACTAGCATTCAGTAGCATCCTCCAGAATGCAGTCCATGTTCTGCTAACTCATTTGAATAGTCCCTGCATTGCTGTCTTCCTTTGTAGTTTACTAGAGATCATCTTCATTTACAGAGGTAACAACTGAGGTCCTTGTCTTGAGGCTTTTCATGGATTTCTGTAAGGTTTATCTTCAGAGCTAATTATATAGAACAGGTCTGTATTTCCACACAGAATTTCAGACAATGTCATTTATGGGCCTCTCTGGGATCACATTTCAACTGCATCAGAAAACTAACCTCCTGGTATCCTAAATGTTTTGAGGTAAATTAAGGAGACCTTCTTCTATATTATTATATAGGTATTCAGTTAACCACATAGACTTAAATTAATGCGATTCATGAATATACATGGTGCCAGGTAAATTCTTACTGCTTTTCTTAGCCAGCCTGAGGAGAGAATCTTGCAAACATGATTTTAAAAAATCCTTTAATATCAAATTATAATATAAAACATATTATCTTTCTCAGTGCCCAGATATCTACAATCCCAAAAGAGAACAAGTTCTGTATATAACATAATAAAAGATTCTGCAATATTATATCATTGGAAATTTTGAAATTCATTCTTCTATAGATACTGAGAATATTTTTACCTAAGCCCTGCACCACCACCCCCAAGGTTTATTCTTAATGAATTTCAAGATTTCAAATCAAACGAGAAATAGCTTTGGACAAGACTTCTGAGTGAGACTAGGTATACCCATGAGTTGGCGATGATCCTTTGGCCGACAGTGTTGAGTTAAGAAAATGAGATACACAGCCCAAATACAAACAACCCAAATTCAAATTGGTCTTAGTCAACACGTTAAAGAATATTTTTAAGTGAGTGACACTAATGTAACATATTTTTCTTATTTCAAGATATCTGAATTATTCCAACCCATAAGTACATAAATAAATACTTACTAGCAAACTAATTGACCCTATTGTTTTCCACATGAAATCTTTGAAACCTGGTATGTATTTTATATTTAAAGCACATCTCAGTTGGGAGCTACATCAGTTCAGAGTTGCATTTTCCTGGTTCGGTAGCAGATTGGTGGCCTATCCTAACAATTATATTGATCTCTATCTGCACTCCTGTGTTATAATCGTGGGTGAGCTACCTAATGAGTAATTATTTTCACAGCAATCACTATAGTGATATTCAGATTTTCTTTTCAAAGCAATGCTATACCTTACTGTCAGTTCTATTTTCTACACAGAATAACTAACAGCTTAAAAACGTTTTAGGTCTTGCCTATAGCTACCAACTTAACATGTGAAAGGCTGAGTCTCAAACAGAAATACTCACAAGTATATTCAAATGATATTCACAATTATTTTATGCTTTCATATGAGTTTTGCTTGTGTAATTTTCATTGAGCATAGTTAGTTTATTTTAGAGGAAAATAAACTTTTGGTAAAGTGGTTTGAAAGTTAGAAAACTAAGATACCACTGCTCTATGTC
This sequence comes from Uromys caudimaculatus, assembly GCA_028551405.1. NCBI lineage: Eukaryota > Metazoa > Chordata > Mammalia > Rodentia > Muridae > Uromys > Uromys caudimaculatus. Next base: position 60,754,589 of record CM052709.1, on the reverse strand, counting down.
ACTTATGGGATAATAAGATAATTTGTAATACCAAAAAGGAAAAAAGAAAAAAGAGGAAGAAAGTGACCAATAGACACTGTTACAGAAGAGTGAGGTGAAGGGAGTGGCCTTGTATGACATTTCCCAATAAAACAAGGAAGTGATTTCAGATAGAAAGGATAGCCTATATCATGGATTTATCTTAATGAGATGGTGTAGGGCATGTGGGACCTTATTACCAGGCAGGCATCAGAAATGATAAGATTGAAGGAGCTCACACCCTGGGAATCTCAGAATTGAGACTGGCAGGAGTGGAGCCATGCCCTCCTTGCCTCTACCTGCTCTGGAACACATAACCACAACACCCTACTGAGGACCTTGGGCACAGGGTCCCTGGGCACTTAGCATAAATACCTGGAATTCTTCTCCATACTAATGATGTATCCAGATAGCCCGGAGCCTTTAGCCATTGAGTTTCCCTTTCTGGGTATTCCTTCCAGCAAAAGGTATTTAATCCCTGGGTCACCCCTAATAAAGTGTATGCATTCATGTCCACCATCAAATAAACCAGTGGGAACAAGCAACGATTATCTCAGAGAGCTGCTTGGCTGCACGGAAGACCTTCATCTTTTAAGAGTCTCGACTAAAACTCCCAAGGAAGGCCTTCTTGCTTCCAACCCCTCTGGTATACTCTGCCCTTGCACTGAATCAGACTGGGTTCCTCTCCTCCCCAGCTTGCTGCTCCCCCCACCCCTCTAGCCTGGCACACAGATGGAAAACCAGAACCACAGCATTTGACCCAGACCCCGCTGTTTCCCCTTCCTGTCCATCAAGTCCCTGCCCACCCCACCCCCATTCAGACTTCCTTCTGCCTCCAGAGTGAGGTGTGCCAGCTGTGCTCCAAAAAGATGTTGAATCTATGTTATTGAAGATCGGAAGAAACTGAGCAACACAAGTGCTTGAAAAAAATCAGCCAATTTATTTGGGTCTGAATTTTCTAAACTGAGAGAACTTACACTAGTTTGCAAGCCAAGAAAATGAATAAACGATATGTTATTCTGTGAAGAACTAAGATGGGTATCCGGTGAAGACTGATTTAGATGAAATGAAAGATGAATGTGAGCCACAGCTATGGAATTGGTGACCCGGAAGTAATTACTAATAATCCCTCCAGGGATTCTATGGCGTGAACATTCCAATCACACACTGCAACACTGAATTTGCTCACCTTATTTGTATCCATTTCTTAATCTTGTTCCTACCCTAACCCTAACCCTAACCCTAACCCTAACCCTAACCCTAACCCTAACCCTAACCCTAACCCTAACCCTAACCCTAACCCTAACCCTAACCCTAACCCTAACCCCTAACCCTAACCCTAACCCTAACCCCTAACCCTAACCCTAATTTTTAATTGTATATGGGCATACTTCCATGGGGGCACACTTTCTCTATGTGTGTGTGTGTGTGTGTGTGTGTGTGTGTGTGTGTGTGTGTGTGTGAGAGAGAGAGAGAGAGAGAGAGAGAGAGAGAGAGAGAGAGAGAGAGAGAGGAGACAACTTGTGAGAGTTACTTCTCTCCGCCATGTGCATTTCCAAAATTAAGCACAGCCCCATTAGACTTGGTAGCAAGTACCTTTACTAACTGACTCATGTCACTAGCCTAGTCCCTTAATCTTACTGTCCTTTCTACCTGCAAATAAGATCTCCTTTTCTGAACACTAAACTATAATTTCTCTACCATTCAATATACCACTTGGGAATTAACTTATTCCAGGAAGTATTCCCAAACAACAAATAGGCCAGACAGTATTCACTACAAACTAGAAGAATGGCATAGGTCCATGTGTGCTCCTGCTATGAGTTAAATAATGCTTTGGGATTCATCTCTAGTCGGTAGTCTGGTTTATTTTCTAACCTTTTCCCACCTGACTTCCACATGACTGTCTCAGACCACAGAGTCTTCCGTATTGCTTAGGTTTGTTTCCTGTTTCCCACACATTCATTCCCAGCCCTTCTTGCTTACTGTTTACCTCTGAGTCCATAAGGGGAAAAACATCAAGCAAAGTGAGTATAAGCACACACAAGAAGCCATTGGAAAAGAAAAGACTGAGGCCAGGAAGCAGTTTCCTCCAGTTCCTTTAAAAGAGTTTATCACCCTAGCTGACTAAAGGAGCCAGCGTAGTTGAAAGAGAACACAGGCTTTCACGTTCACAGAGCAAGGGTCTAAGAGAGATTTGTTTTGTTAATACTACTTGTGACGACATTTCTTCTTTAGGGTCTTGATTTCCTCGCTTATAGTAGCGACAAGAATATGAGACAGGGTTGTTTTATGTATTTTTTATCAATTAATTTGGAGAAAATGAAATGACATATAATGTATATATTAAACATAAAATATAAAAGAATAATTGCTTTCCTTCACAAGGTATGCCATAGATTAAAAGGAAATAAAATAAAATTTTAGAGTATTTCAAAATAGCACATTGGTTATAAGTAGTGGACACAATTGAGATAATAAACGGGAAGGTATTGATTGACCATGAAGTGAAAAATCTCTCAGGAAAGCCGAGTTCTCTAAAGGTGTTGGGGTCTGAGCTGCAGGGAAAGGACAGTGGATGAGAGGTAAGTAGTCTAGATTTCTATTAGTGTATTCATTCACTCCTCTTTCCCTAGGCATGCATACTTCTCCATGTCCACAGTGCCTATAGTTCATGAGGAGAAGACAATTCTGTGGGCAGACATTCTCTCTGCAGAACTCAACTTAACTGACTTGGCAAATTAACCAAAACTATCAATTTCCTTTGGGAAAAAAAACATGATGAATATTCTGAGCAGAAAGAAAATCATAGCCAGTAGGCCATGCTCCAGTAAGCCTACACACCACTCTCATTGGTTCAGTTGCATCCCTGCCAAGAATTAGTTGTGTTTATTCCCAAACTGTTGTCGCCAAGTGACTTATTGTAACCATGTAATATAATTAAACAGTACTTACATAATTCGGTGAAATAGAATGTAAGATGAACGAGTTGGGTTTATTTTTTTTTTCTTGTTGTTTGTTCGTTTTAAGTAAGTTGAGTGTTTTGGGAAAAGTTAAGAAAATAAATTGCTAAAAAATGTTCTACTAATTGGATGTGCAATGGTACATTACTCCTCACAATTCTACATTCAGACTGGTGTAACAATGGTTTATTTTCAGTCTGTATAGAGAAACAGAATCAAGAGGTGCCCTATGACAAAGAAAGACTGCATGGGTCATCAATATCCCAATTAATGACCACTGACCTAAATCAAAGAGCTGGTGAATAACTACAATTTAGTGTGCTAAGTTAATGTAAATGATTAAGTAATTGTTTCTTTAATTAGCACTCCTACTAGATTCTAGCCGTTTTATGCTTCTCCTCGTAGGATAAGAAGGCATCTGGTAAAGAACTGTGGTATGTTATGATGCAGACATTATAAATCTCCGGTGGGAAGGATATGGTCCCTCTTAAAGAGTAGCAAGAGAAGGAGCCAGGGAAAGCCAAGTATTTACTTCAGGCAAACCATGGACAAAAAGTGAGACAAGGATATATGGAAGAAATGTGGGTAGCCTGGACTACAGTGATATCAACAGACTCGGAAATGTATGATGGGCATTAGATACATACACTATAATCCAACAGGCTACAACTGGAGTCCAAATGGAGGGCCAGCAGATTGGGATGGAGCAGACATGTTTCCCACTTTCTGGTTTAAGAAATGAGATGTGTGGTGCTGTTTGTACAAACAACAACTCTAGTGAAAAATCAGAAGGCAAAGAAAAGATAATGAATTCTTACTTGGACACACTGTGTTTGTGACCCAAGACCTATTAAGTAGAAAAGACCTTTGGGCAACGGTGCATACTGAGTTTAGGAAAGAAGAAAAGCAAGCTGGGAGATAGCTCAGTCAGTTGAAGTACTTAAGCATTAAAAAGACCCTGGGGTGATGCCACACACTGATAATCCCAGCACTAGGAAGAGGGAGACCGGCAGATCCCTGAGGCTCGCTGGCCAGCTAGCCTAGCCAAGTGGGTGAGCTCCAGACTATTGAGAAACTGGCTCTGAAAACAAGGTGGACAGCTCCTAAGGTTCAATATCTGAGGTTGTCCTCTGGCCTCCACACACATCTGTATGCATGCACACACAAATGTATGCGCACCCACCAACACGCACAAAAGAAGAGGAGGAAGAGAAGGAGGAGGAGGCAGCATCAGACATATACAGTAGTTGAAACCATAAAATGTAGAGCAGAGCTCCTAAGGAGGTTAATAAAACATGAAGAGAAGAAAGGACAATTACCTAGGAGGAGACAGGGAAAATGTTAGGGAACAGATGGGAAGGGAAGGAAAGATAAGAGAATAACAGCAGTGAAAGAATTAAGAGGAAGGGGGTGTTCCAAGTGTTCTTTGCTGTTGAATGAAAACCACCCAGTAGCTCCCCTAGGACATAGGTTGTATGTAGGTGTCTCCAGTTGGGGAGTGTCTAGCCGAACCTAAACTATCTATATTGGGACAAGGACTGAGGGAGGAGTGCTGGAGAGAGGTGGGAAGTGCCGCTGATTTCCTGTTTGAAAAATCATTTGCAAAGTGGAGTGGAGAATGGGAAGAGCCTAAGACAGGTGAGAGGAACAGATCTGAGCCCCTGGCCGTCTAAGGCAGATAGGGATGAGGTTTGTACCAGAAGATACACAAAGCACTACTGTGAACACAATAGCGATTACTTCACATAAAGGAAGCCAGCTGGACAAGATGCAATCAGCACATGGGAAAATAGTAAAGGAAATAGTTAACAGTTTCTCAAAGCTCCCATGCAGGTGTATCACTGCAATTTAGCAGAAATATGGCAATCAAATTCATGAAAGACCTGAAAGAGAGGAGGGTGCTCAAGTTCACTCCTTTGCTAATGCCATCCCTGCCTTTCTTGTGCAATATTTTCTAGCAGAAGGGGAACGGAGTTGGAGCTGAAACTCTAACATTTCACATTTCACTTAACTCCAGTGGGAGTTACACATGGACATAGTCTCTCCTGTCTACTGACATTGGGACAGAAGACTGAGGACCACAGAGTAAGAGGACATCACCACAGTTGAGGTAGAGGTCCCCACTGCCAACAGAGATGGTAAAGACAAAAGTGACTTTGTGGGTGAACAACTAGATTCAAAACCTGGTTGATTGTGAGAAGCAAAGTATCATCTACAAAATCTTAATAATTTGCTTTAGTTTGGTTCCTTTGAAGCAAGTTCTCTCTCTTTTATAGCCACAGCTGTCCTGGAACTCATGGTGTAGACCAGGCTCACTTTGAACTCATGGAAATCTGACTGACTGTCTCCCTAAGGCTAGCATTAAAGTGTATATCACCATGCCCCATAGTTTAAAACTCTTTACTAGAAGTTTTTGCTATGCCTAACAGTCCAAGAAAAGCTAACAATATCCCTTTCTTCTTTTCAATAACTTCGCAGCCTAAATATCTTTATCCCCATTTTATAGACAATAAAACTAGAGTTTTGAGAATTAAGCCCATTCCTAAGTTCAACAAGATTTCAAATCACATGCCAGTTTCAAAAGTCAGTATCATTCTTCATTTCCCAAACATAGAGTGACTTTCACATTCAGCCCTTGGCTTGTGTGAGGTTCATATAAATGGAGATTATAGACATGGGAAGAAAGTTAGGCATGGAAAAGAAATGAGTTCAGTTTTACAATTTTTTTAAACCTGGAGAGTAACTCTGAGAATGTCTAATAAAATTATGTATATCTGGGGAAATATTAGGAGAAATGTTTTAGGAGGAGGTAAAGATTTATACAGTATTAACATTTAAATAGTGACTAAAGTCCTAGGAATCAGATTTTACAGGGACCCTGCAACATGAGGAGAGAACCACATGGTGAGCTAAGAAACTCCAGCATGAAAAAGGAGGTCAGAGAAAAGTGTCAGCTAGGGAGAAAGGGAAGATACAAGATAGAGGGAAGTGGCTGAAGATGATGTTACACCACAAAAGGACAGAGTTCCAAGAGCAGGGTGTGATAAAGCCACATCAGCTGCTATGGAGTGGCCAAAGGAGATAAAGACTAAAATCATGCAGGAGATTAAGAATAGCTGTGTGAGAAAATGCTGATTATAGCACCCAGGATTGTCTAGCCCAGGTCTAGCATTCTGTTCTGTGTGGAAAAGTGCAGACCTTTAGGACTATTGCTACACGTACAAGGATGTCAGTTTCATCCTTTAAAAAAATTGGATGCTTGTAACTGTTGTTATGACAGCAGCCGTATCACAGAAGTCAGGAAGACAATCTCTGTATCCAGGCATCCTGTGTTGGATCTTGGGTTCACTGCTTCCTGGCCTTGTAAGCATGGGCAAGTTGCTTAATATCCTTGTATCTTAGTTTCTTAATCTGAAAAGTGGGAGCAGTAAAAACAGTGGGGTGTTGAGGACTAAGTGAGTTTTACTCTAGTTAACAGAATGAATATGGTTAAGTATTCCTAACAGTTCTTAGCAATTCCTAAGAGAAGGTTAGGGCTTGTTACATTGATACTGATCAATGCATTAAAGAAAACAGATTGATTAAGTAATAAGATTGTAGTTAAATGTAGTTAAATATTTTTAAAATATAGAAAGATAGTGATAGATTAAATTAGAAAGATTATAAACCATATGAACAGAATGATCCTACAGGTGGGTGAATAATGTGTCCCAAGTATTGGATATATAAAAAGTTATTAGAAAACAATGTGTGTTGATATTGTATCTAGGTAGTTGTGAATTTATTTTAATTTTAATAATTATAAATCACACATGCCACATACCAATAAAAACACATTATTTTCATGATATAGAAATTTGTAAAATACTGACAAGTTCTAGGCCTGGAATATTAAGCAATTGCAGACTAAAGGCCTAAATGACGTAACACCATTGGAGGAACTCACACAGAGAGCATTGGCTGTTCTCTGGATGCTTCCAACCCAGGAAGATTGCTGTTAGCCCTTAAGATGCTGAAGTATAGCTCTTCACAGTAGATGGCTTCTCTTAGGAGTGGGAAGGACTCAGTTTTCTTTAAGGGGCTGGCCACTGGAAGTTTGACCATGCTCCAGAGAGTATGTGGGCAACACAAACTGCACTTGGTGGTCTTTTGTCTTTGTTTGATTTCGTTGTTTTTTGTTTGATTTGTTTGTTTTGAGAGAGGGTAGGGTACAAGGGGGGAGGGTGAACTTGGGATGAATGGGAAGCAAGTGTAATCAAGGTGCATTATATGAAATTCCCTAGTAATGAATAAAAATATTACGTTGGGGAAGAAAAATATCTTCAAAACTATTAAATTATCTGCACTACCACAGATCAATAGTCTAGCCCAACACAGGAGGTTAGAGAAGGAAAAAATTAAATAAGTAAAATGAAAGGCATTCTGGAAAAAGAAGTATCCCAGCAGAGCCTTCTGGACATTGCTGCTGGGCTCAAGGAAGCACCCAGAACCTACTGCCTTGGCAATTGCCTGAGGATCGAAAAGAAGGTGAAGCCAAATGCCAGACAGTCTGCAGGAGCCAAATAAGGAGGGCCGATAGGTCTGGAGATGCCCTCTTCCCACCGTCCTTTATACAAACTCGGTCTTGTGTCTAACCTAAAACCTCTTGGTTGAACTTTCTTCTAAGTATAGATTATAAATTCTAATCCATGAGTGGATAGCACTCATCTGCTAATACTTCCCATGTGCTAATCTTCTCCAATGATCAATAAAATCTACTTGAATGACGGATGGCTTGAGAAACGCAAATCCACCACAATGGAAAAAAAAAATCATTTTAACTAGCTGGAAATGATTGTGAAGGCAGATTTATAGATGGAATTTCATTTTGAATTTATGATTTCTGTTTAGACAGAAATGCTAAAAGTAGTTGGGGATAAAATCCCAAAGAATTATGCTATCTTTGCAACCAAGTGGCAATTTTAGACCTTTGCCAACTTTAATAATTTCGTAAAACTACCCATTACACACAGTTAACAATTCCAGATCATACAATGAAAGTGGAAATAACCGTAATCTATTTTGTTTTATTTTTTTTTTAAGCCTTAAAATGAGAACAGAACTTTAAGGAGACAGAGAGTGTCTGGGGCATATACATCAAAGTAAAAATAATAATGATTTAAAAGGAAGGTAACCTTAGATATCATTTCCTTCAGGTTTTAAGTCGATCCCATCCAGTTTGTCAAAGCAGTTTAGCCTCTGATCATGAGCCTCTGCAGACCACCACGACATTCTCAATATTTAAGGTCTCACAAATATCAGAAATCCACTCAAGTTATCTAAATCTACCTGCCTAGCGCTTTCCAAAGTTCAAATACAGAGAAAGACACAAAAGAGGGATTTTAGCTGTGTGCCCAACTCTGCAGTTCCCCGTCCCCCACCCAGACTTCCCTGTCCTCTTTCTGCCTCTCTCCCACCCCTCCTCCCCATCCTAGTCTATAGACAAACAAGCTCTCCAATCTACTTCTTATCAAGATGGAAACAAGGCCAGACCTGCTCTTCTAGATAAAATGCTTTGGCTTCTAACTGCCTAGTTGCTTATCTCTCATCTCGCAGTGTTAACCATAACCCCTTTCCTGACCTGCTCTACTTCTTGCTTTTAGATGAGCAGCAAGGGCTGGGGTGGGGGGTGGGGTTGGGGCATGCTTAAATGGACAAGTTCACTCTCCCAAGTTGCTCACTCTGTTCTTTTTCAAGTCTGTTCAAACCTCTTTGTGTGTTTAAGATGCCATTCTGAAATTAGCAGAAACCACACAGCATGCCCGGTGTGATTTGCTGTGTTTCTCGTTCTCTCTTTCTGACTTTGACTCTTCCACATTATAAAAGTGTTTATATTCTTTTTAAGTATTGAACTTTTCACATTGATGCCCCACCCCAGGGACAGTGGAGGGGTTTCCTGAGGAATAGTTAATCATATAGAGTTACCCTCCCTGTTGGGCTGAATGGTTTTCTCATCCTAGCTCTGTGTCTTGCCTAAGTTCTCACATTTTCGTGCAAAGTACTGCACTTCCTGCCCTTTCTTGAGCAGAGACAGGGAATGACATGCGGGGCTGAACAGTCAGACCATGTCACTGTCCCATGCAGGTTTTCTTGCTGTGTAAGGCTAACTGTGTCACGGTCCTCAGTCTGTCCTAGCTCTTCCTAAGTGAAGCAGAAAATGAAACTGCCCTCCTTTTGTTCTGGAGAATCCTGGGAAGCCAATTGGCCTGTATTTTGAAATGACAATGAAGGCGAACTGTGTAATAGTTCACAGGACCCTGGGGTTGTAAACACCGTGTTCTGGATCATGACACCTTTACCCCATATACATTCATGTACCTGAACCTGCACAGCCTTGAAGATATGGGAGTCTTTCCAAAAGAACTGCAGCTCCTTGGAAGGGACTATTCTGCTATCAGGAGGTGGTTATTTGGTTTTGATTTTTTTACCCTTTTGCATTGAAAACTTAGCCCTTGGTGCAGCAGAAGGATCCCTTATAGAGTCCTTGCTCTCAGTCAAGCCATTTTCTCTGTTTTCTTAGCTCAGAAAGCACTGCACCTTAGAAACTTACTGTTTTCATTTTCTCCTTTGCATATTAGGAATATGATTGATCTTCTGACACTGACTGCTTTGCAGTGCCAGCATTGGCTTTATTGGTGAAAGAGTGTTACTGAACCCATTACGAAGTGTACAGTTTATGCTGGTGTGTGTTAGCTGCTTTATTTAATCCTGATGGGGATAAAAGACTAATGTCTGCATTAAAAAATGGCATTATTCCAGAATAATGAAGTGAGATATTTGCAGTCATCTATGGCATCCCCATAAAAGAGTTATTCTAAGTCTACGGCAGAACATTCTGGAAAATAGGAAGACCACAGATATATTTCATAGTATATATACCCTTATGTCCATAAGGATGGTTCTGAGGATTCTTTAATGTTTATTACCAAATCCAGTTATCTTCAAATACTATTTTCTTTAATGGAGAACCATATTTATTAGGAAGCGTGTTGTCTTTCTTACCTTTTCTACAAAATATCATAAGTAAGCAATGTATATATGTAACTACATCTGTGGAGGAGAGAGAGAGAGAGAGTTCCAGAAGACAGAACCTTCAGTTTTCTACCTGCTAGCAAGTGCTCTCTTGAGCTGAGCTACAGGCCCATATTTAAACTGAATTTTCCATGATTCTAACCTGTCACTAGCAATTCTAAGGGAGAACTGAACTTGTTGTACTTTGAAAAGGGTAGGAAAGGGCTCTCCATCACACTGCTACCTCAGAAAATTCTTCTGCCTTTGCCTATGGTCAAGAGACGTCCTCTTTCTTATGGACCAACTTTTCCCTACACATTTTTTCCCTATAATAACTCCTTAGAGGACCATAAGGGTAATGATAGGCTTAAATTAAATTGTTCACTGCCAAATGATTGAAGAGCTTTCCAGCTCACAAAAAGTATGAATGTACAACTTAGAGAAGCCTTGAGCTCAAATTGCGTGATGATGCATACATAGATTTCACAGCCTTGCTAACATATCATTAAATGTTCCTGAACATCTCCATTTATAAAGGAAATTGTTTGTGTGTTTGTTTCTGTGATTTTTGTTTTGTTTTGTTTTTGAATGTTTTCTAAATAGCCCTGACTGGTGTGTAAGTCAGTGATAAATTACTTGTTCATCTCATGGGAGGCTGGAAGTGAGTGTGGAAAAAATCAGTTTGACTGAAACTCGTTATTAGAAGAAATGAAAACTAAAGTGGGAAAACTTTAGGCCAGAGTGTGACTTAAAAAATAACTTTGGTGGAGGAAGAAAAATCCAAGACGTAGACTAGAACTATCTGGAAGTAGGTGCTCAGTTAGACTTATAATCAGCAGCTTGGTCACAACAAACGCACATGTGAGCATGGTACCCACAGTAATGGACACAGGAACAGGCCTGATAGACAACTTGATGCATGAATGAAAAGAGAGCAGCTATAATGTAGTTACTACAGATCCAGAGAAGGACAGAGTTCAATCCAGAAAGCCGAGCAGCAGAGAAGAATGTCAGTAGGACAGGCATTTTGAATGTCACCAAGTACACTCAAAATCAGACAGAGCTTGAAGGAAGATGGGGTGGTTTGAATAGGTATGGCCCCAGAGAATATATGTGAATGCTTGGCCACTATTAGGAGATGTGGTCTTGTTGGAGTACATGTGGCCTTGTTGGAGGAAGTGTGTTACTGTGGGGGCTGGATTTGAGGTCTCATTTATGCTCAGGCTATGCCCAATGGGGCACAGTTTCCTCCTGCTCAAGATGAAGATGTAGAACTCTTGGCTCTTCTAGCACCATGTCTGCTTGCATGCTTCCCAACATGATGATAATGGATTAAACCTCTGAAACTGTTAGCCAGCCCCAATTAAAGTTTATATATATATATATATATGTGAATGAGACCATGCCATGGTCATGGTCTCTCTTCACAGCAATGGAAACCCGAAGACAGAAGTAGACTTCCAAGATTCATTTTTCTGTGTTGTAGAAGAGCTCCAAGCCTAGGACTCAAAGAAGAAGCAGGGGCCTCAGTTCTACTCAGTCTAAGAATGCTTAGGGAATTGTAAACATTGAAAAAAATTAAACACTGAAAATGTTGGGAAGCCTCAAGTCAATAGCATGCGTATTTGGATAAGCACAGTTAGAGGATTAACAGAGCAAGGGATTCAAGAAGCAAGTTGGAGATACCTGTTTTCAAGATGTACAGTGCTTGTTATGGACTATTGTAACATCTGCGTGTGTGATAGAAAAGCCAATGCAACAGAATGGAGAGAGATCCACTCACACAGAAGGATGGTTTGAGCAGTCACAGAGACAGTGTGATAGAGAATAGATAGAAAGTCTTCTCAATGAATCCTAGAACAATCGGATAGCCATGCATCATTTGATGAATATTCCCATACAATGTATAAAAATTAACTACAAATGGACTACACACCTAAAACAAGTATTTCAAAAAAAAGTTTTAAAAAATCTCAAAGATTCTCAAATTAAACAAATATTTCTTACAAACAACACAGACATGATCCAAAGTGGGGAAATAAGCCAATTAGAATCCACCAAAATTAAAAAAAAAAAACAACAACAGACATTTGGAAGATACAATTAAAAGTCCTAACGCTGAGGGAAAATACTTGAAAAATGATATTTTTAACAATGGATTTTGTATCCAGAACAAAGAAGTCTCAGTCTAACAGAAAACAAATAGCAACCCCATCCCAAAGATGTTATAGATGTCAACTTAGCTGAGCAAACATGTTCAGCCCTATTAGTAAATGGAGATATAAAACATAAAACCCTAGTGGGATACCACAATACTGCCTCATGAATGGCTAGCATCAGTGTATTGATTATACCAAGGGACTTGGGAGGGAGGCTTTGAAAGAGCTGGACTCTCATTGGCTCACTAGCAGGAAAGTAACATACTCATGAATTTGTAGAGTAAGTTGTCAGGATGTCATTATTGTTATTTTTGCTGTTATTGTAAATACACTAACATATGAGTTATGCATTCTAAACAGTAAAAATGAAGTAGGGCTGGCAGGATGGCTAAGCAGGCAAAGGCACTTACTGCCGAGCCTGAGGTTCAATTCCTGGGACCTTTATGGTAGAAGAAAAGGACTGGATATCCACAACATCCACATATGTCCTTTATCTCCACATATGTGCTCTCTCTTTCTCTCTCTCTCTCTCTCTCTCTCTCTCTCTCTCTCTCTCTCTCTCTCTCTAACTCTGTATGTGTTTATGTGCATGTGTGTGTGTGTGTTTGTGTGTCATACACACTAAATATAAAGAGAAAAATCAAAGTATATATTCTTAGGAAAACTTAGTCATTTGTTCATGAAATATTTACAATATAATATCCAAGCCAGATATAACCCAACAGTCCAAAATCTAGATAGAATTTAAAGTATCGATTAATTGTACTGTATTTGCACAGTGAATTCACATGCAACAATTAAAAACAGAAATTAACTATACATAAAAAACATGATCAAATTCAAAATTGATGTGCTGAGTGAAGGAAAACCTCACACAAATAATAATAATAATAATAATAATAATAATAGTAATATAATAGTGTACTAATCTACTCATAAAATACTTGGAAAGGAAAACTAACCTTTCTGGAAGGTACCATATTAGTGATTGCTTAGGGATAAACACTGGAGTTTGGGAGAAGGAGGAATCTTTAAAAACATTCATGAGTCAATTTTAGAGAGTATCAGGTATGTTCATAATTGTAGTGACGGTGCTATGAATATATCAAAACCTTCAGTAGTACAATTCAAATATGTCCAGTTTGTCAAGTGTCAATTAGCTGTGGAAAAAGGCTGAAAGGGTCATTAAACCACTACCTCCTAGAAGACAGAAAACAAATGAAAGCTTAAACAGGGAATAAGGAAGCTTTGTGTAAAGCTGCGAGAAGAGACAAAACGGAACCAAGAATGAAGCAGTGTTTTAAGACGGGGGGGTCATAAAAAAGTATCCATGACAAAGACATAGCAAGAAGAGAGCAAAATGGATCCCAATATGCATGAGGTGGGAAAAAAGCTAAATGTGTCAGAGACTTGGTGCAGGGACTTTGAACCCTTGTTTAGAAAGCCATGAAATGAACACTGTGTAAATGAGGCAGTTAGCTAGAGGGGACAGTGGAGTGAGCTAAAGGTCTCATGATATTTGAAGGTAGAAAAAACCAAGTACACGGAATGAAGAAGGGGAAAAGAAACAAAGATTCTAGAGATGAAGGTAAAACATGTGGGAACAAGATTCTTGAGGAATTTGGAAGGGAAGAGAGGGAAGGACAGGGGCTAGCCTATGCGCCTCAGAAAGGATAAATCCTTAATTATTAACCCCTAACCCACCTCAAGAAAGAATAAACCAGAGCATGCGTGTTGATTGTTTAAAACTCTGAGCAAAACTAAATATTTTCTGCCAGCAGAATTCTTGAAAATCCATGTACACAGACATTCCCACACTCCTTAAGTTCTTTTCTGTTCTTTCCTTGGCATAGTGGCATGAATGGCTTCTAGCCACATCCTTTCACGAGGTCTCCAGGGGCAACTGATTCCTGGCCCAGGAAACAAAGCAAATTTGTCCCGTTATCCGATGGATCGAATGGAAATTGGCTATAGACTATAGTGCAACTGCTAGAGGAGATACTGGAGAACCAAGAAGGAATCATCAGAAATTGAGCCTGTTATATGGACATTTACACGGTATCAAAGCCCCTACCATCTACCATGTTAAGTTTCAAATATCACTGTTGTCTTCTCAGTGGGACATGCTTTATAGGGAATCTGATTTTTCATTTTATTTATATGCCATATACTAGAAGATTGGTTCAGGAATACATATGTGAAAACTTTGTGTGTGTGTGGGGGGGTTGATACTGAGAAGTCATGAGTCAACGTCTCTAACCCCAAACTGTGACTCTTCCATGCTGTGATCCATTGACCACAGCCCATAGGTCTCTGTTCCAAGCTCAAGTTTGTAATGATACTTCCGTTTCATTGATCTCAGTTGCTCTCTGCATCAGGAAGATTAGCCCAGACAGATGTTTCAGGAGGAAGAGAGAGCAGGGATAAGATGTGGGTTTCTGTGTACAGAGATGGCAGAAATCTCCATGGAGATAAAGACAAGTATAACCGGAAGGCTGAAAGGCATCACTAAAGCTCACAGAGGAGGGAAAAGCAGATGAGCCTTAGCATGAGACTTAGAGTTACATCCAACCTGCTTGTCTCTTTTTCTTATTGTGATATTTGTCCTATTGTTTTTTATCAGTAGTCAGTGCTTGTTCAAAGAATTGATTAATGACGAAGGTAAAGATGTCATAGAAGAGAGGTGAACAGTTTAGAGTAGCCATAGAAACTGTATTATTGTCACATGCTTGATAGTCTTTAAAAAATTTTTCATGTGTATATACACATGGCTGAATTTATGTATATGCACCACTTGTATGCCAGTGCCTACAGAGGCCTGAAGAGGGATCAGACCCCCTGGAACTGAAACCTCAGTTATAGGTGGTTATTGCATGCCATTAATGAATGATGGGAACTGAACTGAGTCCTCTGCTAGAGCTAGTGCTCTTGACTGTTGAGCCATCTCTACAGCCCCTTAGTAAGTATTCTTAACAACAACAACAACCACCACCACCACAACAACAATAAAAAACATATACCCAAGGTATATTGGTTCTGTTATTTACACACCATGAATATCCAGGTAATGCCTGTTATTGTCATCCTCTTTATTAATAAAGTGACAGACTAGCCGAAGGTTAGATAACACATCATTGAGGAAGGATGAAGTCAAAGTGCTAACAGCTGGCCCTCCTCCATATCAGAGTTCTCCCTTCTCTTTTGATTTATAGTGGGACGTGATACCATCATTTTACCCACTTGTCAGGGGGAAATTGTACACTGAGAGATCAGTAATGCAGATAGATTCTCTGACCCTAGGAGATAAACACCAAGGAGAAATGCTCAATGGATCCCTTCCTGTTTCATGTCTCATAAGGCCATGCAGTTGGGCTCATATTCTATATGGGCATATAATTTAAATTTCTGAATATAGGTCCTTATCCAAAAGTTAGACAAAGTAACTCAAATATTTCCTAGCATCAAATGGAACATAGTTTTAAAATAAATAATACTTTAAATGCAAAATACATAGTACCTTGAACTAGCTTCAGTTATATTAACCCTACCAATGAATTATGGCAGTTCCACATAATGAAGCTGAACTTCTAGGTACAACCTTTTATTTCAAACATTCTCTGTTGAGCTGTTAAAATCTCCAGAATGTATGGGTTACATCTATTGGCCACTTATCAAGGCAAAATGAAATGCTTATGATAAATTCTCAGAACGAATGCACAAACCCAATAAGATCATGTCTGTGAAATTAAAATATGTAGCTTGCGATGATCTTACTCATTACACATTTGATGGAAAGCAAAGCGGCCTTGAGTTTTTGCACTACCATCAAGCATGAGCTCAAGTGCAAAGTGGAATGAGGCTGTAGTGATCAGGATACATCTGCTAAAGATAGCACACCCCTTGCCCATCTGATCCTCCTGGTGCCAGTGAGCTGCATGCTCAGTCCTGTGACTTAAGAGCTATAAAGGATCTGGCATGGGCCTTCTCCCACTTTTATCATGGCTGGAATGAGCTGATCACCAAATCCTGGCCTTTGGTTTGCCTCTAAGCACTGCTAAATTATCTATAACTTAAGAAAAAAATCTACCAACAAAATATGTTCTTTTTATTTCCTTTATCTTTGGGGGAAAAAAAGGCAAATGGGCAGAATATCACAATAGCCAATATTTTCTGAGTCCAGAGAAGTGTGAGTTTGCCCCATGAGTCAAAACTTAACAAAAACTCTCCTAAAGTAGGCTGCAAAGTTAAGACTAAGTTAGCAAAGTTAATTTGGCACTTGTTTAATGATACACATTATTGTACTACATGGTAATTAGGCATAAGTGGCAAGCAATTAATATATATGGCTGAAATTAGAAGTTTTATATAGTCAAACCAATTTGAATTGATCTTTTTCTTCTTGCTTCATTAATTTTCCATTTTCTATAAACAGCATTGATGTTGACAGCTTCTCTAACACGTCGCATTAAGAATCTCAGTAGGAAATTATTATACTTTTTAAAAGATGGCTTGATATTTGAAGAGACATGCCTTCCCTGATTTGAACATTATACAATCTATATATGTATCAAAGCATCATTTACTATCACATAAGTATGTGCATTTTTATGTGCCAATTAAAAATATATGTAAAATGCACTCAAAATCACTCCTTCAGTATGGGTTTGTGCTGTTTAACAAACCAATGGTGATGACATAAATATTTATTACAAAGTTTTAAAGGGCTGTTGGACAAAGTCATTAGGCTATTTGAATGCTGGGTGCATTCTTCCTCCACTATGCCCAGAAAACTGGACGTCTGAAATGTGTAAACCCCATAGGAAAGTTTTCTTATATTCTGACTTCTAGGGAGGCAAGACAAACACAGGAGGGAATGGGAATGTGGGTAGGTGTGCATGCTTTAAGCTCTAACCTCTGGCCTTTCAAAGTCTTTCTCTCTGTCCCAGGTTTTAGTCGAAGGTTTTAGTCTGCTTCCCCTTTCAAACCTAAGCGTGCTGCAGAGCCCCATGGTCTGAGAATGTACCACTTTGGTCTGATTTTTTTTCTGTACATACACCTAATAAAAGCAACCTTAAATTCTTCTCATACATTCTGAATCTGAAGATAGTGTCTGTTTCCTGCTTGAACCCTGACTAATTTAAAAGGTATGAGTTCAGCTAAAATCATGGTTTACAAAGGCAATATTCTCACTGCCTCCTGATATTTCTTGTTTTGCTTGTACTGTACTTTGTCAGTCTGGGTTTGTGGAATGGGGTAGGCACTGAACTTATGTGTTGAATTAATGAATGAACCCATGTGATTATAATGTGTCTTGAGTTACCATTTCTAACAGCAGCGGTAATCCAGAAAGACGACAGATGCTCACATCATACGTTGTGTGGTGGGAAGTGAATTGTTATTACTCCACGGTTATTAGTTAAATAATTAACAAAGATCCTGCTGTTATAGGTAGTCACCCCATAAGGCCTGCTTCTATTGAACCAAAACATTTTTTTTTTAGTTGCTGATTCTTTAAATTCACACTTTTTGTTCATTCACTCACAGCCTGACATACTTGTCCAAATCAGGACTGTAATTGCCTTTTGTACATGAAAATGTTTATCAAATTTAGGTAAACAACTATTGAAAGTGCCTACCATAGTAAGATTACTTGACTGGTCATGGGGATAGCGGTCATGGGGATAGCAGATTGGATAAGACAGATTGGTGGCAAAAAGATTGGTTAGGAATCTGTTTTGATAGTTGAAGATAAACTAAGATAGTTATGAAGCTTTGTTACGACCTTGCTGGATGGTTAGTTCTTGCTTAGCTGCAGGTGTGGGGGTGCAGCTTTGGAATAAACTGATATTTCTGCTGTTCTAGCAAAGTCATCCGAGTTACGGTGGGTCCCCACCCCCTTCATTACTTTTTGTTTCTTTCAAGAACTTTGAACTACGTACAGTTTAGCAGGGAAGTGAAATAGGCACATAGGAACAGTATAACAAAACAGCAACGCAGCTGAGGAGTTAGGGTGTGGCTTGGGGCTGATAGCAATAGGAAGAGCAGGGATGGATGCAGAGAGCCTTAAGAACGTCAATGGCCAATTGGACCTCAGTGGGTAAGAACGGAGATAGAGAGAGAAAGACAAATACTCACGGTAAGAAAACTTCTAGGAAAGGTAGGGCTGTAAGAAATTCAATTTAAGCTGGGGCTGTGGTAGAGAGTGGGAAGTGGGGAGAGAGTTCCCATCTTTTCCTTGTAAGCTCTTCTACTCTTCCCTTTAAGTAGCAGGGAGGGAGGGCTTACGTGAGAGTAAGAAGCCATTCAACTAACTCCCTCTCTTGAAATGCTTGTCCACTGTGTGGAAGAACTACGTATTTTCAAGTCTGACCTTACGCCCACACTGAAGACCCACTTAAGTGACAGACAGTAACTAAAATTGAATGCGTTTTAATTCTGAAATCTACAAGGAGGCAATTTCTTCAAACAATAGTGTATAAATAGAAAGTGTATCCTCTTCCAATTGCTCTGAAAGTCATAAAAAAATTAAAATTTCTTGGGCAGATAATTGTGAATGAAGTTTGCTATGTGAGTTGCAAATGCTGGATTGAATGGCTCATGTGTAAAGGCAGCTTTTTTTTTTTTTTTTTTTAAGCAATGAGGAAGAGGTAATTCAACAAAGTCCTGGTTCCATAAATGGAGAAAACTGGTAGACAGATTAACAAAAGAGTATACTTAATCCTCCACATCTTAGCAAATGTTAGACCAGTGATCTAAAACCAGTGACCCAAAGTCATTGTCTGACTCCCAAGCATTTTAAATTTTTGCTTTGAAGTAAAAGGCTGAATTGAATCTTTGCTTGTAAACTCTGGCAGGCTGAACTAGCTTGTCACGGAGCCTTCTGCAGCTCTTGCATCCCCTGAGTTCACCTCTCACACATACGTACCTCGACATTTGCCTGTGTGTTAAAAATTAAGTGTTGGATTCACACCCACACTTCCTACTCCACTTACATAGCTCAGGTTTGAAGCTCTCTGTCCTCACTCCCAAAGGAACACTCCCTTCACAGAAACTGACACCGAGTGTTCTGGGTTTTGAATAACGCCAAGAGGATAAGATTCCAGGTCTGTGATCAGCAACTCCTGTGTCGGATTTGCAATCCTTCTAAACGTTCCATGGAGTGCAGGACCTATTTTCAGGATGCAATTGGGAAATTTCCAGTGTTATGGCAAACTTGAACATACTACTGACAGAAAGGTAGCTATTCTGTTTTGACATTAAACAGATAGTCTAGTTTGAAAGAATATCCCTACTCACAGCAGAAGAGAGTTATTTACAATGTTAAATTGTTTTAATGTCACCTTAAACAATTTTTCCATGAATTTTTCTCAGTGTAAAAGTAACTAGCTCTCCTTGGTACTAGCTCATAACTTTAGTGAGTCACCAATTCTGTAGGACACATCCAAATTCCTGATGTCTAATGTTTTGGTGTCTGAGGGAGAAAGGGCATTGTGATAGGTTAATAATAATAATAATAATAATAATAATAATAATAATAATAATAATAAAGTCCCAATCTGTGGATATGCTGTTACCTTGGATTCCATAGCTCACAGTCAGGATTCACGTGGGATTTTATGCATATTTATTACCACCCAGACATGAGTGTGCATCAGCTGGATTACAGCTATCTTTTGCTCTAGCACAATGAGAATAGGGAGGAGAAGGTAGACACCATCCCCATCTATCACCGTCCCTTCCTCCATCTTACACTGAAGGGATGACGTGTTCTTTTAGAACCTGTCTGTCAAGTAAACGTGGTATCATGACTCAAATGTTCTAGTGACAAAGAATTATATTTCAGAATTCCATGCCAGGTTGAAAACAAACTAAAGAAAGGAACGCACTGATTGGACAATCCTAGGCAAGTGTGAATGAGAGAAGGGGGGGAGCTTAAAGTTTTCTATTTAAAGATGC
Organism: Uromys caudimaculatus; assembly: GCA_028551405.1. Classification (NCBI taxonomy): domain Eukaryota; kingdom Metazoa; phylum Chordata; class Mammalia; order Rodentia; family Muridae; genus Uromys; species Uromys caudimaculatus. The sequence goes on along the minus strand of CM052709.1, from coordinate 60,734,443 downwards.
AAGAGTGGATGAAAGCGGACAGGTTGTAGTTGAGATAGAAAGACCAATTCTGTTTACTTAATTTATTACTAAAGTGATTCTACATACTATGTTATCATAAATAGCAATGAACCCAAAAGAACCACTGATTGAACCTCTGGATTGTAGCTCATTGTTCAAGTTCCCCATCATAAATGTGAAGCATTTAAATTTAGAAAAACTCCCCGGGTCATCATGATTGTTTCCTGTGACTTATTTGTATCACATAAAAGGCCAGAGGAAAGAAAACTCGAGGTGAAGGGGGTAGACATATGGGAATGAGATAGGTTTGTTCTCAGAATTGGTTCTGTTTAAGACACAGCATCCTCAGTGCACGGGGTTGAAAGCAGAATGTAAGAACTTGGGGTGTGCTCTAAGAGATAAAGATCTTTCCTGGTGTGGCCCAATGGAATGGTGACCATGCTTCACAGTATGTTGAGGTATCTGATGATCTACCCACCCCCCTGTTCTTTTCTTTGTTTCTATCAATCTGTCATTCTAAGCAATTTCTATCACCTTTATACATTTCTCCGTAGCATAGGATTTAGCCTTCAGTTTTTACACCCACATAAAGGCCGTTTCTCTCGTGCATTAAATTAGTTCTCTAAAACAACATTTATTGAGCTTGACCCACTACACCAATTTGGTTAAATGTCTGTCTGAACTTGTTTCTCATTCCCCAGGATGACATCTACAGACTCACCAGCAACTGTGTTTGGAAAAACAGTAAGCCACATCAGCCATAGTTTAAAAATATCTGATGGATCTTAAGGTCACAAGTATTTTTCTGGAAAACATCTAGGTATTGGTTGAACAAATTTATTATGGTTCAAAAGACTTTTTTGGGGTTTCACTCAAAAGCAAAAAGTATGAATGTATTGGCAAAATTATAAATTAATACCACATACATGAGGAATCGCTAAGATAATGCTCACATATGAGGAATAGAAAGTTTAGTTAGCTTTGTTAATGATAAGAGCTAGCATAAGATTGGCTTATCCAACACAATTCATTAACAATAACAATTTTATTTACATATATATTTCTAAATATTTTTAATTGTAACCAATGTCCCAGAGTCTCGCCCAGCCTACATACACCACTGTCTTCCTGAGAGCCTCCAGGCCACATGCAGTTATGGTAGAATGGCATACAAATGACAGAGAGGAGTGGCTGGTACCTCTTGGTATGGCAATAGTTAAAAAGCCCAGCCCTGATAATCCTTTGCAAGCAGACTGAGCTGGTCTTATGAGGATGCCACTTGGTCTGCTCATAGGGTAGGGCCATACAACAAAGAAACCAGGTTTTGTGCATTTTAATATCATATGTGTGAGGACAAACACATCAGACGAAGGGCAGTTTCAGGGTCTTCTCCACAAAGTGTATCCACCATAGATTGATCTGACGTTTAGACAACCAGGGTGGTATGGTGCTGACTTGAACCAACTTTTATAAAATCTTGAGTGATGACAAAATGTACATTTTGGGTGGAGCTCAGAAGTAAACAGAAAACATATAACATGTCTAGACATGCTCCAGACTGCTATCAGATAAGAAGAATTTAAGAGTGCAAGGGGCATATCTATAAACAAACTGCAAACAGAATGACAGGTGTACTGGAAAGGACACAAGTAAACTGAGCAGTTTAATTTTCTTATTTTGAGAATGTTTTAAAGGTGAAGGCAAGCACATTTATTCTTCGTGAGTTGGAAGTCTTTTTTTTTAAGATCTCTAGATAGCTCCCGGATTCTGTCCACACCAGAATTCTTCATTCTCAGGATAGTGTGTGGGCTGTAAACATCACAAAGCCTTCTTCCTGGGTTTTCTTCTTCACATGATGCTTTGACTCACTTACATGAATTCTAATTAACTGTGGCTGCTAGTTCTCCCAGCATTACAAAGTACTTTCTTGCATGTGAAAACTTGTATGAAAGGCCTACTTCAAGATATTTTGTGAACGTTTTCTTAGAATTATAAATATTCTTTATATTAAGAAATATTTTTGATTTTTTCTTTTTCACCTGGTGGGCTAAAGTTTGTTCATGTCTTCATCCTTTCTTTCCTTTGCTTCCTAGCTGCTGGATTGATACTAATTACCTATAGCATCTTGTTCAAAAGCTGAACAATTTGGTGCTGACAGGTTCCTACAGAATAGCAAAACCATCCTCTCTCAGTTTTGGTACTACGATGTTTCTATTGATCTATTTGGTGCTTCCATACTTATTATCCTAATTATGATCTAATGATCACAGAGCTGTGAGAGGAAACTCACATTACTTGCTTAAGTAGAATAAGTTGTCAGTTTAAGTCAAGGTTTAAAACATCCTCTATTTTGGGGGGAGCTTTTAACTCACCAAAAGAGGTACCTCTCATCCAGCTGAGTTAAATCACCTTTCCGAGAACAAGCTCTACTCTAACTTTAAGGAGTTGGCTTGGCATGGTTGGAAGATCTCTGGAGGGTGTCTTTTGTGCTCATTTAGCGACATGAATGTGCATCTCCTACTCTTTATAAGTCAAAAGACCGTAAAAGAAACCATTGACAAGCCAAACAAGATTTAGGAATGACTTACATATGAAAATGCAGCAAGGGTGCAGGCCTTTTAGATCTCAAAGAAGGAAACTTTCTTGTCTCTAAATGCAAATGATTTCCCTGATATCTCTGGAAAAATAATAGCAGTACACCTTGAACTTTGATTTTCTCACTGAGAGAAATGACTTTAGGGCTTGTTTTGGCATTTGGGCGATCATCCATTTATTAGAGGAAATAAAGGTCTTCGTTTAAACTTCCTCTACGTGTGCTGGTCTACTCAATATTATCTGGCCGATTCTGAGAAGTATTATAGAGTAGCAGACCACCAAGGGCTCCCTAAGAGATTAAGAAAAGATGAGTAAGCAAATTAGTCAGCCAAATGAACGAGTTGCTTCAGAAGACAGGAGCTCTTTCCCTCCATCACGCTACGCCTCATTAGTTCCATTAGCTGCTCTTCAACATAGCCATTACCCTGCCCACTCGTTTCTAAGCAGTTTCACTGTGTCAATGTCGATTCTTCCCCTGCACCCCCCTAGCTTACAGCTATTATATCACCTTCCAAGAGCATTGATTTTTAAGTCAAGTGTCACAAATTTCACAGTCATTATTTCCTTGCAAGCCTGAAACTGACTACTGCTGCTTCGTGCTTTCTTTATTTCAGAATTAATCACTTGCTCCTATTGGCCGGTCCCAGCAGCCTCCTGCCCTGTTAAACTCAATGTTTAATTGTTATGTGTTTTAATTGACAGATGCTAAAGTATCACCTCATCCTGTGTTTTAGCAAACATAACTAATTAAAAGGTGGTTAGCAGAGAGACTGAAAACACATTTTCTTATTAAAATGATTAGATGTTTGTAGGACATCTCTTATGTGTCTAAAATTGGAAAGATTACATTGGAGATATGACAGAAATTCATGCAGTGGCAAATTCCAATCCTTGATGTTCTGACAGTTTTGTATATGAAGTGATGGAGAGGTAGGCTAGAACCCATGCTATGAAGCTGACTTAGATTAGATAAATTTTACATTTCCTTACATTACCTTAAAATTTCAGGAAAATTCAATAACTCAGCAACTGGTGAAGATTTTTCCCCCAAAAAATGTATCAATAATTACTAGAACTCTGAACACCTACTTGGACATTTTTGAAATAGAAGTATATATCTGCAGTTGAAATTTTAGTCTAGTTGTCACTAAAGGAGATCATGTAGCCAAATTCTACAGAGCATCTCTTGAAGACTGCTAAGACACACCACTGCTTCATCGTCTTAGCAAATGTCCACATGCAGATCCTTTTGTTTTCCTCTATAGATATAACCACTTTTTGCAGAAATTCCTACAGCTATTTAACAGTGTCGGGTCTGTTTGAACTAGCAGAAAGAATAACACTTTAAGAGGGGACAGTACATATTTACATTGCATGGTCACACTGACATCATACCATCTATGGTCAGTGTGTGTATGTGTAGCAGGGTAATATGTGTATATATGTGTATACATGTGGCCTACATTCATTGTCATGTGAGTATATGCATATTTACACGTGGTGCATGCATGCACATGTTTACATGTCTATGGAGACCAGAGATCAATTTCAAGTATGTTCTCTAATTGACATCTCTCCATCTCATTTTTTGAGACAGGGTCTCTCACTGACTAGTTCATCATTCAGCTTGACTGACTGGTCAGTGAGCTCTCAGGATCCACCTGTAAAGATCATATTTTTATGACAGAGATAGGAGATGGTGATGTATAATCATTACATTGTTCAAATGTTACAAATCACCAGGTAAAAAGTGGTTTAAAATGAAGTATGATTCTAGAAAAAATAATAAGGGTGGGGATAAGGAGGAATTTGTATCCTGACCAGGTGAATTTTACATTTTTAAATTTCTTTTGAGATATGTAGGATAGAATGTTTTGAAAGCCAATAGTTAAAAAAAAGAAGTGACAGTGTTAATCATCCAAAGCACAAGGACAAATAAGTTCCAACCCTGACCAAGCTCCATCTGAAGAATATGATACATCTGCCCCCCTCCACTCTTCCACACGCTTAGAGCTTCTGTCAACTTGTTTACTGAAGTCCATCCTTCTAAGTCTGACACTTAACCAACTTTCTGAGAAAGAGTTACAAGATGACAGAACTGTGAGTGAAATATAAATTCCATACCTGCTTTTCTCTGGACAAGTAATGACCTCATTTCTTAGAGTAAAATGTGAATAATTCTAAAACCCAATTGTACCTGTGTCATATGGATTTGATGATATTAAGCAAGGAGGCAATGGACTTGAAGGGAGAGCTTGCAAACAGATTTATCCAGATGTTGGGAAATACTGTGTGTCCATGGTGGGCAAGCTTCTAATTGTCTATGTTTTTCTAAGTCATGAATTCAGTGTTCACCTATCAAACTCAATGAAACTTGGAGAAATGATGGAAAATGTAATTGAAAACGTAATGGATGCATTATAGTCAAGACAGACTTACAGGACTTCCTGTCCAATCACTGGGCACTCCTAACACTTGATCAGGCTTGTCATGATGTTTTTCTCTACCCACTGTTCTTAGAGACATTCTGAGGTCCTGAATTAGAATTCATTTTTCACTGAACAACATTGGTTGTAAATGTGCCCGGGTGTTACGTTGTCTTAAAGACTTCCCATTATTCTCAGCACAGTACCGTGCTGATGCGATAATAGATAGCTACAGGTTGTGATGGTTCTGCTGGCTCGTAATGACCTCCTGGAAGCTTTCTTTAAAGACACTGCCTGCTAATGCACACATTGCCTTAGAGTTTATTAACTATAATAACAAACTACCGGGATACCTAGAATTAGTTTTTCTCAGTCATACCTATCAATGTTAGAAACTCCAATAAGTTTGACCTATTGTTTAAGACAAACTTAAATGTAATGTTGAACTGACATTGTTTTATTCTATAATTGTTTTTGGCTACAAAACCCGAGAGTGCTTCATAACTGAAAGATAGAAAGCATGTCTTACTTAGCCTGATTTGTAATTAATCTCTTTTTTTTCTTTTATTGGATATTTTCTTTATTTACATTTCAAATGTTACTCCCTTTCCAGTTCTCCCTGCCAGAAACCCGCTATCCCATCTCCCCCCCTTCCTCTATGAGGCTGCTCCCTCACCCACTCCCCCACCCACTCCCACCTTCCAACCCTGGCATTCCCCTACACTGGGGCATTGGACCCCCACAGGACCAAGGGCTTCTCCTCCACTGGTGTCCAGCAAGGCCATCCACTGCCACATATGTGGCCAGAGCCATGGGTCCCTCTATAGAGAGACCCACGTACTATATAGAGAGAGTACAGAAGAGGCTAGTGCATACAGAATGTTAAACACCTTAGTATTTTTCTTCTGGGATAATTATCTTTACACTTAATTTGAAGAACTGTACTCACAGGCTTCCAAGTTTATGTTCCTTTAAGAATGTGCACGTGACTAATGTATTGTAACTAGTTTTTGCATGCTCCACATAAAATTCCTCATAACTAATGAATCTTCCAAAAAGACCGGCTTAAAATAAAGTCTTGGTTTTACTAGTGATGTTCTAAAACAGGAGTCTTGCCTCAGATCACAAAATTAATTACAAAATTTGCTCATTTCCCCCATGGAGAGATTAGTGACGTCATTGCAGTATCCCAAACATGCAATAGAATTCAAAATATCAAAAATGGCAGCCCTCTGTCCTGATGTTTCTCCTGACATCTGGTCAAGCATATCCAAAGAACTCTCTGCTTTCAATACTTATATTTTTACTTTGCTGAATATTTTTCCTTTTTATTAAATTAAATAACCAGCAGTTATCTGTTCATATATTTTAATATTATATTTATTCCAAAACAATAAAAAAGCTTTCATTTTTTCCTAATACCCTATCCTTATGTCACTACTAATTTATACTCATTTTATCCTAAATCATTCCTTCTTTTAAATAAATAAGCAGTTAACAGTATTATATATTATGTAGGTTAGCCTATTATTTAAGCAGTAAGAGATTAACTTTATTAATGTCGACAGAGAATATCTATCCACACGAAGAACAATAACAGCATGTAAGAAAACAAATGTAACTCTCCTAGTGTAATACCCACTGTGGCCAGTAACTACTGACTATTAAATATTATCTTATACTCTTCACCACTCAGTCTCAGTGTATGTGACAAAAAACTTGAAGAATTGTCCCATTTCGTTTAATTGTGAGTTCTATGTTTTTTAAAAATTATTTAAAAAACCCTTTTCCAGGGATGCAAGGAGAGGAAGGAAGACTGGGGGAATATGTCATCTGTTTTATGGCTGACTGGAAGCAGCTTTTACTTTCTAGCATCCGTTTTTCCTGTTTCTAGGAAATAAAAGGTATCTGGGCTCCAGCGTCACAATCCCCAATAATGCTAGGCTTTATGTGATCACCACACCTCTCTCCTCCACGCTGCAGTGACAGTCCTCAACGGGGCTCTAGTCTTTGGCCTTAGCTACCAGCCTCAACATTCACATACGAAACCTATTTCTCTACAGGGATCTTTATCTAAACACTAACTAGTTTCTAGCACCACGCCCATGTAAATCTTTTCTGAAAATCCTCTAAGTGCCTAAATTAAGTTTGAAGTCATCTGTCAGTATTCCTATTGTTGAACGCAGGCTTGCTCCATTTCTCCTTGGCTTCCCATGACCTGCCTTTGAGGCACACTCTCAACCTCAATCCTTTCTCAACTTTCTTCAGGATTAATCACAAAATACAATTTATTCACAGAGCCTTTCCTGTCCTGATGGAGAAAAAATTGAACTCTTTCTAGAGACATTGCCTATTTGGTTACAACTTTGTAAATGTACCCTTTCTTTGTGTGTGCGTTTGGGGGGGTGTAGATGCATTCATTGCAGGAATATGATCAAATGGTTTTCATTGCCTATGGAGTTATCAGAGTACCTCAAATGTGGAGGCTGCTCAGCACTACCCACATTTCTAAATCTCATACAAGTGCATATAAGCAACATTGAAGTATATTTTGGGCGAGTCTATGACCTAGTGCATAGCTATATAGCTACAATATAGCAAATATTATGGTTCCATTGTTAAAAGCTCTCTAATCTCCACCATAATTCATACTTGTACTATATTTTTCTAAAGATCTGGTGGAAACATGACTGACATATACAGTGACACTTCACACTGACAAATAGAACACTAAAACAGATGATTTTGGCTGGAAATCTCTATCTGCCACTCTTGTTTTGTGCTATTTCGGTTACATACATTTTCTGTAGTAGATAGCATTATGGCATATAATGTTTGCCTTAATTTCTTTACAGCTTCCTAATCCTTAGTAACAAACTCACGTCTGTTAGCCAAAGACATCTTAGTCTCAGAGCACGGCCTGGAATACAACCACTGTCTAAAAAGTTTACTAAAAGATACCATCGAACTCAGAGAGATGCATGCTAGGGTGGCGTTGCATTGCTAGTTTGTCTTTGCATAGGAAGAAGTGCATGCATCCTGTGCTACTGTACAAGGTGAATGTTTAGGATCTCTGCTCAATATTTTAGGTGGAAAAGAATTTCAGATGAGGTGAACTCAAGTATTCAAATGAATAAGCAAGCCAAGCTGGCTCTGGACTTGGGAAACAGGATGTCAAAGTGGAGTAATTTTAAATGACATAAAGTCTCTGGATAAGCAAGAAGGAAGTTGCCCTTTCAGTTCATGCCACATCTGGGGTGGGAAATGACACCTTACTGTGGTCAATATTTATTGTCTACATGAGCCTAAGACCTTCTTATCTGTGGTCCCACAGTGTGAAATCCTTTGAAACTTGCATTGCCCAAGAGTGCTGGAGCACAGCAGATAGTAACGGCAGGGAAAGCCGTGTTAAGTGGTAGCTCTGCCTAGGGCATTTCAGGATAACACATAAATTGTATTTATCTAGACTAGTAATGTTGGGTCTGGCTCATAGCTCTGAACTGAAAAACAACCTCAAATTATGTGTGCAAGAAATGGTTTATTTATTTAAAAATAGGGATCTGATGGCTCAGACATTAAAAGTCTCTGTACCAAATAAAACTCAGAACTTTGTTTAGACAAAACGTTCTTCGCCTTCTGAGCTGGATAAAATTGTGTTGTTGTTTTTGCAGTTGTTTTTAATGAATGAATGTGTGCCCGTTCATAAATGAGTAGGGTGCCTAGGCATATGCCATACATGTACTTATGGAGGGCAAAGGAGAACCTCAATTGTAATCCTCAGAAATGATACCATCTGCCTCCTCTGAGACAGGGCACCTTGTTGGCCTGGAGCTTAGCAATTAGGCTAGACTGGCTGCAAGTGATCCCCAGGGATCTGCCTACCTCTATTTCTGCACCACTGAGATTACAAGCATACACCACCATGCCTGGCGTTTCTACATGGGTTCTAGGGTCATGCTAAGGTCCTTGTGCTTCTAAGGCAAGTGTTTTGCTGCCTGAGCTAGCTCCCCATCCACGAGTCAAATGCAGTCTTGAGCCTATAATTCCCTCACCTTAGACATTACACATATCCTGGCAGGAATAGCTTCTAACCTGTTTCTACCCAAAATTTATTTTGTGCTTTAAATTTTATGTAGCTCTTCCCACATCTGTCCTAGTCTTCTAGGACTTCTATGACTTCTTTCTCTTAAAATTAGACACAAAGAAAACTTTGAAGAATATCTCTTATGTGTTTAAGTTAAAAAATATATGTAAGAAATAGGAGGTATACAGCTTTATAATCATGATGAGAGATAGTGTCTTTCTATAAAAAGGTATTCATTGTGGTGTTTATTAAAACCCAGGGCTTCTACTACAACAGTTGTGGCTTTATATTACACAAAACAAAACAGACAAGCAAACAAAACCAGTCTATCAGGACTGTAAAGCTATAGGAGTCTTTTGTTACCAAACAGATGAATCTTCTTTCTATGAGCAAAAGCATTTAAAACCAAAAAACACCCACAGAGCACCCTCCAGGCTGCAGAGCCAGTGGAAGCTGCTTCTCTCTTGCAATCAGGTTAGTGCCCTTTCTAAGGATCTACTACAGGAGCATTCCCACTGAAGTAGAAAGGGAAACTATTTTAAAAACAAAACAAAACAGTAAAAACCACTCAACCAACAAAAGCATAACTAATAAATAAATATGGAGATCCATTCAATAATCAAACCAGAGTTTAGTTGTCCTGATCATACATTATCTTTATAAAGGATAGTCTAGAAGGGCTGGGGTAAAGAGATTTCTGCACAAAGATGAAAACCTGAATTTGATCTTCGGTCCACATATAAAAGCCAGGTTCTCTGGCAAGTGCCTCTAATCCCAGTGCTAGGGAGGAAGAGACAGGAGGCTATCTGGGCTGGCTGACAGCTAAGCCATCTGCAATATCAGGAAGATGACCTGCCTCAAAAACAGAAAAGTAGAGACTGATTGAGGAAGACACTTAACATTAACTGTGATCTCCACATGCTACATGTACACATATGCATACCTACACAACTGCACACACACACATATTATACACATACATACATATATAAACACATGCACCCATATATAAACACATACACGTATCAACACACATACACACATATACACATGACATACATATACACACACATACACAAATGCATATATACTTATACACACACATACACTTGCATACATACACATAGACACACACAAACACACATACAGATGTATACACACACAAACATATACACATACACATGAAGAGGATTATAGAATGTTTTAAAATAAGTGAAGCAGCCTGTTGTTCCAATTCATTATAATCATATGTAATCCCTTAAAATCTCTAAAATGTTAGAGGCGAGAAATGACTAAGCCAGTTTTTTTTACTGTATTTTTTCTCATATAGGATTCTTTACAAAATGATTAACTTTTGCTCCTAAACCTGCTTTACTTTTAGCCCATTTGCAACATAGGGCTTCCTTCCTCTTTCTGAACCGATAAATCCAGTGTTATCAGCCTCAGGGATCAGACAGGATACTTGGGAAACTGATGTGCCCCACAGAAAGCATTTCACATGGCATCTGATAAGGAAAAAAACCACTTGCAATCTTCAGATGTGAAATCGCCTGGGAATCTCCAACCATCGTTTTACAAGTGACAAATAACCAGGGCAAGGAACACGATTGCGTTCCCCTTTAACCAACCAGGGCCATTTGGTAGCTGGACTATCACCTGGGAGAGAAAGACAACCAGGATGCACGAAACATAAAATACACTCCAGTGTGCTTGCCGGGACAAATCCCCAGGAGAAGAGAATGTATAGTTCAGAGACTTGGATGCCACGGAAGGAGTTATTAGCCAGCTGGGCAGAGGGAGTGACATTTGGTTGAGGCAAGGGTGTGGGCACAGCTCTCCAGGCAATCTGGCTTCCGTCTTCCCTACTATTTGGCAACTCATATTCTCTTCTTCTGTACGCCCCCTCATATCTGAAGTCGTCATCTCGGGGCAGATGATTTAGTATACATTCTGCATAATGTGACTTAAATAGCTTTCCAAGCAAGACAGACCTCCTAGAGAAGAGCTCCAGGTCAAGAAGCAGTTCGATGTGTCCGCTCCGGCTCAGACCTGCTCTGATGGACCTCAACCCTTTCCAGCTTCCTTGTGTCCCTAAAACCTTCCTTTGTACTTTGAGGTGAGTCAGAATCAAATTGCAACCTCTTTAGATAGGGGAGAGTTGAGAACATGAGACACAGGCTCCATTTTCATGGCTGAGCCAAGGAGCTCTCAAGGCCACACAGAAGAAAAGCTTCCAGCCACCTTCTCTGTTTACAGCATCTATTTAGGGGAAGGTCAGGGTTCCCTCACCCTGATAAAGGATGGCAAACACAGCACTTGTTCCCAAGCGACTCTTGGTTTTTTAACTTTCTTTGTTCTCTGATGTCTGACCTGCTTTTGTCAGTCTAAAGTTCAGGAGCCATCTGTAAGGCGTTCTTCAGTGTAACAAGGGCAAAGATGAGATCCATGTGCCCACTCAGGCACACAGATAAATCCAGCCTATTTTGTAGCATGATCCACCCATCCATCCCATCCTGTGTCAAGGTCAGCCTTGTGATTTGCATTACACTTTTGTTGGGACCATGAGTAAGACATGCTAGGAGGACAGGGAGGTTGGCTGTGATGAGGCTAGCGAGGCTAGCATTCGGAGATGGTGAGGGATGCTTATGTCTTTCCCATTGCCTATGCTGTTTGCATTCCAGAGATTGTTACCTCGAAAATGGACTTGCACTGCGCCATTTCCTGTATTCTTTACACTTTTAAATCATGACAAGAAGGTACCAGGTTTAAACACCACATATTAAACCATCTGCAGTAACTGTTTGTGGTATGATTCTTCTTCACACCTGGTGATGTCTGCCCATAAAGTAAAGGCAATGCCCTCTAGGATTATAAATGATGCTGTGCTATGTGGCTTGGGGCTTGAGACTATCAGGATGGAAGCAGACAATGCCCTCCTTCTGAGTCCTATCCTACCCTCCACAACTCTCCTGAGATGCAGTGAGTTGCATCTGCACATATCAACATCAACTTCCTATGCCCACTTTTTTGAACAGTCCAAATGACACTCCAGGTGACAGTCAGACTGTATCAGAGAAGTGGCAAGGCTGAGCCATTTCCAATTATGATCAAAGAGTTTCTCCACCATTACTATGCTGAGACTGGAGGGTGTTGATACAGGTGAGATCAAAAATAGAACATGGTATAATAAGAATCTATGCTTCCTGCACTGCGTAAAATCAGAATAGCTAATGACACAACCCCTTCAAGCTTTTCCTTTTGAAAGGTGGGTTTAGTTCTCGAGAAAGCTGCTGAGTTGACAGCTCAGGATCCTATGGAGGGAAAATTGCTAAGCTCTTTTTCCTTGTTTCTCCAAGCATACCTTCAACCTGCCCCGGAGGGCTGTCTTAAGATGAGACAGGTTAGTTCTTCCTCCAAGTTCTTTTAGTCTTTGAATGCAGGAATAGGTGCATTACCCAAGCTGACGATAAGGAATATTTCAAGATGGGACTACAGTGTTTCCGCACATATCGAGGCTGAAATTGACAGAACGCTTCATACAGGTGCCTGCAAAACCGCTCAGCAAGAGTCGGTTTGGAAACCATGTACGTCTTCTTATAAGCAGACGCCACAGCTCTGCCAGTGAGTTTTGCGGTGCACACTACATGGGAGAATTTCCAAGAGCTTGGCTTTCAGTTCAATTTAAAGTTAAACATTCGCTTTCTAACCAGTACTTGATTATGAAGTTCCAGTCATTGCTAATGCTGTTGCTGATGCACCTGTCTCTCATGAGCTCAGCAGAGCTCAGAGCAATGCGGCTGAGTAGGAGGAACTATTGACATCAATCATAGGTAGAGAATATCGAGGAAGCCAGGCTTTCATGACATGACTTAGCTGATATTGAGATACTTTGTTCTAGAGATCTATTAAAGCATGTTCAAGGGTTCTGAAAGTCTGTGTGATTTGTTTGTGAGCTTCTAAACTTATTCTTTTGCCTAGGGGTTGTTGCTCCTAGCTATTTTTCTAGTTTTCCAGATTTCCCCATGTTTTAAGCATCTCTACCTTGGGTAGTGTTGAAGAATGCTAGCCAGTGAGCTAAATGGCCATTATCTCCATCAGAACAGCTGTGACAACCTTGAAAATATTTCCCAATGGCTTAGGCTTTAAGAGAACCTGCTGCTCTTGTATAAGACTAAATGTTGCTTTTATTTCCTCAGATAAAGTAATGAGATGAGAGTCATACTCAAGCTGTGCTGAGCCTGGAGTATTTCCTTCTTTGTTCTAACTATTCCTAGACCTAGGCTTGGAAGCTTTTGGCTTCCATACAATCTAATCTTCCAAGCTGACTGATTCAATCCAGCTTCTCTCAGCTTCTGCTTGAATTGTTCTGCTTGACATCATATTAAGTTTGGCAATATGCCCTAATCACCTGGCTCCTTCTCATTCTCTGGCTTGTTCTGGCTTCACCTGTGTTTAGTTTGTTCTTTCTAAAACCTGCCTCTGTAAAACTGTCCTGGTAAAACTGTCATCCCACATACCACACACACTACACAGAGCATACACCTCTCTCTCTCTCTCTCTCTCTCTCTCTCTCTCTCTCTCTCTCTCTCTCTCTCTCTCTCTCTCTCTCAAGTAGCCTGTCTTTCTTTGCTATTCTTCTGTGGCATATTCTGTCTCTGGCTCATTCTGTAAAATCTTTCTCTGATTCATCACTTTGTCTGCCCCTCAATTGGACATCATTTTCAAACATGATTGTTTCTTTCTATGATCTAACCATAGATTTATTGTTAGGGATTCAAGGTATGTACTGAGCACATGCCTGTACTCCGGCCAGATCATACTATAATCCAAGGCATATCTGGACAGATCATATCTTTGGATGTGATGCCTTGCCAGGGCAGCCATATTGCTGGATTAGAATTCCTCTACATAAGACCCATGTTCAGTTTCTAGCACTCACACGGTGCCTCCTAACCATACACAACTCTGTTTCCAGGGGACCAGATATACATGTATTGTGTCCATAAATATAGGCATGCAAATATACATAAACAAAAAATAAAAATTAAAAAATCTTCAAGATCTCCCTGAGATAGGGCTTTTCTTCATACAATGAGGAGTAGAAGAACACTGCTGAATGTTTATCTGAGATTCCTGAAGCTCCCTCCTGACCTTCTCAACCATGTGTACATAACTCTGGGAAGCACTGGAGTGTATAGAGAATAGATGGTTAACTGAGAAGGACGGAGAGGACAGATTCCATCTATGCAGCTATGAAGAAACCTCTTTGCATGTTGGAAGGAGACTTCAGTGGTGTGGCTGCTTTGGAGCCATTCAAACTCCTGTGAATAAGTAGCTCCTCACCCAGGTTCTGTACACAAGCCCAGTGAACTAACTGGTTTCCCAAGTTGGGATTTGATGGAATCATACTTTGGTTTATTCTTATCGTGTGTGTGTGTGTGTGTGTGTGTGTGTGTGTGTGTGTGTGTGTCCGTCCAAGGAAACAGTTCCTGAACCTATAATCAAGTCCTTTTCTCTTCATGTTTTAGGAGCATGTTATCAATCCCACTCAGAAAACAGGAAAATGTGAGCAGATTCATAGCATTTACATTGATTTTCAATTTTTAAAAGTTTGGCTCCCTTCTTTGGACTGTACTCTTTATTTGTCAAAGATACTGCACTTCTGTTCATCTTGTAATGATACGTGTACAGTATACTTCACATCATAAAGTAAGCTACTGGAGTACAGACTCAATACTGGCTGCCTCAATATAAGCAGTATCACTTGACACAAGGAAAGAAAGACTCCTTTACAAAACACAGTCTCTTTAAGGGAAACTAAGGATATAACCCAACATCTAAAGGACAGAACTGTATAATGTATGGCAATTTTGGTATGTCAATTCAAGCACAGCTACAGTGCCTGTTCTTATTTTTTTTTAAAGCCAACAAAAAGTAGCAACAAAAAAAAAAAAAAAAAAAAAAAAAAAAAAAAAAAAAAAAAAAAAAAAAAAAAAAAAA
>CM052709.1:60693289-60718838 GCA_028551405.1 Uromys caudimaculatus | reverse complement strand
CGGGTTGAGCTTTTCTGCGTTCCTGGTGAGCTGTGGGGCGTGTCTTTGGCCCTCTGCTGGGTCTTGTGATCTCCGGCGAGGGATCTTTGTCCCGGCGCTGATTAGCTGTGGGGCCCTGTGGCCCAAGCTGAGGTTTCCGGCCCAGTAGGTTTTCTATATAGCCTTTTAAACAGTCTTTCATGTTTCTTCTATCTCTCATCTGTCTTTTCTTCCCAGTCTCCTCTCCAATCTAAACTTTCCCAAATACCATTATTCCCCTTTCCTCAAGGCTGGTGAGTTGTAGAAAGGGCAAGTGAGAGACAGCCTCTAGCTACCCTGCAGCAACTCTGAGTCCAGCACACAGTGCTTGAGCAAAGGCCCAGCTTTCTCCAGTTAACTGTCTATGATCAGACACAGCAAGGCTCCACTCCTTGGGCCTTCTTTGCAATAGAGTTTGCTGACTTAGCTACTAGGTGCTCAGTGCTCTGCAGTAGAAGCCATCTTTTCCTATTGAGTCCTCTTCATCCTTCCCAGGTCTTAAGCTTGTAATTGTGACTTAGAGATCTAAGCGCTTTTCCTAGATATTCCTGCCCTCTTTCCTCATCATTTCCACAAGATACCATTGCAATAAATGTTTATGCTTTAGCTTCCATCCCAGGGTCTGCCTCCCAGAAGACCTAACCACTCTCTTTGAGTCCACAATCTATTTCTATCTGTAGTCGAGCCATTTCTGCTGTATAAACATCAAACAAGAACTGTTGGTAGACATGGTTCGTTACCCCTGTTACCTGTTCCATGGCTAATCACCATATCACCATCCATGTGTCTTAGACCCGAATACCAGTTCTACTCTGAAACAGCCATTAGATAATGACCTTCTTGCATCCTGTGGTTTCCTTTCATTTTATTTTGTCTGAAAGAGGTGGAAAAATTAGCAAAATAACCAGAAGAGGAATGTCAAGTTCTAATTAGAAAAATAGTCTCTGGATTGACATAGCTTTGATTTGAATCTTATGCCTATGCCTTACAGCCTGTATAAAGTTGGAGAAATTTGTTAATCTCACTGTGTCCTATTTTTCTTGCCTATAATATAGTAATAACTCTTAAAAGTCAGGCTTGAGAGTCAGTGGATTGAGTCTAGGGCTGTCACAATAGTCTTTGTTAGTTCTTGTCAGATCACTGTTCAGTCGTTTGCTCTATATCTCTGTGGGTCCTGTTCTTTTCATCTTTGCTAGTTCTTTTTCACAAGTGATACCTCTGAAGGCTGGAGTCTCCCACTCCTCTCAGATCTTAAATAGATAGCTACTGTTCTATGCTTTTTTGCAAGGTACCTGCTCCTTTCATCAGATTTAGCAGCTCTGCAAATGTATATGCTACATAGATACCAATAATGGCCAAATCTCTTCAGACCCCAAGCAAAAAGATATTCATTTGACATTTCTACTCCATATAAATAACTTGTCAAGTTTTACACCCTAACAATAACTATCGATAACTCATCAAGTCCAATATACTTCCCTCTGCTTTTTCTTTTTGCTTAAGCTAGAAAAATGTGTCCTTAATTCTTTTTCCTTTCTCTCTTACCTGACATGCTCCATGTGCCAGTGTCTCTGTCTCTGCTACCAGCACTTTCGTCTAAGGCATCCCACCACCACCTTTAGCTTTGATTGCCATGCGCACCAGCATCCTGAGTCCTTAGGATCATAGCTGTCTCCCAATCTTCCATGGGATTATCACTCAGCTCTCCAGTTCATCTCCTTAATAGGTAGCAAGACTGTGTTCATTCTCCTCCTTGAAAGTCCTTTAGGTTATGATGGGATTTGGAATAAAATCTAAACCCTCTTCTTTGAAGTATGTGGCCTAGTTCTTGTCTATTTTATCCACACTCATCCAGGTTCACCCTCCTCACTGGTCTTTGAACACTTGACTTTCGTCTGCCCCAAGGGTTCCTCTCCTAAGTGTGGAGTCTTCTCTCTCATGTTCTCTGGCTGGAACTTTTGCTCAGCTTCTAGTCATAGCCTGGATACTGCTGCCTTTGGGAAGCTGAAAAAACATGCCCTAAGTTTGTTCATGATTCTTCAGATCTTTCTACAGATCATGAAAATATGAAATTGGCTCTTTTGGTTGTTACTTATCTTTATTCAGTAGTAGAATTTAACTCCCCCAAGAGGACAGACTTTTTGTCTTAATAACTTAAAATGTCTATCATCTACAGAAATACTTGATACATAGTAAGCACCCAATGGATGTGGACTGAACTGATATGTGAGTCACTACATCATGAAAGACAAATATTTTAACTAAAGGGGAAACATGACTACAAATAATGGCTTAAAGGAACCATTCTGGATAATATAATATAGGTCCTTGGAGCTTAGTTCCTTAAAGGGACCACTCTGAATAATATAATATAGGTCCTTAGAGCTTAGTTCCTGCACTATAAATTGTAGATGTCAGAGAAATAAACAAAATGATAATGTTTAAAGTGTTAATATAAACTATTATATTCAATTTTTATTAATTAAACCAGTTGTGGTGGTATAACATTTTATTAGAAATTAAGTCACCAAAGTTTATAGTGCACTCCATCCTCCAAGAGACTGGGGTCTCTGCAGAGCAGTGGTCCTTGCTATATCAGTGGATTAGGCACATTCTTATGATGCTTCACTTTCCTGGGCACTAAAATTTCCCATGGATATTGAAGAATAGCACATGGAAGATCCGTGAGCTGATACCGAGCTTGAATATACCTCCCCGGGCCTCCTTGTATGGGACTCTGGTTTGATCAATCCCAGATTTCTCCACATGGCTCATAGCAACCACAGGAGCAGAGCTGTCTGTACTTTCAGCTCCCAGAGAGATGGAAAGCCTCATCACTTGGCAACCATTTTGGCAGCCTGTAGGGTGACATTGATTGGCTCTAAACAAGTGAGAAACGGTATCCAAATCTCTAGAGGAAAATATGATAAGTAAAAAGAGAGAGAAGACATTCTGCTGGGTTTAAGAGGGAAAAGCTCCCTTTAATCCATGTTTTAAATGTTCATGAATCCCTAAAACAAATGCAAATCCATTTGTAATGGGAAATCCAGTACTAAATGAAGACGAACAAGACAATAACATCCCTGGTCAAATTCCAGTCATTTTCTTTGTTTATTTGGTGTTTACCGATCTCTCATCATTTTCAGCCACTATTCTAGACCTCAAGGATAGTGAATGAAAATGTCCTTTCTTTCTTGAGATCAAAGACTAAATAGATAATAGAGCAAATTATGCTGAGGGCAAGAAAGGAGACTGAAGTGAAGTGCAAACAGGGTGCACCGTGAGAAGGAAGGTGGAAGCTGTCCCCACGTGGTAGCCAAGGAAGAAAGACCTATTCCAAAAGAGTTAAGGGAAGGAAAGAAGAAGTGTGTGATACTTGTGCAAAGGGAATAGCAAGAACCAAATGGTGCAAGAGCCAATGAAGACACCCGGGTGGCTGTAGCAGAATAAAAATTCAGGAGACAGAGAGCAGAAAGTGTTGTGAACCTACAGCAACCCTGCCTTAGAGGTAGTTCCAGGACTTCATTGGGAAGTCACTGGAAGATTGGGACCAAGCATACCAATGTTCACCATGAGTTTGAGGCCAGCCTGGTCTACAGAGTGAGTTCTAGGACAACCAGGGCTACACAGAGAAACCCTATCTCGAAAAACAAAAACAAAACAAAAACAAACAAACAAACAAACAAACAAACAAACAAACAAAAAGTACCACTCCTAGCAGGGAGGTGATGGCACTCATCTTCAATCCCAGAACGAGGGAGGTAGAGGCAGGTGGGTTCAAGGCCAGCCTCGTCTGCAGACTGAGTTCCAGGACAGCAAGTGAGACAAAGAGAAATCCTGTCTCAAAAAAAAACCTAAAACAACAATAAACACAAGCAAGCAAGCCAACAAACAAACAAAAGAACCATTCTTCCTCAGAGAAGACAGGAAAGATAGGAAGTGAAACAGAAGCTAAGGAATCAGTGGGAAGCAACTGTAGCTGTTCACTGATGTTTATGGGTTGACCCAAACAGAGCAAACAGACTGTTCCTGAGAAATTGTCAGATTTGGGAACATATTGAAGGAAGGACTGGAAGGTAATGTGAATGACTTTGTAGGAGGGGTGAGAAAGACTAAGGTGATAATTTAAAGATGAGTGTCAGCCATTGGGAGAGTTAGGGGAGGGACAATTAGATGAAGGCTAAAAATAGAGTTCTTTTGAAGAACTGATAATGTTGACACTCTTTTAGTCAACCAAGCAGAGTAAACCATTGGGTTGAAATAGATACTTGTTTTTCTGAGGGGAAAACCTCAAAGTAAAGATGCAATTTTAGGTTTGTCTCCAATGGGAGAAAAAGTTAGAAGGATTTAATTGCCCAGAGAGAGCACCAGAATAGAGAGGCACAATGGGGTCAGCAAACAGTTAAGTATGTTTTGCCAGCACCAGGCAATATTTTAAGTGATTTATTTTTGTTACATTCAACCTTCCGCAACATTGAAGGAAACAACAGTATCCATCACTTGCAGAAAACAAGGCACAGTAATGCTGAAGTAATTGCGTTGTAATCTAAATCACAGGGCTAGATAGTAGAAGAGATTGTGATTTGAAGACAGCCGATCAGGAGCTACAATATGCCACAAAGTGGGCTCAACTCTACCCCACAATTCTAGATTTTTCTGCTATAGTGCCAGGTATTCCCCAGTAATGGTTAGTCAAAAATAAATTCTAAATTCTAGGCTCATATGGTCATTAACTGTGGGAAGGAGACGTTTCATAAACAAATCATTAAAAATAAAACCCCAAATCAAACAAATCTTTCCTCTAAAGAAAGCAAGCAACCCTAAGCAAGCAAAGATATATTTTATCTTTCTATTTTCTGACTCTTTCTGTTGATTATAAGACACTTTTCAATTTGTAAGATGTAAAATAAATAAGTAATAACAAAAAAGTGTCTCAGAATTCATGAAATACCATATTTAACTTCTCCTTTTGACCTGGTTTGTATTTTTGATGGGGCTCTACGCATTATTTCTCTAGGAATGCATTGTTCATAATACACTCTCCATTGATTCAGACCACAATAGTTCCCCTGAAATAGAAATGACTGGGATGGGGGTAGTATTCATTGTAAGCAGGAAAATTCTTCATTTTTAACCCATGTGTTTCCGTGCTATAATTCATCACAGTTTAGAAAGATATTCAATGGTGGCTGATGAGAGACATAAGACACATAGCTAATCCTCCTTCATCTTTGTCATTTCACAAATTGATGTCTTACTGCCTGTGGTTTACACACTGGCAGAAATCTCTGGGTGTACAGCTGATTGACAGGCATCAGTCCTGTGCCAGTTAGCCAAGGCAGCTAGGAGTGTCCATCCATTATGGCCTTGCAAACTGACTCCCTTGGAGAAGACCCTGTGTAGACATTTAGGAGACCTGGCCATCCAAGCAACAGAATGAGACAAAATGGTCCTTGCTGGATGCCGTAGCTCACCTGGCCGTGCTGAAGTTAACTAGCAGAGAGGTAGGTGTAAGATATCTGTGCCATTAACCACCCACTGTGACTATCTAATAAAAGACCAGCTTGATAGTGAGAAGGGCCTGAAAAAAGGGCATAAACTAGGATAGAAACCAGGAGCTATGTAACTTCTTGGCAAAACTGTGGATCCAAAGTATGATGTGTGCTTCTGAAGACCTGGACTTGGAATCGTTCTCCAGATCATTCTGAAAAATTACGCACACTCTAGACACATGCCCCCCAAATGAGTGGTATACAGCTCACTGGCTCCCTCTCCAGTAGACCTCACTCAAAGACATGACCTGGAAAGTAACAGGTATTCCTACAGACAATGGTAGCTCAAGTTCTGTTATGGGAAACCACAGACCTATTGTAAACTACATCCCCTCCACCGACATAACAAAAACTTGAAACAAAGACACAGAAATCCAGGCTACCACTTCAGGATAAAGAAATATTTACATGAGACAGACAGGCAGCTATTGCCAATAGAGCTGGTGAAACTCAAGGATCAATTGGGGTGTCCCTCCAGCTGCCAGTATGGGCAACTGATTGAAATTAACCTTGGAAGGCTAAAGCTGCATAGCCATGCCATCTGCCTCACCCTGTGTCAGAAACCATTGTTGTGGAGAAGTAAGGTGTCATCCAAGTAGCACTAATCGTTGGCCCCAACAATTTGAGTACTAAGGATGGTCATTATTCAGCAGATTGGGCCACATAGCTGCTAGCAGTTCACTCTCAGACCAGGTTTTCAACAGATGGGCTACCACAGAGCCCGAGAGACAGGCATAGGTCCTGAGGGGTGTGGACGACATGATCCTGGCCAGAGTCCATGATCCTAGAATTGGCCAATGGAACGAGGACATCAGGAAGAGGAAAGCACATGTTGCCTCTTCCAAACACTCAGACCCTTCTTTCCATCCCATCTCCAGAGTGCGCCAGAGCCCTCAGCTGCAATCAGAAAGCTACTTCCTGACAGTCAAGGGTAGCAAGAAGTTACAACTTGAGACACAAAATTTCTCATGTTGAGTTTGTGCCAGATAAAAGCATCCACAAGGACATCCGTGAGAACAGCAGAGGTCTGTGGATAGGAGGGATCCCAGACAGCTCTAGGAGCCTTTCACCAGGTAGGATGCCAAAGACCCAGAGAGCCTGCAGCTCCTCACACTCAAAGAGAAGGTGCTTTAGACCCCACCTCAGCTGCTCGCTCTTGGCTCAAGATTCTGGGTACCTGGGCAATTCCAACAACCTGCTCTTGGGGGCATCAACATCCAAGATGGCAATGTGTACAGTGCCATCACCATAGGAATTTGGACACACCCCTGATACTGCCCATTGCTACAGGTAGCACAGCATGAGGTGTGTAGTGGCTGAAGAAGGAAGTAGCCACAGCAGTGGCTAGAGCTGATTCAAGCAGCAGGGAAGTCTTGCAGTCCCAGGGCCCAGGCTGTTCTCAACTTGATCTTCACTGGAACCATAAGATCCTGCTGCTTCTCACCTTTACTAGCCCCACTGACTAGAAGATCTACCCTGTGAAAAAGCTAACCATCTGGGTTCTGAAAGACTTTACTTCCTAGTAAGTATCAGAAGTGTATTGTCAAGCATCCCAACAGATCCCAGGAGACCATTTGTCCTCCTGAGCCAAGGCTTCAACAAAACCTAGATGAAATGGCTTTACACAGGCAACTGTCTAGATGGGAAAGGGGAGCTGCTTCAGGGAAGAAAGGCTATGCTGTGACTTGTCCCTTGCATAGGTCCTCACTCTGATCTGCCACAGGTTTCATTCCACATGCTATCTAACCTGGATCTGGTCTATCCAGCCTTGGCTTCTGGCTACAAGATAGTGTGACCAGATCCATAGTGGAAGAGCTTAAATATTTGGTAGCTCTGCTTTCCCATTTGTTAGCTTGGTTCATATCTTCAATACCTCTGTGTAAATGTATTTAGTCTTAAGACCACACTCTTTTCCATAGAAGTTTTCTGTTCATTTGATGTTTGTTTATTTGTCTTTAAATCTACCCTCACCATTTCACTTGCAGCTGAGGTATTGTATAGAATATATGTTCTTGAAAGAAGAGTTAAGATTACAAGTTCAGAGAGAAGAGAAGGAAAAGAGATACAATTTTCAGATTTTTAACAGTATATGCTTATGGTACTTTCTAAGTAATTACAAATATTTTATTTAATATTTTACATATGCTTACAATGTGTTTGGGTGACCTTTCAAGGTCTGCACTCCTGAAGGAAACTGATTCTCCCTTCCCTAACAGCCATCAGTTGCCCCAAAGTCCTCAGCTAGGGATAAAATTTCATAAACTCCTCCTCCATCCAGGGTTTTTGCTGGCTTGACCTTGCGCAAGTCTTGTGCACGCAGTCCCAGTTACTCTGAGTTTGTATGTGTTGAGACATACTCAACAAATACCCCATTGCTTCAGGCATTTACTCTGTCTGACTCACACTCTTTCTGCCCCGATTTCCCAGATGATTCCTGAGCCTTGTGGGGAATAGGGTATGATATAGAAATCTCATTTGGAGCTGAGCACTCTTCAGGCTCTCATTCTGTTTGCGTTGACTGATCCTGTGTCTGTATGTTAATTGCTATCTACTGCAAAAGGAAACTTATCTAAGGAGGGTTGAGAGATACTGTAATTGGTAGGTGTAAAGATAAGACCCAGGGGGTGGATTATTACTGTATCTCCTGCAGGTCAGGCCTGGTCTTCAAACAAATGATTCTTGCAACTCCTCTAAAGCTAATTTTTGGTTTGTTTCAAGCATGCAATTTGCGGATTGATTTCAGGATATATTTTATAACTCGGAAGTTGCAGAGTCCTGAAATGGAGTCTTAAATGCGTCCTAGATCTGATAGCGAAGACCTTCTGTGCAACCAGCAGGCTCTGCTAACACAAGGGCATCTCCTCACCTGCTGGGAGTCTGTGAAAGGGTTTAAGACAAAATTCCTGAAGTTGGTAAATCAAAGATTTTGGAAAACACAGTTTAACATCGTTTCCACCTGAAACTTGGAGGTGACAGACAAGTCCTGTAGCTTTTTGCGGCTGTCAGGTCCCCAAACCTGCTTCCATTTCTGTGTGATCCTGTTCTTTAGCCTCAGTCTCCTCAGGTATAATTAGGAGCCTGAATACCTATTTTCTGGGTTTAATATTGATGTATTATGTTTGGCACAAAGTAGATGATCAAAAAGTTGTAGATATCTTTCCCTTCCCAAATGAAGTATCCTAGCATGACCAATGTTAAGGTTCTGAGAGTTTATGCAAGGGCAATCCATAGTATGTCTCCAAGTCTCTCAATAAATCTCTCTATAAGACTTCCCATGGCAACAAGATTAAATTTGTAATATTGAGGACTACCTAGTATAACAGGGACACGTCAAATGACTAAATGGGCATTTAAAATCCATAGACACACACTATAGCTACTTTGTCTAACATAGGGAATAATAAACTCCTAACTGGATTCAGTACTGTTTCCTTTCCTGAAGGGTCTAATGGCTGAGGCAGGAAGAGCACAGATAAAAGCAAGGTGTGCATTTCAGTGGTCCTCTTTGGCACCTCTAAAGGGAAAAATGAGGAATATATAGTTCTCTGTGCATTCGGGCTCTCTGATTGGTGTGGGTTTTTTTATGAAAGGGTAGACAGCATCATCACTCAGCCAAATAAAGTAAAGGGACTAGAAATTTGAGGACACTTTGCACCAGTGATACTACATATTTACATATGGAAATAAAAACATTTGTCTTCTCCTTGCTCTAGTTTTTAGGGAAATATTCTATGTGCTCACCTAACTACTACAAGCAATCTTTAGGTGACACAATTCAAGGGGGGACCTTTCTGAAGCAGGAGTGATAGTGCATGATTCTGTGGAGAAGCATCATAGTCCAAAATACCGACTTACCAGAGACAATTGAGACCTAGGGTTGGCCAGAAAAAGCCAACACATCCTCATGATTTTTGGTCTCCTGTGACAATTTGTGGAAAGACTGAAGAATGCAAGGATCCTAACATGCGTGGGTTAAGGTTCAAGTCTGTTCTGTTGGAAGGAGAGAGGCCTGGATTAGTCTAGTCTCACGGAGAACGGGAAATGAAAAGGATATCCATGCAAGTCCGCACGCTATCATAGTGCATTGAATGCAGCTTGGACTGCAGTGTGTGAGTACGCAGCACAGTGAGCACCTCGCAAAGAAGAGTGTAATCATCTCTAAAGAGTGTTGACTCTCCTATCGGAGTGTGTACACAGAAGCCATACTTGTACTTTCTAAAATAGAACTGGCATCACAAAGAGAATATTTATCAAGGTTTTCTTTTTAAGCATTCATCAGCTGTGGGCATCTATATTTCATGTTCGAATTCCAGTTCAGATAGGAACCCAGTCATGATGTCATGAAATGCCGTTTCTTATTCCTTGATGACAGGTAAAAGGTATGTAACGGAAACAAGCCTGCTTTGAGACAGAGCTTCCATGTAAACCCAGGTGGCCTGCTGCCTTTATTTGTTTAATGATTTTTGCTGTGTATAGATGTGCCTGCTCTTATGCTACAGTTTCATTGTGAAGCATATAGACCCACAGATAAACATCTGCAATTGGATTAGTATTTTTATATTTAGCTTCTCAGCAATTTTCCAAGGAAAAAACACCCCTAATATTTTATAATAGTGAAGCAACCGCAGATTTATCTGAGTTCTTTGACTGTGCTATTACACTAATTCATTTCCAGCCGCCAGTCAGCTCCCTGACATTGGGAATAGCTGTGTGAAGGGTGGCATGATGTAGGCTCTCAGGAAACATTTTATTACAAATAGTCAATGTTTGGTAAACTAAGGAATAAAGCAATGAATGAAAGGAAGGTACTGGTCAAATGCTCTGAGATTACATAGTGATAGCAGCCCTGCTACTCTTTCTACCAGCTGTCCCCCAGCTACCTCCCCAACAGGAAGGAGTACACAGACTGGTACCAGCATGCTTATAGAGATGTTGGTCCATGAGAATTTTGGAGGTCTAGTTTGAGTGATGAAAGACTAAAGTGTAAGAAAGGAAAGGAGAGATGTCCTTCAAGTACCTTCTCTTACTCTAGTGAGCTCTGCTCAGTTTAGACTACTTCTCTCATTTGGGGTCTTTTGACTACTCTGAACATTTTTATAAGTGATACAAGACACAGAGCTTGGTTTTCAATAAGATATATTTAATCACATGACTTTTTTTTTTTTTTTTTTTTTTACAGAGGTGAGATTAAATATTCCATGTTCAAAATCTCACTGAATATCAAGCAAAAGGTCCCTCTTTCCTCTTCCTTTCCAAAGAAGTGTCCATCCGTGGGATGTGGGTGTGTGAACCTCTGGGTCCTTGGCTTCTGGCATTGAGTGAAATGAAAGCTAGCAAATGCCAGGAGTTGAATGGAAGTTCCCTGAAGGGCAAATCCATGCTTTCATTAGCTTTCTGCTGATGCACCTGGAAACAGCTGACAATGTTTCCTATGACATTTTCTTGGAAGTGACATGCACAGTCTCTGTGCTTGGAACTTTGTCAGTGTGCTCCTCTCCCAGCAGCATGAGTGGGATATGGGCTTGGTCACAGCTCTGACCCCTCTTGTTTCAAACACAGGGCTCTTCCATTTGGTACCTGTTGCCCACATTTCTACTACCACATGACTCCTTATCTCTGAAGATACTTCCTATTTCTCATTTATTTTGAAAACATAAGCCACAGGAGACAGTGCTCATTTCTGTGAAATGCGTTTTTGAAATTTTGAGTTTCTATTATAAAAATTTTGTTGATTTCTTTTTTCTATTTTAAAAGCATGTATTTAATTTTCCACTGAATTTTCTTAAATTCTTTCTCCTTAGAAGTTAATGTTTGCATGAGTTTTCATCTTTTGAGGTGCTGGTAATCAATAGCAAAACAGATAATATTGTTACTACACTTAATATTTATCATATACGTCCCCCTTGACCAAAGCCCCATGCCACCTCCTTATAAATATCATTCCTTCTATTTGCTAACACTTGTTTATTTTTCAACTAGAATACTTTCATTATTGAAATATCCAGATATTCATGTCTGAGTCAGGGTTTCTACTGCTATAATGAAACATCATGACCAAGGAAAGGGGTCATTTAGCTTACACTTCCGGTAGCATTCTATCACCGAGGGAAGTCAGAGCAGGAACTCCAACAGGGCAGGAGCCTGATGGCAGGAGCTGATGCAGAGGCCATGGAGGGGTGCTTCTTACTTGCTTGGTCTCATGGCTTTCTCAACCTGATTTCTTATCAACCCAGGACCACCATAATGTGTTCTTATCCAATATTATGAAAAACAATGGTTTATTACCAACAATTGAGGACATAACAAATTAGTGGGGAAAATCACAAATTACAGCTGCATATTAAATAATTTGTAAATAATTTGGAACTGATTTCGTGCTTGCTTTTAGGATTTTTTTTTTTGTCTTGATCAAGAACCCATATTTATATTTTCTAAGAGTGTATCTTAATCATTATTTGTCCGTGAGCACTAAACAGTGATGATAACAATTGAGAAGCTTCAAGATTGTGACATCTGTAAATTATAAATGTACACAGGAGAAACTATTAGACTACCTCATAAATGTTAGATTTTTCTAATTTAATGATTAATGATAAAGCCCCATGGATGATGTCCTTTATTAAACATGCAGAATACTTCCCAGAAATCTCCCACTTGCTTTTGTGTAAAAAAGCTAAAAGCTTCAGAAAATGGTCAATTCAAAATATTTTTAATTACTTATTTTACATGTATTTTGTCTGCATATATGTCTGCATGCCATGTGCATTCAGTGCTCAAAGAGGCCAGAAGAGGGTATTGTGTGGCCTGGAACTGGCTTTATAGACAGTTCTTAACTGTCCTGTGGGTGCTGAGAATTGAACCTGGGTTCTCTAGAAGAGTACCCATTGTTCTTAACTGCTCCAGCTTGTGTGTGTGTGTGTGTGTGTGTGTGTGTGTGTGTGTGTGTGTGTGTTCTATACAACATATATAATATATACACATATATGTGTAAATAATTGTAACACTCATATACGTAATCTCCAACTCCGTTTTTGAGGATATTAGAATCTAATAATGCTGTGTAGCTTAAATTTTGTTTTTGAAGTAATTAGAAGTAATTAGAAATATTTAAGTCATTAAACATGTGTACAAATAGTTAAATAGCATTTCTTACCATTTCAGTTAGAGGAAGAACATAAATTACACCATTTTCTCAACATTTGCAGAGGTAGACTCCTTTACTCTTTCCTTTGTCCAGTTGTGAGTGCAGAATGACTAGGACATACTTTAAAAAAATAATGCTTGTCAGTCAATAGAAAGCTAAATACAAATTGGATGGGAAAGTACTAAAATTAGTTCCCAATCACATTCAGACTTGCTTATCTATATTGTTTTCTAATTAACTTGCAATTCCTTCTGTTGTTAATCTCTCGGTGATTTTCCTTGCTATGCCCACTTCTCAATTAGCAGGTTCCCAAAGCAGTCTTTAAGGACTGTAGACCTATGGATTTCCCCTATATCTATGGAATGGAACATCTCTTGAGTCTAATCTGTATGATAGATACCTGGGGGAAGTGTAATCACATGTAATGTGCCTCTCTCCTTTGCAGTTTCATTACACAACTGCTATGTGTGTTCTTCTGACAGCAAACCCCTTAGTTCAGAATCAGTAGTTGATATGCCTTTCTCCAGTCAGAATTATGTCATTTAAGGTTCACATTCACAATTTCAAATCACCTTTAATCATCTTTACCCCCTTTATCTTATTTTACCTGTCAAAAACTCTTCTTGGCCTTTCTTCAGATATCCCTAGCAGTTTCTAGCCTTGAATAAAACTACCATGAATGCTGGGATCACTTTTACCCTTCTTGGCAGGCTTTTTTGTACGGAACACTTGGCCTGTCGGCCATAGGTCTCTTCCTCACAGTCACAGGTAATCCAGTTCCTACTTGGTTGTTAGGGAAGGGCCTAATCAGCAATCCAACAAATGACACTCCACACCCTTTGCTTCCGTGGGTTTGTCCTCTGCTCCTCAGGCTTTCTGCCAGGCTGTCCTGAAAGGGGTCAAATTACCTTTTCAGCCCCAATACAAGGCTGCCCATCAACCTTCTAAAATTGTCTTTTTCTTCACTGACAGTTCTGCCTCACAGAACTTTCATTCACTCATTTCCTTCCTAAGAAAAACTAATATTCCTTCCACTTGCTCAATAGAAATCCATGATTTTTTTGATGACATGAAAATTGTGTATCTCTTTCTAGTAAGACATTACCAGATTTCACTGGAAGTGGTGAACTGTAATTTCAGAAGTTTCCTACCTAAGGAAAAGAGGTTTTTTATCTCCCTGAGTAATCACCTGCACATACTGAACGTATTTAGAGTAAGGTCCACAGCAATGGTTCAGGAAAATTAGGTAGTTAGCCCCAGATGGTCAGTTAAAATAATGCTCTTTGCTGAAATTAGTCCCTGATAGATAGCACAAAGAAAGGAAATCTAGACGGTGACGGTGTTGAGGTACATAGCACGAAGGAAGGAAATCCGGACTGTGTCGAAGTACATTTGGCAAAAAGAATGACTCATCTTTCTGAATTCTGGGTGTATTCATAAGAGGGTTCAACTGGGCAGCCAGGGGATCTGTAGAAATGGGCTATTTA
Source organism: Uromys caudimaculatus (assembly GCA_028551405.1). Taxonomy (NCBI): domain Eukaryota; kingdom Metazoa; phylum Chordata; class Mammalia; order Rodentia; family Muridae; genus Uromys; species Uromys caudimaculatus. The sequence goes on along the minus strand of CM052709.1, from coordinate 60,704,637 downwards.
CCTGGGAGGACCTGGAGAGCCTTTTACACAGTGTCAACAGGATTGCTGTTAGGCAGCAAGTTGGCAAACATGGGAAGGTTGTCATCAAACACCGCTGGGACTCAGAACTGTTGGCTCGTATTTGCTTTTCAACTCTTCAGCAGCTCACGGAGAGATCCAAGCTATCTTGGACAGAGAAGCAAATGCAGCATTACACTCCCTCTCTCTCCTTAAAGCTCCTGGCAACGCCAACACAGGGTGGAGCAATCCTTTAAGGCAGGAACTTCACACACACACACACACACACACACACACACACACACACACACACACACACACACAGAGTTTACTTAAAGGGGGCTTTGGAAGTCATAAACTGCAAATATATACATTGTATTGAATGTGGAATTGCATGGATGTGTATGAACTCCTGTTTGGAAAAAAAGGGTGTGAGCAAAACAAGGTTGTGGGAAACAAGAGTTTACAAACTACATTGTACTTTGGGGTCTAAGGACATCAGTAGTAATAATGCTGACAAAGGAAGACCCAGCAGTACTAGCCTGGAGTGTAGTTCAAGGTCAGTGTGGATAATGGGTACATTCTGTCTCAAAAAAAATGTAGTGTTCCCAGAGAAGGACTGAGAGACGCTGTACAATATGTCTGTCCATTCTGCAGCTTTTCAAAGCATGACCAATTGAGTAGGTAAACGCAGAGGAGAGGAGAATGCTGGTCCAAGCTGTAAAGATAAAAAGCATAAGTGGGGAGCAGGTAAATGGAGATTGGGAAATTACCCTGTTGATTCAAGCACATCCGGCTCCTTCATCTCCACCTCAATAGGAGTTCCTAGCTGTTGCTATCTCTGGAAAATCGAATTCTGCTTCTCTAAAGGTCCCATTTGTCCATTCTGTATGAGGACAGATCAGGCCCAGCTGCTTTGTTATCACCTTTGACTCTTTGTGTGGTCCTCAGACAAATTCACAGCACCCCCTCCCTTACTCATTATTTGTCAGATCAAAAAGAAAAAGAAAAAAAAAGATCTAATGACAGAATTTGCACTCTTCCATCTTCCAATCCAAAGACTTCTACCAAATCCTACCAGCCATAAACAGCTAAGGTCCTACTGTGTGACTTTTGCTAACTGTGGTATATGAACATTCTGGATATTCTTTTTCCAAACGAGATTTCAATGTTTAAGTGCACCTTCCAAGGACAGCTCAGTAGATCTTTACCCTTCAGCCTCATGTGACCAGGGAAGCATTGCCTTTGGTAGTTCAGATTCTTTTCAGGAGAGAACTCTTCCCCCTAAGCATTGTATCTCAGATGAGAGACAATTAGCTAACTCAGAATGTAGTCTTTGTTTCTGGTCTACTTGTAGCACTGTACTGTATTACCTACTTGTAGGGAATACTTCTCTTAAAGAAATTGCCCTGCCTGTCTGTCATCTGCTTAAGTCAGCACAGTTTATAGTACGTGGACTGTGGAGTGAACCATGTTCCCACACATCTCAGCTTCCGCCTTGCATCCTTCTTCCCAGTTGCCCAGTTGTTTTGTAGGTAGGTAAAAGTAGAGGGTAGAGGAAATCAGGCTTTAGGAAATATTTTTAGTATAGGAAGCTGTTTTATCTGGTTGCAGGCTCGGGTTTTAGTTACTCTTGTAGTATTTCCAGTTAACTACACTCATGCACACAAACTCCATTTGTACAAGATGGAAGCTTTTATTCATCAATGAGTCAAATAATCAGGACAAACTGACACCCTGTCTACCTTAGCAGAGCAGAATCTGTGGCACGGTTTTAACTATGTCAGTTCCTACTGGAGGATCGTGTTTTTAAAGTCTAAAAACTGTCCATTAGCTTTAAGCAAAAACACTCCTGTTGACGCACAGGTACCTTGTATATGAACTATAGCTATTTGAATACAATAGTGAGCATCAATGGTGTGAAATATCACGGTGTGTTCTGTTTTATAGAGTCTAGATACAGTTCCCCACACCATACAACTGGGGCAGATTTTTCATTTTTGCTTTATAAATGCACTTGTGTCTTTATTATTAGTTTTAATACATTTGTGGCTAAAATACCACTGAAGCATTCACTTGTAGATCAGAAGTCATTTCCTGGGCCACAGCTGGTGTGCTCGCTGGCTGTCTTCACCTGGCCTGCAGAGACCATCTGTGTATCTTGGCTATGGACATCAAACTTCATCTTCCAAGACCACAGACTATTTCCAACCCTTCCGAGTCCCTCTGCTTTGCTCATTCAGAACAATCTGCTCTCATCTTGTAAGGACCAGATGACAATATTGATCATCCAGATCACACTGGCCACCTTCTGTATGACAAAAGCTGTAACTGGGCAAATCTGCAAAAATCACAGCAATATAATGCTTCCTATTTGGAGGTTCTGGGGATGAAGACATGGACATATGGGGAGGAAGAACCTACCTTTAAGCCAATCATACCAAACACATGGATATCTACCTTGCAGTGCTTCTTCTAAAGAACAGAGTTAGTCTTTAAACTGTAGTTAGAAAGCCGAGCCCATTGCTTCGCATTAGGCAAATGAATTCTAGCCAGGTCACAGCTCCCTGAGTAAATTCTGGTGAGAAACGTTCAAATCCAGCTCCACAGATGTGTTTTGGGAACAAGTCTTGACTGGATCTCTGAGAAAACACAACATTGTGTAAAAATAAGTTGTCAAGGTAATTTCTTTCTCGTCTGTGGTTTTGTCCATGAATGCTACAAATAAATCAGAAGCAGGCAGAGTGATGGCATTTGAGCTCATGATTCTCCGGGCTGGGCTGAAAGCTGACAGACCTGAAAGGATCTTTTCCAGCCTCGTTCCCAGGAAGGAGTCATGCGGCTAATGTGCCCTGACTTTCCCAGTTTTGTAACTCTGAGCCATCAGACAAGGAAAACACCTGAGGCCATGCCCAGGTCTTCAGGTAATTGCTGATTGTCCTTTTTCTGTTCCCTCCCTAAGCCACCCCCTCTCCCCTCCCCTCCTTTTCCCTCAATGGTGAGTGATACATGTGGACACTGGAGCAGGTGTGAGCATCTTTTTTGGCATGTTCAAGCAAGACTGGAAGAAGGAAATTCACATATATATATTTTTTTTTTCTTTCTTATCAGTGAGGGGAACCAAAGGAGATGACAGATTCCCATAGGAAATATACACACCTGTTTTTCTTCTTTTCTATAATTCGGTGCTCCGGGGCAGTTTCAGAAAACAAACCCTAGAGTGAAACCATCCACAAGAGAAAGCTTTTGTCCCCTTCAAAATGATTTTCAAAGCTAAGTAGCTCTTTCTCAACAGGTGTGGTCTTTGTCCCCGCCCCCAGCCCATCCCCATTTCCCAAACACATAACTACTTTTTAATTCTTTTTCTACAAGTTAACACTAACAATTTTTGAACAGTGGTTTTGCAACTCATAACTTTTGGAAGTCTATTTTCGGACAGATTTATGTATGGAAATAAAATTTAACACCTGAACATTATCTCTCTTGTATCTAATCTCTGACCTCATATGATCTGGATTCTTCTTTGCAGGTCGTGGTAAGATTCTTTGTGCTCTATCCTGCTTCTACACTAAGTCTGCCTCTTACTGAACTTCCGAGCTTTTGTTTAGAAGCACAGGATATCTGCAATCTAATTTCTACTACACTTGACACCAAGTGCATGGGAGCCTACCCAGTAGCTCTGTATGAAGAACTTGAGATCTTTCCAACATCGGCAGATGCCTGTTCATGTGGAAATTTCCCAAGACTGCTGCTTTTAACTCTGACCTGTGTAGTTGGGTGAATTTTCCACTGGGCGATAGTTTCTGTATTTTCTCAGCTACATGGCTTTAAATTTTCTGAACTCAGCTACAAGAGCTCCTGTCAGCTTCACTCCAGCCTCAGCACAGCCCTGAGAAATAAAAGAAAACCTGCCCTGGGTCCTGCCTTTGATATTTGACTCCAGTTACAAGCTGGCTGGGCCCCTTTCCCTTAATCTGCACATTCCCTTCTGAGACCACTGTCTGGGCTCCGGAGACTCACAGATGAATTCTCTACCTGCAGGGATATGAACGTTTTGGACCTGCACTAACCTGTTTGCTCACTGGCTCATGGTTTTTGTGGGAGGTATTTTTCTGGTATGAGGTTATAAAACTTGACTGAAAGGCTACCATAGATGTTTACACAGAGTGTGTGCTTGTTAAACAGGACAATATGGAGCCGGGAGCATAAACATTAAGAAACTCAGCAGAAGCAGAAAGCCTGAGGCCAAGGCTAGGTCTCCTTTGCATAACATTTTTTCAGTGGAGTCTTCTAAAGGTTATAAACACCAGGGATTTGAACCTTGTTTTCTACTCTAGAACCCAGAATGAAACACTTTGTTTAAAACTTTAAATTTACAAATACTTAGATGGGATATTGATCTGTCTTTATACTTTTGCTCCAAACCCTGAAAATACTGGGTCAGGTCTCCTAAATTAAGGGTTGAAAAAACTAATGTAGGGAGACTAGGCAAGTAAAGAGGAAGTTTGAAATGGAGGGAATCTTCAGAAAAGAGAAATGGAAGTAAGTTTACCAAAGAACAGGAAGATCTGAAGTCATTGTCTAAGACAGTGAACTTGGTCCAGCCTGAGGTATTGCTATAAGGATAACCAATGATGTCAGGGTAGCTGCAAGATTGGTCGATGACAGCAGTCTGTTCTTACAGGAACACAATCTGGCCTGAACAGAGACTTGATGTTCAGTTTTACCTCCTGACCCTCCCTTGATGTGGTCGTAACTTTCCTCCAAGTATGTAATGGACAACTGAGAATGCCTCAAGCTCCTCAGAGACCTGGACTGTCTTGTAATTACTGTCAATTTAGTTCCATTTTTCCTACCAGGGTCAGATTATGATTGGCTTGAAATCAGCCAATGGGCATGTTAGGCGCCCTGGGAGGGGAGAATCATTTTCTGCTTGGAATCTTCATTAGATATCACCATAGTATTTCCAGGAGCATCAATCTAATTGTCTCCTTGACAATACAGCATGTTATCTACCTGACATCATGCTGGGCATGTGTATTAATGAATAAACCATCTCCTAAGACTTTTTCAGAAAAATGCTTATAAATGTTGAGAATCCCGGTTAAGGTAAACTCTCAATGTGGTCATCTTACCTTCCCAACAGAACAATACTATAGAAATTCACCATTGTCCCAACTAAGCAGGTCCCCAAATACAATATCAACGTTCAGGTTTCAATAGCAAGTTCTTTTGTAAGAATGATATTCTAGTGTCTTTCAATTCATGAAAAATACAAAAGTAGATATTTTCTCAACTTAGTTAGAAAAATAAAATTATTAGCTAGGATTTAGGGATATCTTTAGAAAAAATATGTATCTATGGCTGGTGCTGCCAGAAAACAAATAAATAAACAGCCATCACCAACTGGGTAAATGCTAGTCGAACACACCAACTTGCTCTGGATAGTGTGTGCTGGAGGCAATTGAGAGTAGGACAAAATCTATAAAGGAAAGATTCCAGAGATGATAGTAAGGGGAGATGAGTGGTAAACCTGGAAGGAAGGCTCCAGGTCAAGGGAGGAGGGCAAGGTGTGACTGTTTACTTTGAACATCAACATCAACTTGACTGGGCCCTGGAAGGTTCTGATGTTTTGTCAGAGACTAATCTGGGCACATCTCTCAGAATGCTTCCAGAATCAACTAGCATTGGTGTGGATAAAATGAGAAAATTAGATTGCTCTACTTACTACCTACCTATTTATCTAGTTAAAAGTAGTCCAGAATAGAGTCAAACAACTGCCTTTACCAAAAGTATAGTGGAAGAGAATTCTTCCTGTATGGTGTCCTTTGACTTGGGATATGGACCCTTTTCATGCCTTTTGTCTCAGACTGGACCACAGGATTTGTAAGGACAAAGAAAAAGGACAGTAAATATAGAGACACTATGAAAATAGGTTGCACCCAAACTCAAGAACTTTGTTGTTATAACATTTCGTTTTCAAAAATTAGCTTATAGAAGTAATTTTATGGGGAGGAGGGAGTTCTGCTCCATCCTTTCCCATTTAGCTCCCAAGTAAACAACATAGAGACATTGAAATTTATTAACAAGCTGCAAAGCCTAAACTGGGCAGATTCTGAGACTATTATAACCTGGCTAGGCTATTAATAACCAAATAAATGCCCCATTGCTGGACAACTGAGTCTGTTCCATGTGTGTCCTCAATGTGAGCTTCTTTTGGCCATGTGCTCATGGTCCACCCTCACAGTCCATCCTGCTGTATACCGACCTCCTACTTCCACTCTGTCCATCTCCTAGTGGTCCCTACCTGATCTCAAGTCCCGCCTTCCTCTCTCTCCTGCAGTCACATGCTCTAGCCTTTTATTAACTCTCTCCTTCCCAGTCACAGGCTCTAGCCTTTTCTTAACAAATCAGGGATTATTGGGGAGCATTCTTTAGAGCACATTGGTCAATACAATGCTTATGTCCAGACTGCAACCTGATCCTGGGGCACAGAACTCAGCATCTGAATACACAGCACACAAGAGCAATTCCAACAATATTAGCCTTAAAAGCAGCTTATGTATTCCAGTCCCCAAACTCAGTACTTGGTTCCTTGCTGGTTTATTTTATAATTTTATTTTTAAAAAGGTAATGTGTCCTGGAATATTGAAATTACTACTGAGTATATTTGTGCCTTAGATGTTTTCAATAAAGTTAATTAAAAGCAGTGCTTCCAAAGTGGACAAAGGGAAAACTATTCAAAAGGAAGATTTCTCCCAAGAAATCACAAAGGATGTAGGTGGTAGTATTCCAAGGAGCTCTCTGAGTAAAGGGCGATCCTTTCTTAGTTAGAGGGGAAAGGACTGACCGCAGGCCCATTTCTCAGCCTTCCACCATGAAAAGCTTTCAAGTCTTTTAATTGAAATGGGTGTTTTGTCAATATGAAGAAATTGATAGATTCTTTCTCAGTATGTTTAAATATATATAAAATAGAATTTAAAAAATCAATCATAGAGATATCTTTTCTAAACACTAAAAAGGGGACCTTAAATACTTGTCAACATGTTTATTTATAAACAAACAAACAAATAAATATGATGTGTCCAATTACTGTACGTTGTGGTAACCTTTTTGTACATTGTGTGAAGGTTGTCTTTGTATTGTTCAATTGTTAACTCTGTACCAGCAGAGAGTTGAATACTGGCTGGATTTTGTATTGTTATTCTTATGTCTTATCACCTGCTTCAGTATTTTGTAAACATACACCTTCCTTGATCCCTGCTTGGCTTAATAAAGATCTGATGTCCAATAGCTGGGCAGGAAAGGGAAGATGGAATTTGCAGGCTGATAGAGGGTCTCTGGGAGAAGGGGGAGCAGATTCATTAGGGCAACGCAGGAAGGAATGAATGCTGGAACTGAGAGGTAATGAATGGGTCTTGTGTTGGGACCTAGGTCAGTAAGAGTCAGGGTTAATTCATATGAGCTAGCTGAGAGTCTGCCCAGCTATGGTGCCTTACAGTCTCAGTGTCTTTATTCATCTGCTGGCAGGTCCAAGAAATCTATAACTGTCATCGTAGCAAGCAGTTGACAAGTAGCACTACATTTCAGGATATGTGATAGGGGTACAGTGGTAGGGAACGGACTGCCATTGTTCAGGACAAGGCCATGGGTGATATTCATACCGCAGCTGTTTATTGCCTCTAACGTTAATCAAAGAGAATAGTGCATCTGAGTTTGAGGGCCTTGCATTAGAGGTTACTCTTTCGCTTTGTTTCCCATCTCCTGTCCAAGATCATAGGCCTTCTTAAGTCTGCCTTCTATTGGCCTTCTCTTACCAAAACAAGAAGTAAATTGTATTCTGTTGTTATTTTAAGGGTCCTCCAGCTATCATTGGAGCCCCTTAAGACAGTGATGGGCCATTTGTTCATGTGCATTCATCTTCTGGTTGACAAATGATATCCAGTGATAACACAAGTATATAGGGGTCTACACAAAGGATGAGAGTGACAAATACTTTGCTAAGAGTAGTGATGGGACAAAATTCTAGCACATGAACAGTATCAGCCTTGTATCAGCCTTGTAGGTCTTAGGGGGTGGGTGACAGATCTACTTTTTAAATATAGGAGTGTAGATGTAATCCTGATGTGCTGTTCTTGTTACAACAATCCTTACACTTTGCAATTCTCTGTGTGCATTTTATTAAAAAAACAAAAGAACTTTCAACGCACTGTCCTGGGCACTGGTAGCTCCTTAGGAGGCAGGCTTTGATAAAGCCCAAGCAGGAGAGTTAAGCTTGCTGGCTTTTCTCCAATGATGAAAATTCAGAGTAAGGAGGGCAGGGGGTCAAAAGAACACTGAAAGAGAACTTGTCTCTCGCATAATTTCTATCTAGTTTCTTGTATCTATTACCACAGAGACTTTAGATTTGGATAATCTAGTCTTTTAGTCAAGAGTGGTTCATCTCACACAGACAATGTTAAAAACCCAACACTCAGGGAGGGGTTGATCTTGTTTAGAATGTTAGGCTAAGAGAGTTTAAGATTTCATTAATTTTTAAAAGTATATTGTGCAAGTTAATGCTTTTTGTTTTAAAGGCAACAAAAAAATAACTTTTAGAAAGAGGAATTTAGTGGAAGAATGTGGAACGGCTCAGAGAAAAGGGATGATATCTTTGGGAGGGTGTAATCAAAGACACCACCAACCTTGCCTGTCCTTGGGCCAAATTCCTGAGCTTCTATCTGATTGGTCTTCACAAGTAACAGAAAGAACAGAGAGTCAATAACTACTCAGATCTTTGTGTTTTGGTGAGCAATGCAGAAAAACCAATGACACCTCTTTGTGGACGTGAGCAGAGCCCCATAAAATCCAGTGGTCTGTTATCACAGCAAGGGAAAGTGATACCTTTTCTCAAGGGAGAAAAAGGGTCATCTCTAGGTTGGCTTGTGTGATCCAGTGTTGTAGACATTTTTTTGAGTACTTATTTTAGATGTTCAAATATCACTTTCAAATAGAGGCCTGGGCCCACTTTATTATGCGACAGCTAACAAGTTTAGAAGACCTATATATTTACTGTGACTCATTTTGCAATTTTATAAAGATTAAAAAAGATAGCAAATTTTAAAAAGACTCTGCCTTCCTGATAATTACATTTCTTGCAATAATTATATTAGTATGGTTTTATGTAAAATGATACAATTTATATTCTATGACCTGTAGGCAAAATTAACATCAACATTAAGATAAAGCCACTATTCTTTTTTACCTTATGAGTTATAAAACCTTCTTTTGAATTTCATGGTATAGTGAACACATTCAATTTTCACTTTAATTCACTAATGCTCAGTTTTTACTTCAGCCATAATCTGGGTTTGGCTTGTCTCATTTTCTTCTTAGGATTCAGTGATGTGGAGAAAAGGTAACGAAGATGTCAGATGTTACATGCAATTAACGTAAAAAGCCTAGTTGATGAATCAGGGTGGTATTTCTGAAGAGGATGACTCAACAAAGGCTTGCTGGTCAAAACCTTAGTCACTCCCAGAGATCTCTTGGCCGATACTGTAGGTGAAATGCCTTTGAGCGAGATCTTTCTGAAGAGCTGTAGGATGTCCTTGGTGAAGCATGCCTCTCAGGCTCCAACTGTCATCAATCTGTCTCAGAGGATGTGAGTTACCTTTTCTTGGAATTTAGTACCATGAATAGTATTTATACAGTGAGTTCTTTTCCTAGCTAGATTATGAGTAGGTCCTTTTTCCTCAGCACTTGGAATTCCGGAAAGTTATTTAAGACTAAGCACTTTTCTTTAAATTTTAGTTTCTCCGGTTGGATAATGGGAACAATATGAATTCTATCCCTTAAAGGAAATGTTAAGTAGTAACAATATACCTTTCAAAGACTTAGTATAATAGCAGACACACACTACAGTCTTGGTAAATAGAGTTAAGATACCTTTTTCAGTTTAGAATCCATTCCTAATTTCACCACCCCACCCTACTGAATCTGCTTCCCCATTCCTGTTGTAATTTTTATTCCCTAGGATCATTAAGCTCATTTTCCAAGTTGTCTTTAGTGTGTGATCATGTGGAAGCCTCCTACTCAGCTCTCGAAGAGGCCACAGATTGCCACACACCCTTCCTGGTCAGGCATCAGGGTGTCAAGAAGACGGTTCCCTCCTCTTTTCGATCTATTCCTCCAGGTATGTGTTTTACCTTTCTGGCTCCTGACCTTTATAGAATCTCCCTTTTTCTCACAGTTACCAATGACTAATGCTCTCATAGTTGGCCAGAAGTTGTACTCCCATGCCCAGTGACTGTGAATTCCATAGAGCAAATAAAGTCCTTTAAAATGAAATTTATATCTTATCTGAAAAGAGTAATGATAGGAAAAGACAGCCAGTGGAGAATTATTATTTATCACGGATCTTTCTCAGAAAATATTAGGAAGCCTGTGTGAATAATTTTCAAATTGTTTGTACTATATCAATTTTATGGCATTTATTTCCTTAATATCTTAGAAATATTTTTAGGGTTACAGGATGTGATGGTTAGAGTTGATTGTCAATTTGAAAAAAATCTAGAATCTCATGGGAAATGGGTCTTTGAGTATGACTATGGGAGGTTTTCTTAATTTTTTAAAAAATGTATATAAAATTTTATTTTTTAATTGTGTGTGTGTGTGTGTGTGTGTGTGTGTGTGTGTGTGTGTGTGTGTATACCTGCATGAATGCTAGTGCCTTAAAATCCAGAAGAGGGAGCTAGATCCCTTGAAGCTGGAATAATAAAAAGTCATAAACTACCCAACACAGGTGGTGGGAACTGAACTCTGATCCTAAGACCAATGCACGATTTTAACCACCATGCCATCTCTGTACCTTCTTTACTCACACTTATTTAACCATGGGTGTGTAGGCATTGCCACAACAGATGTGTGGAGGAGGTCAAAAGTCAACTTGAGGGGTTGGTTCTCTCCTTCACCACTTGGGTTCTAAGGATGAAAGTCACATCATCAGGCTTTATGACAAACTCTTTTACCCACAGAGCCATCCCCTTGCCCCAGGGGATTATCTTAATTATGTTAATTGAGGAAGGATGACCCCCTACTGTGTGCCACTTAGTGCATTCACCCCTCCCTGTTTCCTGATTGTGTATTAAATGTGACCAATTGTTTTGAGGTCCTGCTACCTTGACCTTCCCACTGTGATTTCAAACTTGAACTGTTGGCTAAAATAAACCGTTCTCTCTTAAGGTGTTTCTGTCAGTGTACTTTATCACAACAGAAACAAATTAACTAGGACACAAGAGACTGAAATCTCTGATCTAGAGAATGTTCCCAAGTTAACAGATGACTCTGCTAAATGCAGGACTTATCATGGC
>CM052709.1:60598924-60693189 GCA_028551405.1 Uromys caudimaculatus | reverse complement strand
ATAAAAGAAAGAAAGAATGAGAGAAGAAAAGAAGGAAGGAAGGAAGGAAGGAAGGAAGGAAGGAAGGAAGGAAGGAAGGAAGGAAGGAAGGAAGAAAGAAAGAAAGAAAGAAAGAAAGAAAGAAAGAAAGAAAGAAAGAAAGAAAGAAAGAAAGAAAGAAAGAAAGGAGGGAAAAGCCTGGTCTACAGAGTGAGTTCCAGGACAGCCAGGGCTACACAGAGAAACCCTGTTTTGAAAAACCAAAAAAAAAAAAAAAAAAAAAAAAAGAAAGAAAGGAGGGAGAAGGAGAGAAGGAATGACAGAAGAAAGGCAGGAAGAAGAAGGAAAGAGAATGTATTTTAATACCTTGTTAAATATGCTTGAATTCTCTTTTATTTAAATATTTAAGATAATTAGGAATAATTGTGATCTTCCCCTTTATAAACTATTAAATCCAAGACCATAGAACATGGATGTTTTCCCATGAGGCCACAGACTGCTTAATGGGAGAGACAGGCATTGAATCAATATATCATCAAATCTAACTTTTTTGCGCTTAATTCCTATTCTGTGTCATAACACATCCTCTAAAAATGAAAGCAAATTTCATTTTCAACCTTAATTAAGGCAGACGATTCTGCTAACTTTATTAGTGGGGTTTTGGTTTTTCTTCACAACTTCACAAAAACCAGATCAGCCATCTCACAGTGGGAGTGACTTAGATTCCAATTATCCTTATTCAGATGGAGAATGTGGATAAATCTCAAGCTAAAGGAAATGATGGAAGAAAAAAGTCTTCATTCCTTCAGGGTCCAGGGCAGGCAATGGCCTCTGGGCATTCTTCCAGGCTCCTCTGCCTCCAGGACTTGCTTATCCATCCCACTGGCTCTCAATAGGAAATGCTTTATTTTTGACCTTACTCTTGGACTCTGCTCAGTAGACTTGAAAATTAGTGATTTCCTTGCTCCCTGGTCCTTCCTGTGCCTGAGAAGCAGACATGGTATGATTCTTTTCTTTTCTACTCAGCAGAGCACAACCCACCAGCTACCCAGCCTTAGTTCAGCTTTTGGAACCCTGCCTGGGTGAAGAGGCCCTGGAAAACACTTGATATTCTTAGCCTGTCTCTTCCCTCAATTGAAGAAACAGAGAGGGGGAAAAATTTGACATATACCACATAAGAATAAAATTTACTTTAAAAGTCTTGAGACTCAATTCCTCAATTAACAATTATTTGAGACATTTGACCTAAGTAATATGGGGTGACCTCAGATATCAGGTCCTAATTCTCTGAACTCAGTTATTGTTTTCTGTAGGAGAAAGGTCTTTGTAGATATAATTCCATTCAAGATTCTTCAACAGAAAGCTTATGCGTAGTTATCAGAGCAGACCCAGCTGGTACACATGAACATCCAAGGGGAGGCAGGCACATGCAGAATTAGCACACAGAAAAGAAGAAAAAATAGACATTGTGATTGCAGATGGGTAACCAAGTAGTCATACATCAGCAAGTGCTGACCGTCACGAGACACTTAAAGAGACAAGGACCAGATTCTCTCTTCGATCCTGCCAAGAGTTCCCTGGTTGTAAGTCATTTGGAATCTTGGTCTTTTGGAATCTTATGCATTTGGATTCTTGGAATCTTTCTCAAAGGACTGTTCATAAGTTCTTGGTCTAAGTCTTGAGAGCTCAGTTTTGCCTTCTAGCTTTTTAAAACTTAGAGGATACATTTCTGTTGTCTTTAAATCTCAGCTTGTGGAGATTTGTTTGGCAGTCATAGGAATTAATCGGATTCTATTTCTTGGTGGCTGACCTTTCCTTTACTTGGTTTATACAGGATATTTGACCCCGAGCCTGTGGAGTCATAGATTTTGCTTTTGTAACTCTTGGCCTAGAAACAACAGACCTGTTTCCCAGTATTCTATAGGTTTTGAAGGTTGGTTTCCAGGGGTCTCAAGAGGAGAAATATCTCCCTTCGAAGCTCAGTATAAAACATTGAAAAATAAGATAGTAACACCCATGAAGAACAAAGTGACATTTTTTTGATAATGTTTACTTTGAAAGATAGCCTTGTGGAATCTCTGATCTATAGAGATCCTCCAACACTATTCTTACTCCTGAACAACCTAGGGTTATTCTCTAAAACTCAGGGTTTCAAATAGCAGAGTCGAATGTAAGCTTTGTGAGGGCACATGAAGCTCCAAAGAGCAGAGAGAAGAAGGGACTTAATCAAATGAAGGGATTGCCTCTTCCTCTGAGGGCCTGAGGCATCAGAGCTAGATACTAACCGAAGCCCCTTCACATAGAAGGCAATATGAGGCAGCTTGCATGTGATATATTTTTGATATCATTCAATATGAACCAAGATTAATGACCTATAGGCAGGGACAGTGACAGTGAGACTCTCACCTTTGTAAGCTGAGACAAAGGTAACTTGAAAAGGAGGTGACAAAGTCATAGCTGTTATCAACTCCCATCTGCACTCTGAACTTTACACAGCATCTGAGATTCCAAGTGACTCTCGGGAAGTCTGGCTAAGCCTGGTTTTAACACCCTGAGTACACACATGAATCACTGTGCATATTCTGTCAGCCTTCTTTTTAATCTACTAAAGAGACATTCTGCTTTCTACCACCCTGGACTATAACATTATATAAAGACCATTGTTAAATGCCTGTGAACCTGTATTTAACATCAGAAACATGCACTGAAGGGACATGGCTTTCTTTTCAAAATTATTCTGATTTGCAAAGCAGATATTATCATGTTAAAAGTCTGTGACGTCAATATGAAGTCCAAGTAACTCTTCTGAGGCTGTTTCAGCAACCTTGGGTTATCTGTAACAAAGGTTGCTTTTGTTTCCACACTGGAGGCAGCATGGGTAAAGCCATAACATGAACAGATACTTGGAACCCACAAAACTTATTTGGACACAAATAATTGACAAACAGCAACTAATTAAGTCCCAACATTCAGAAGACTCTGTGACCATGGATATCATTCCCATGATTCAAAGGGTAAAACAAAAGCAAACAGTGACTAAAAATCAGAACCTGACAATGGTACCATTTCCCTCGCACCACACATGCTGACCCTAACCCTAACCCTAACCCTAACCCTAACCCTAACCCTAACCCTAACCCTAACCCTAACCCTAACCCTAACTGTAGCTCTAACCCTGGGGAATCCTAGTACTAACCCATAGAATAATGAGCTGTATTTTTCTTTTGCTCTGTAAAATGAAGTGGCTGGAGGTAGCCTGGGCTACACTGAGGGAAGTCATTTTTCATGACTTCCTGTATTTCTACTTGATCATTAAACTGTCATATGAACACAGACTGAAGTACCTACTGTGTGTAGGGCATAGTGCATTTTTCTTAATCCTTAGAGAGTCCTAAAACTTTTACTTTGAATTAGGGCCATACTAGGGGTACTAGAATCTCCTATATGAAAATGATCTAGTAAAGGTGTACTGTAGAGCTCACAAAACATGATTCTGCCATTTTCAGGTTGCTTTAGGAGTGCCCATGCCATCGGATGCTATTTCCATGGGTTTGAGGAGTTCTCTTTCTGTCTACATTCCATTCAACAGTTTCTACATTCCCATGGGCTTCCTAAACTAAACCTTTTTTTTTCTTGTAATAACAAAATGTAAGCGATTTCTCATTTGTTTCAAGGCTACCTGTAAGGAATGATAGAAATTGTGAGCAGAACTCCAGATCACAAAAGCTTACTATTTTGATGTCGCACAGTATTGGATGAAGTGCAAATTTTTGTTTTCCAACCCCAAATTTTATTTAAAATATCCTTGGATTCCTTCCATTTTCTTGTCGTCCCTGCAAGCCCTATCATGTTCCTGCCTATGGTCCCTCCCTCTCAAACCTTTAAGTAGTGCTAAAGTGTGTGTGTGTGTGTGTGTGTGAGAGAGAGAGAGAGAGAGAGAGAGAGAGAGAGAGAGAGAGAGAGAGAGAGAGAAAGAGAGAGAGAGAGAGAGAGAGAGAGAGAGAGAGAGACGCTAACTTCAATTTTGCATTCTCCTTCCTTAGCTTTCCTAGTGCTGGGATTGCAAGCATGCCGTAAGAAGCATCAAGTTCCAACTGCTCATTTCACAATTCTAGCATATCATAGTTTTCTCAAGAAATTTGTACTGATTTCAATGAGAAATCAAGATTTTAAAATGAAGTACTTTTATAATACTTTTTCACAACCTTTCTAGCCCAAGACACCAGCAAAGCATTCTAGTATTTGTAGTTACCAAGCATTCTTTTGCAGTAGGTGTGGTAACAGGTAAGGAGTCACTGATGAGCTAGTAATAGGTTGGTTTTTTGTCATTAAGTATAAGATATGTTACAAAACCATCTTTTCATAATGATTTTCAAAGGAAGTTTTTTTTTTCAGAAGAAAGGAAAATGTTGTTTTTCTGTTCTACAATAGCCTACATAGTCAGTCCCTGATTACTTCCATCCCTAGAACAGCAGACCTGCATGCTTAGTTGCTAGTCCACCATAGTAGTCATCTTATTCCTAAAACCCAGAGTGCCTTAGAAGAAACTTCTGAGTGCTCATTGCCATATAGAATATAGAATCTGAAAAACAGTGGCCTAATATTAGGGGGAAAAAACCCAGTTGATGAAGTAAACAACTCACCAAACTACTAGTAACATAATAAAATAGACCTCACATTGGGAGGGCAGAAGGACTTCACTGGGCTTGAAAGACAGAGCCTTGTCACTGCAGGCATGTCTTATGTGAGAAGACGAGGTGAGGCTGTGAACCATAAGGACGTAGTGATGTGGGATGTCTGAGAGCAGGATGATGCAGAGGGATGCAGGTAAACCTGGGACGGGGAACACTGAGAGAAATAATAAGTCAAGGAGTTAATAGATACAAAAAAAAAATCAGTAGTCATCCTCAGTTCTCTTCTTGGGTCTGAGACACATACTTTAATATCAAAGACTTCATTCCCATTATTTTAAAATTTATCAACTAAGCAGGGCTCATATGGGCTCACAGAGACTACAGAGGAAAACATGGAGCCAGCATGTGTCTGCACTAGGTCCTCTGCACTTATATTATGATTGCTAGCTTGGTGTATTGGGACTCCTAACAGTGGGTGTCTCTGACTCTTCTACCTGCTCCTGAGACCCTTTTCCTCCCACTGGGTTGCCTCAGTCAGCCCTGATTTGAGGGTTTGTGCCTAATCGGATTGCATTATGTTACGCCATGTTCAGCTGCTCTCCCTAGGAGGCATGCTCTTTTCAGGGAAATGGAGGAGTGGCTCTGGGGGAGAGGGAAGCTGGAAGAGGACACTGGAAGGAGTGGAGGGAGGGGAACTTGCAGTTGAAGTATACTGTATAAGGAAAGAATTTTAAAAAGTAATAAAAACAATTTTTTAAAAGCCAGTTTTTTAATATCATTGAGCTAGATGAGTAACACATATCTATTATCTCAGTACTCAAGAGGCTGAGGCAGGAGGACTGCTATCAATTTGAGGCTAGCCTAGATTACACTTCCTGACCCAGACAGCTGGGTGCTCTTGGCTGTGTGGTGGTTAATGCTGTCAAGTTGTCAGGATCCAGCACCCTGAGGAGGTTTCTAGACTGGGTTTGAAGTGGAAAGATCTATCCTAAATATGGACAGCATCATTCCACTGGCTAGGGCTCTGGCTTGATGAAAAAGAGAAAGCAAGCTGAGCATCCGATCTGTTCCTTTCTGCTTGCTCACTGAGGGTGCGATGTGACCATCCACTTCAAACTCTTGCTGCCATGTCTGCCTTCCTGTCATGACAGCCTGTTCCCTCCAACCGTGATACAAAATCAATCCTCCTTTCCTTATGCTGCTCCTGTTAAGTGTTTGGCCATAGCACAGAGGAAAGTAACTAACACACCATTGTTAATGTAATCAGTATTACGTATATTTGATGATACAAAAAACTATGAATTTTTTTAAAAGCACCTAGAGATGACTAATTTAAAAAGAGCTCCCCCCCCCTACTTTCCTGTGTATGGCCATGTCTTGGTAATACATCCATATACCTGGTGATAAAAATCATATCGGTTATATACTTGCTGAAGTAAATTAAATGATGATTAAATTTTTAAAATCAACTATGGATCAAGTATGCTTCTCCAAGCTTCGTTTCTGGGGAAACCTAATCAGTGGTATGTCCCTCAACTTTTAAGTAGTCTGTCTATCCACTTCTTCCTTTTCTATTAAAATAGAGAGTGGAAAGTAAGAAATAAGCAGGAAGCCTGTGTCTTTCTCATGGTTGCATAAAATCATGTATGGGCCCACAGAGAAGCAGAAACTGGGTCTGTGCATCTTCTGTCTGTCTAAGGTGAGGACTACAGAGGTGGCATACTTTATGCTAGGCCTGGGAAGGGAACAATATAATCTAGTTCTCAGTGAATGTGCAATGCCAGGAGGATTCACATCTGACGGGAAATCTTTGAACAGGGTAGTAAGTACCATGGCTGAAGAATACAAAACATTATGGTAAACCACAATCCAGGCTGGTTCCGAAAGTCTTTGGAAAACACCTCAGACAAAAGTGACTGAACAATTGAGAGGTGACTCAAGAGTTGGCTCTGCACCAAGGAGGGAATGCATCAGTTCAGGAAGAGGGAATAACATGAATGCAGTTTCTCAGCAGGACACCAACTATGACAAAGCTTCAGTAGAGTGGAACTTGAAGAGCAGTGAGAGGTATGACAACAGATCAGAATCGGCAGGGAAGAGCTTGTAAGCTATGGGCAGAAGACTAGGTTTCTAAGAACAAGGGGGGCTTGCTGAAATTTAAAGTGGACAGCAACATGACCAGATTATAATCTTACTCCAAACAGCCCTCAAAGACGGAGTTTTCTTAGTTATACCTGTGATTAACTAGGTTATTTCTCAGTGCCAGTCTTCGTTCACATTAAACGACTGACCATTTGCAATAACTCTTCAAGCTGATACCATTGTTCCAATATGTCCATGGAAAACTGAACAAAGAGAAGTTAAGCCATGTAGCTGATAAATGGTAGAATAACTCCGAGAAGGATCTATTTTACTACAAAATTCTCTCCAGTGGACCAGGCTGCCTTCTAATTATACTCCCAAGTGTCTGTTGGATGAAGATGCCAAAACTTATTTGAAAGCTAACTAGAACTGGAGAGTGTTCAAGAATGGGGAAAGGTGCCGTAAGCGTAGGAGGGAACTAGGTGGGCCCAAACAAATTGGGTGAATCAATTCCTATCAGTTAAGATTCTCCTCTGCTTAGCTCTTAGTCAAGAAATTGTCCACCAACTCATTTAATAGTCCTTCTAGAAGATACAAGCTTTCTTTTACAAAGCAAGGTTTGATTACATTGGCAACACCCAGTACCCACTCCTTGCATTGTTTTAGTTTCTAGGTTCATCATAAATAAGGGAAGTGAAAGTGTTACATTTCTGACAAATGATGACTGGGCCTTTTTCTTGGTGTCTTTGGTTTCTGAAGGATAGCCATTACATCGAAGTAAAGTGGCTAAAGGAGACTGACAGGCAAAGAAGGTGAGCTCCATTGCAATATAGGTGCCTGCCTTTTGTTGTTGCTCTGGGTCAGCCATACTTACTTGGTATTTAAATTCTGTGCAAAGCTTGGTAGGTATTCATAACTGCTTTTACTGAAATATGATACCACGATTCAGTTGCTTTTATTCAAAATCCAACATCCAAGAGTACAGTCTAAATATAAGATATATCTAGATAAAATTTAAGAATTTTCAGAGCAAGATTATTCTAAGGGAATCTAAGGGAGAGATTCAGATTAGTTTAAGAGACATAGTCAACATCATTTCCTGAATCCCTGAGCAGTTGTTTATCTCTAATTATATTATATCTAACTGTATTGCCAGTGGTTGATAAATTAATCTGATTTTTTCTTCAGTACTAGCAACTGAACCCAGGGCCAAAGAATGCTCGAGTGGCACTTCACCACTGAGCTGCCTTCCATGCCCTTCATATCTACCTACATATCTATCTATCTATCTATCTATCTATCTATCTATCTATCATCTATCTATCCATACATACATATATATTTATATTATGAGTGTGTTATTTTTTTACTTTTCATGTATGTGTGAGTACCACGTGCATGCTTGGTACTCAGAGATCAGAAGAGGGCATCAGATCTTCTGGAACTAGAGTTATAGATGGTTGTAAGTCACCATGTGGCTGCTGGGAATTGAACTTGGGTGGGTCTTCTGCAAGAGCCCTCTGGGCCATCTCTCCAGCCTCTCTATTTTATTCTTTTATTTTCAAACAAGGTCTCATTAATCTGCCCAAATTGGCCTTGAACTCCTCATCCACTTGCCTCAACCTCCCCAGAAGCTGGGATTACCACTAGGTTCAAAGCTAATTCTTACAAAACTATACACGCCTAATTCCTGGAAGTTCAAATAATGAGAACAGTGAGTCTAAACCTCACAATTGTCTGTTTTATAGACAACATCAAATACAATTTTTTGTTGTTCTTTTTCCTTTTTTGAAGGCGTTTGCCAAGGTCCATGCTCCTGCAGTCCATAGTAGCAAGGGCTGATCCAGTGGAGGGACAAGGCCTGTTGAGGAAGAACTTGGTTTAGCAATGAGAGAGAAGAGCGATTTTAACTCACCTGAGTTGACTGCACAGTGTTACTCCATAGTGAGGAAGTGGAGCATTTAACATCTTGCTCACCTCCTGCATGACCCCTCCTGCCACACCTCTGTTGGGAGACAAAAACAAATACAGGCTGAGAATTCCCAGGGGTTGAGGGCCAGGTAATCCTTTCAGAATGACTCTCACCTGATACTCCCTGACTAAGGTGGGACTCTGAAAAAAAAAAAAAACAAAAAACAAAAAACAAAAAACGAAAGTCTGTCTCCTTTCTTTTCCCTATTCCCTCTTGCTTAAAGAATAACCACCGCTCCATCCCAAATATTTTCTAACTCTGGTGGATAACTTCCTCTTGTACTTTCCTTTGTCAACTGTTCTCCTCAGAGAATAATAAGGGATAATAAGAGTTGTACAAAGGATCATATTTGGTGACCTGGGAAAATTTAAAGAACGGGTAAAAGACAAAACAAAAGAGAAATGTTTGTCTGAGCTTCACCAGGACAACCAACCGACAGTCTGAGAACTCAGCCCAACCATGGTGAGATTTTTTCCTGGTTCTCCCACCAGAGGCGCATGAGAGATGAGAAAGGAAGTAGCTTGAAATCTAGTGTGTAGTTTCCAGGTAGGGGCCCAGCTATCAGGTTCACTTAGAGGACCAACCAACATGGGCACATTCTTTGTGCTGGCACTATGAGTCACCCCTCTGCCTCAGAGGGGTCCTAATCCTTTGCATTTAAATATGTTTCATGGCCTTAGATTGAACAGAGACAACTCCAGTTGTTCAGGACCTGCAAGGAGACCAAGCTGCACATCTGCTACATATGTGTGGGGTCCTAGGTCCAGCCTGTGTATGTTCTTTTGCTGGTGGTTCAGTCTCTGAGATCCCCAAGGGTCCAAGTTAGTTGACTGTTCATCTTCCCATGGAGTTCCTATCCCCTCTGAGGCCCTCAATCCTTCCCCAACACCAAGCCACCCACAAAGTTTTCCACCCAAAATTTATCCTGCCTATAAGAAATTCGAGGACAGGTGATGGAGCAGAGACTGAGGGAATGGCCAAGCAATAACCAGCCCAACTAGAGATCCATCTCATAGGCAAGCACCAATCCCCAGCACTATGATTCTCTATTATGCTTGCAGAGAGAAGTTTTATTTTTCCAGACAGAGTCTCTTTGCATAGCGTTTGTTTTCCTGGAACTTGCTCTGTAGACCAGGCTGGCCTTGAACTCACAGAGATCCACTTACCTTTGCCTCCCAAGTGCTGGGATTAAAGACATTTGCCACCACCACCAGATCTCCTCCTCCTCCTCTTCCTCCTCCTCTTCTTCCTCCTCCTCCTCCTCCTCCTCCTCCTCCTCCTCCTCCTCCTCCTCCTCCTCTTCCTCCTCCTCCTCCTCCTCCTTTTCTTCTTCTTCTTTTGGATTGGGGGGTGGGCAGGATTTCACTGTGTTGTCTTGGCTGTCCTGCTGTCCTGGAACTCATTCTGTAGACCAGGTTGGCCTCTAACTCAGAGATTCACCTGCCTCTGTCTTCCTAGTTCTGGGATTAAAGGCACATGCCACCACACTTAGTATAAACATGAATATTTTTAAAGACAGGTTCTCTTTATGTAGCCCTGGCTGTCAGGGAACTCATTGTGTAGACCAGGCCAACCTTAAAACTGTTATGGACTGAAATGATTTGTTTTGGAATTAGTAAATCAAATACAATTTATGCTTAGGATACTTAAAAAGAGAATAGTATATTTTTTCTTTTATACAGATGACTCCCAGTTCTGAGACTCTTGTGTGCATAGCTGTGTGGTAAGTTAACATAGGAACCCAAGTGGCTAAGTCCCTCCAGAATTAAATGGAAAACTTCCCTAAATTGCTGTTGATGCTATACCATTAAACTTCTACGGAAGCTGAGAATATTTTAAAGTAGGCCTTTCAGTGTTGCTGTTTAAAGGATGAAAAATGAAACCAATGCATAATTATTGAGCATGTACTGCATACAAGCCATGGCAAAAATATGAGGTTACAAAAGAGATATTCTGCAGAAAGACACTCCCTTATTTAAGCATAGGCTTTCTGATTTTCCCTCTGCTTTTCCCTCCATGAGATTTTCCTTTTCTTTTTCAGTGCACTTTGCTTAGAAAATAAAAACGGTATTCCATCAGAGAAATACATTTAAATCCATTGAAACTGAGATCTATTTGCGTGAAAATACTTTCACACACACAGAGCCTTGTTTTTCAGAGCCTGTCATGAAAACCTGGGCTATAGGGTCCATTCACTTTTCTGTAGGATCCCAACCTGCCAAAATTTCAAGTCAAGAACTCTGCCCTGAAGACTCATTCCTGAGTGGAGTTTTTCAGGCTCTCACTGCGGCAGCAGCCACCATCTTGCCTGCCTCCCTTGGGGAAGTCTTCTGGCAAAAGATCCCTACTCGCAGTCAGTGCTCTGTACAGCCCTTCCCTAGCTTGTCACCTGGCCAACTCAAAACAAAGGCAACGGTTTCCTACAGGTGCCAAACAGTTGACTAAAAATTTCAGAAGTGTTATTCATTTAATATGCATAACACCTCTGAGGCAGGTCCTTCTCTTCTTAGGTGAGGATCTGAAGCTGGGCTCACACGGATGGCAAGATGCAGATCTGGTCCACTGAGTGGCAGAACCCAAGCTCTGGTGGCCCTCAGTGCTGGACTGCTCCAAGATAGTGAGCCTTCTGAACGATTTACCTGGGGGGCAAGTTTTCTTTCTTTAGCCTCCTCACGTTATTTTATATTTCAAATTTTAAAGGAACAGAGCAAGATTTACTCCAACTGAGCACCTGCAGTGGGTAACTAACTCCCTTTTTAGTGTGTGACTCTATTTGTACTGCTTAACATTCACTTTTTCTGGTTTACTTTATTCTAAAATTAGTTTGACTCCACCTACTTCATCCGTTTAAGAGGTTTTTGGGTGTCTCTAGTCCTGAGTTTCAGACCCATGAACTCACATATGCTACCCAAACATCATACCACTGAGCTACCCCACCACTCTTGATGATATTTTTATTCATTTTGTGTGTTTACACATATGTATATATTTTTTTTACTCATTCCACGTGTGGGCACACAGAAATGAGAGGCCAGAGGGCACTATCATAAGTCTTCCATTTCATCCTTTGTTTTAAGACAGGATCTCTCTTTGAACATGGAATTCAATGATTGACTATACTTGCTTCCCAGTAGGCTCCAGGGATCTGCTAGTCTCTGTACCCCCAGTGTGAAAGACACATGGAACTCTGCCTGGAATCCATGTGGATGCTGAGGGGCCAAGCTCAGGCTCTTTTCAAACTGGCCATCTCCTCAGCTCCCTAATGATGTTTTTAAATTTTAATTTAATGATATTTAATTTTTTTTTTTCATTTTTTCGAGACAGGGTTTCTCTGTGTAGTCCTGGCTGTCCTGGAACTCACTCTGTAGACCAGGCTGGCCTCGAACTCAGAAATCTGCCTGCCTCTGCCTCCCAAGTGCTGGGATTAAAGGCGTGCACCACCACTGCCTGGCGATATTTAATATTTAATAAAGTAAAGCATATATGTGGATTAAAAACATATTGTCACATACACTGATTGATAAAAAGGCTTGAATTTCCAAGTGCTCTGCACTTACCTAGAAGCAGTTACTTATAAGTTTAAGTATTATGTTATGTATTTTCTCTGATTTGTGGTTCCTTGAATTTTTTCGGGGGGGGGGGATGTCGTTCTTTAGGACAGGGTTTCCTAATGTAGCCCTGAATATCTTGGGACTCACTCTGTAGATCAGGCTGACCTCAAACCCAGAGACCCACCTGCCTCTGCCTCCAGAGAGAAGGGATTAACGGCGGGAGCCACCACTGCCAAGCTGTTCCTAGATTTTATATAGATTCATAAAAATTACACATACGTGTGTGAGGGTTAAGACAGGGGGATTCAGGGGGAATGAGGGGGAAGGTGTTTGATGTGCAATGTAAACTTGTAGTACAACAAAAAGTACAGCTGTGAACAAACTTAATCTGATGGTAGGTTCTCCACAAGGGTTCCTGAGAAGCATTGCCTGCGGACAGGAAGCAGTACTGATTTCTTGTTCTAGCCCCAGACAAATTCTGTTATAGTCTAAGGCATTTCTCCAAAGTAACCTAGAGTCCCATTGTTTAGGTAAGCCCTCTGGTAGCTGCTTGGAATAAAAGAGAGAGCCCAAGGATGGAGGGCCACAAGGAGGAGGCCCTTCCTCCCAGGACAGGAAGTTGTCTTTATATCATAAAGGGTATTTTGCATATTCAGGAAGTGCATTTCTTGAGCTGGCAAGAGGGTTTAACGAGAGGCTGAAGCAATGGCTCAGTTGGGAGAAGCGGCTGGTGCTCTTGCAGAGGACCTGGTTTTTCCTTCCCTTAGCACCCACATGACAGCTCACATCCACTGTAATTCTAGCTTCAGGGGGTCCGCAGGGGCTGCACACACATGCTGCACACTCATTGCACGTGCATACCTGCAGGTATAACATTCAAATATATACATTATTAAAATAAAGAAGATGGCTTAGCTGCAAAGCCTGTGACCTTCGTTAGAGGCTCAGAAACTAAGGCTGAAAGAGAGAATCTGAAGCCACAGGAGCTGCTCTGTATGTACAGACGTCTTGGATCAGAATTTGCACAAGCACCAGATTTCAAAGGGCAGGGTAGCCTGACTGTCACGGAGATGGAATGCTTCCACGGGGTATATATACTTCCTCTCCCCAGGAGTCCAGAATTCTCCTGAAGTCACTTATTCACTACACTAAAATGTGAGCGTTGTGAGTTTCTTGACTGAATGGGAATTAACCCATTGTCAACTTTTAATATTCTGTCACTGTTGATTCTTTATCCTACTTGCTTTTTTTGTTACCACTGAGGGGTAGGAATGGTCACTTCCTTGGTAAGGCTCTCCTTCAGTCAATCACTCTCTCCTGAAAATGACCTGAGGCTCCTTGTACACAAACGTTGAAACCAAAAGACATATCACCACTATGTTCCTAACCCTGAAGACACTTAGCATGGGTGTGGGTTTGCATAGCAGGGAAACTAGTATTGACCTGGTACAAATGCTAATTAAAATGTTGAAAAAAATCAGAGATAATGCTGCAGTGATACAAAGTGCTCTCTCTCTGTCTCTCTCTCTCTACCTCTCTCTGTCTCTCTCTCTCTCTCTCTCTCTGTGTGTGTGTGTGTGTGTGTGTGTGTGTGTGTGTGTGTGTGTGTGTAAAATATAGGGATGTGTGTGTGTATATCTATGTGCTTCTATAGCTTCTATGAATCATGAATTATTTGGCAGTGGACACATAGCTCAGTCTGAAAACAATTAAAAAATAGTTTGCATTGAATGGACAGAGAAAATGGTTCCCTGTTCTCATGGAAGGAGGTGACTCACTGTGTCCCGATGCTGAAGGTGCTCAGTCTTCCTGTTCTTTCCTCCGCCTTTAGAACAGGGACTGAGACACCTTACAATGTCACCTTTCAAATCGTATCTCCAAAGTTGGAGACTCACAGAGTCAATCGTGATACAAAATAAGCCTGCAACACTTTCTGGGCGTCTCTGAGACTAGAATGCTAGTCTGAAAAAGAAAAGCAAAATTTGTCTTTACAGACAAAGGAGAAAGAGAACCTCAAGTTCTGTGGACATGGGCGGAGTTGAACAGGACAGGGATGAAGGCAGGGAAATAAGACTAATGTTCTTCGGGGTAGCTTCTATGAACTTTACTTTTTAAAAATATTTTCAAGGGAACTGCTAGACCCACATTTCAGTCTCTGCCGCTCAAATCTCCTCTAATTCACGTGTCAGACACCCAGTGGCGGGGCAGTGCAGCACTGAAGGGACAGGAGCTCTCAATTAAAGTGTGAACAGGTAAAATATGGCACTGTCTTTGCGTTTAAAACACCTTGGGCAACCCTTGATTAACAGGAGCTACAACAGTGAAATATAACAATGAGGAAAAACCCATCATTTTTCTTTTTGCCCCTTTGAATATTTTTTTTTTTTGTAGAAGTTTCTGGTGTCCTTGCGCTCTGATCCAATTAAATACTTTTGCTTGCTCACTGTCAAAACGAGGAAGCTGCTTAGCCACAAATTCTCTAAAGGAAGATTCAGAAGAAAAAGGAATTGCAGCTAATCCTTTCCCAGGTCACACCTAGAACGTGTCTCTGCTAATAGGGAAGTTAGTTTTATTTCAAACATAAACCTGCATTTTACGACGTGTTCAAGGGATCAGCCCAGAAAAGACAGAAGTCCACTTCCACATAAAAAAGATCAACAGCCTGCAAGATGCCTTCTTGGGTGAAGCAGGGCTCCTGCTGCCATGTCTGGGGACCTGGGTTACTTCCTCAGAGCCCACATGATGGAAGCAGAGAAACAACTCTCACAAGTTACCTTCTGACCTTGATGAATGTATGTACCCCACCCCCATATGTTAAACAAACAAATAAAAAGGAATTATAAAAGATCAAGTAGTGGGCTAGAGCGGTGACTCAGTGGTTAAAAGCACTAGCTGTTCTACTACGGGACCCAAGTTCAGTTCCCAGCACCCTGGTCTTCATACCTACTTCATGTATGTGGTGCCCAGCTATACATGCAGGCAAAATGCCTACACACATTAAATAAAAATAAATAAATAGGGCTGGAGCTGGAGGGGATGGCTCAGTGGTTAAGGACACTCTGGCTGCTCTTCCAGAGGACCCAGTTTCAATTCTCAGCACCCACAGGGCAGCTCACTACTGTCTGTAACTTCAGGGGATCTGGCAGTCTCACACAGACATGCATACAGGCAATACATCAATTCACATAGAAATAGAAATAAAAAATAAACCATTTAAATAAATAAAATTTAAAGACTAAAATAACCTTAAGAAAGATCAAGTAGAAATAGTATTTTCAATACCACAACAGAGTGCTTGAATATTTCTGTTATAGTACTAGGAATATAAACAGATAAACTGTTATTCTGGCTATTTTGTGGGAATATGCATGGAAGAAATTTGTTACCTTCTGAAAAACTTTGAAGGATTTGATACACTAATGAATAGAATAGACTCTCAAAGAAAGACAGATCTAGCAGGCAGCAATTCTCAAACCTGAAACTATTTTCATAATACAAGCTGACGTCTGCTGTGAGGAAAGCAAGCTGGTTATTGCTGGCATAAAACAAAAATTCCCCTGAAGCTCTGCCTAAGCTTTCTGGGGTGGTGATCAAGATCTTAAAATCTTGATGCAAAGTTCAGTCATGTTGTATGTGTGTGTTTGTGTATGTGTGTGTATGTGTTTGTGTGTGTTTGTATGTGTGTATGTGTGTGCTTGTGTGTGTATCTGTGCATATGTGTGCATGTGTGTGCATGTGTGTTTGTGGTATATGTTCAGGCACACACATTTTGAGGTCGGATGAGGACATCAATGGTTCTATCACGGTCTTCTCTATTCCCTTGGGTCTGTCACTGAACCTGTAGCTAGGCTGGCAGCCAGCAAAGCTCTGGTATCCTCCTGTCTTCACTTCTGAGGGTGCTGAGATCACAGTTGCCTAGATTTTAGTGAGTGTGTGCAGGGGATATGAACTTAAGTTGTCATATTTTGAAGCAAGCACTCGTACTCAATTAACCATCCCCCCAAACCAGGATTCAAGTTTCTTTACTCCTAGTCACTTGTCAGTCTAACATTTCTGCTGATGTGTATCCTGGTGGCCCAGTCCTATGTGCAGTAGAGGACAATGACACCAAAGAGAAAAATCCCAGTGGAATTTTACAGAGAGAAGTCTGTGAGTACCAACAGCACAGATCTAAGACCCCTGTTAGATAGTCAGACAATGTCCTTTTCCGTCTCCAATGGATACATGGCATTTGAGCAAAGTCCCCATCAGGAACCCACTTCATCCTCTTAGTGCAGAATCTTATGATTTCCAAACAGCCCTCTCTATCTCCAGCCCATCTCAATTTGGACTCTTGTGTTTCTCCTGTCCCATGTGCCAACCCCACTGGCCTTTAGTGTCAATTCCAATAGATGTGGATTTATTCTGGCGTAAGCAGCAGCTTAGCCAGAGAGTTTATTCCTGTCTGCTTGGTGTAACCTTCCTGTGAGAAGTACGGCCTCTATCGGAGCATTGGAATCTCCCAAACTCCACCCCAACAACAGATAAGTTTAGAAGAAACCACAGCATAGCAGCTTCAAAGAGCTGTTATTGCTGACTGTGGGAATATTAATAGAACATATTAATAAGTTAAGCAATGAGTATCAGAGGATCCCATGAAGCATTCTAAATAACTGGACCTTAAGAAACAAACAAACAAACAAACAAACCCAGAAGCTTACGAGCATCTAAGGAGGGGTGAGTAAAAAGATAATAAGCCAGCAAGATGGAAACTACACATTCCCTCTCAGATTGGGTCTCTAGAATGTGAGAAAAATGAGAAGAGACGTGTCATAAGGCAGGAAAACTGCAAAGGAAATAGGCTGTTTCATAACCTTAGTCATACTCTCCAGAATCACAATTGGAGGAGAACATTTCTTCCCACCGTATGGATCTTTCCCTTCTGTTGACTTGAGTCTTCCTTGACAACCAAGCAGACAAGCACCCTGGCACAGGAGGTTGATACAGGCGGCATGATGCAGCCCATCCGATGTGTTGAACACACCCCATGGCAACCACCAGTCTGATTCAAGGCAGGATAAGGAGAGTTCAGTGCACAGTGTGGTGTTTAGGGAGGTGATCTGGAAGCATTAAACACGCAGCATTGGCAGAAACTGTTTTTTGAATGTGTCAGTAGTATCTCAAGCACACGAAAAACCAGATTTACAGTCCCTGGATTCAAGATTATTATTATTATTTTTATTCCTAAAGTATTTACTATTGTATAGTAGACAAATATTATCCCTGTTTTTCAGCAGTAGAAACTGAAATGTTGAAAGGTTAAGCAACATTCACAGTGAGTCATTTTCTGAATCAGGAAATAAATCGGTGCCTCTGGTTCCCTTTTCCCTGATTTGACCAGCTGAGAAGTCATTTAACACTCTTTACTAAAGTGTTTTTTTTTTTTTTCTTTATTTCCTTGCACTAGGCACTGAACAGATTTTTCTGAGACTTAAAAATCATAAAATGTGGTACAGGTTCAGGAGCAGTAGCATCTAGTCAGTTACATTAATTCATGCAACTAGTTGTATGGACCATTGGTTGAATAGAAATGCCAAAATCTTCAGTCTTAACTTGTGTAGCCTATACCTTGAAAATGTGCACATATTATCTTTTTGCCTTCAGAAATATAGGAACACTTGTCCCCACTGCAGAATTCAGCAGTTGTATGAATACATTTTGTAATGTGCTTTGAGTTGGATGGCTTGAATTACTGAATATAAATTTTTAAAATGATACTATTTTCCTTTATTGTAGAACTTTATGAAAAGTTTCTAAGACCCTTGACTAATTTTTTAAGTTTTGAAAACCTTATTTTAAGAGCAACAGCAAGTATAAAACAATCACACAACAAATTGAATCAGATCCAAAGGCTGTACAACACAATGAACTATTCAGTTAGGAGTCCCATTCAAAGCAAGCTGTGGAGCTTCTCGGTGCATATTATACTTTTATATCCAAAGTATTTATATATACTTACAATAAACCAATTTTATTGACAAATATATCTCAGAAGAGTATTTTAAGGGCTGGGGAGATAGTTCAATAGGTAAGGTACTTGTTACATGATACAAGAACATGAGTTCAAATCCCAGCACCCAAGTAAATGCTGAGTGGGTGGAGCAGCCTCTTTGTAACTCAAGTGCTCTGGAGATAAAGGACTTCTGGGGCAAGTTACCTAGCTAGACTAGCCTAATTAGCAAGTTCTGGGTTCAAGTGACAGACCCCCTTTCAAACATGTTAGAAAAGAGTATTTTAGTCCTAGGTACTTTTATCATGCCAGTTTTTGTGACATCCAGTGGTCACTTCAGCACTCTCAGGGTGGAAGTAAGCCACCCTGTTAGCCAACTCTGTTAAGTTTATGGCATATGACTCTATAATCCTTCTGGTGTCTATTCCATGTTTTCTGTTTCCATTATCTTTAGCTATATTTCTTTTAAAGCCTTGTCAGAAACCCCAACCGAGTTTCTTAGTATAACTGGAATTTTGCTTTGTGCAGGATTTGTCTTTTAAAGGGAATTTATTCGCTAATGGGGAAGAATGACAGACACAAGGTATAAAAGAAATAACAGACGCTTAGTGGATTTCAGATTTAATTACTGTTAACTAGAGGACCCCAAACTCAAATGCTGGTTTGAAAAATCAGTACTGTGGGCCCCCCGACTTCTAATACTTTAGTCTCTACCCTGTTCTATGTGGAAGCACCGTCAAATAAAACGCCCCAGAAGCCTCATTTTAAGACCTGACACTTTGTTCTCCTTACTAGTTAGTCTCAAAGTCTTTCAGCCTGCCTCAGTTGTAGCACGGGGAATCAGGATGGCGTGACTTTGTTTGCATCAGTTGAGAACAACATTGAATTGTATTTAGAGGAGACAGTGCCTAGAAACAGAACATACCCGAGTGCTGAGTACCCCCCAGCGTCTCACCATGAAGCTGGGGTGCTAGCTTCTGGATTTGGGGTTTGAGTTGAGTGGCCTCGGCAAGTAGGTGTTAATGTCTTTATAGATGAAGGAACAGAAAAGTACCAACAGGCAAACGTCCTTCTAGACTCTCTAAGCCCATATTGGTAGATCTTGACTTCGGGTCCCTTTTACCTTTAAAAGATGAGCACCGTCTGTGTTTGGGAGCTGTACTAGCATCCCTAAAAGATGTTGTCTATGTGACACCTTGAATGGCCAGGTGGTTAAAACAGTTCCTATGCAACTTCCAAGGACAGGCCACACTTGCCTGAACGTTATTAACTCAGGGACTATCTTCAGTGACGCCCTATCGGCTGTAAAATAAACAAACTAGTTAATTAACTGAACAGCAGCTCTTTTAAGGAGGCATTAGAGATGCTAATGAGAAGTATACAGCAAGCATAATACGTATGGCGAAACAGCACCTCCTTAACAAAGCACACCAGTTTGTTACTATCGCCTTGTAATCCCTTCATGTGCTACTTTCTAAAGAGGGGAGGGGGAAAACGGCATGTACCATCAGTTCCCACCATGAGCACAGACTGGCTGCAAATACTAAACCAGGGGAAGTACAAGGCTCCTGTGAGCCTTACCCCACTAGTGAGGAAGACCGAGACTCACCTGAGGCGTGCTGCTGTTTAGGATACCTTACTTAGTAAGGCTGATTCATTAGCCTTGCACATACAGCCAATAACACTGTCACTCACGGGGGAGAAAGGCTTCCCTAACAGGTATATTTTCTCCCTAAGGTACACCTTAGGTGTCTTGCATATAAGACCCTTAGACACACCTGCACACACATGAATGCATACAACACATCACATACTTAGAAACACAACTGCACGTGCACACACATGCACACACACACACACAGAGAGAGAGAGAGAGAGAGAGAGAGAGAGAGAGAGAGAGAGAGATGTTTTTTGTTTGTTTATTTGTTTGGTTTTTCAAGACAGGGTTTCTCTGTGTAGCCCTGGCTGTCCTGGAGCTCACTTTGTAGACCAGGCTGGCCTCGAACTCAGAAATCCACCTGCCTCTGCCTCCCAAGTGCTGGGATTAAAGGTGTGTGCCACCACTGCCCTGCGAGATGTGGTATTAATAAGAAGCCACCAGACCCTTAATCAAAACGATGGCCAGGGTTGTTTTAAAGCAGCAAATCACAAGTTTTATTAAAAGAGGGGCAGGACACTTGTTTATAGTGTGAGATCTAAAACAAGGAGGTGGGGCGTGGTTTGTTTTACCTTGTCCTGCTGGAACTTTAAAGCTGTTGCCATTTGTGCGTGCAGGTGAATGAATGCAAAATGTTCTGAGTACTGAGTCTGAAGTTATGAATAAACACGTTAGTGGGCAGACTGAGTTCACAAATACGGAACCGGCAGAGAGAGTCGGTAGGGCTGGGGAACTAGTTCAGAGGGTCAGAGTGCTCGCTGCACAAACATGAGCACCTGAGTTCAAATCTCCAGCACTGATGAAAGCTGGGCATGGCTGGACATGCCTGTAAACCAGTCGCTGCAGGGAGGAGACAGTCGGATCCTGAGAGCTTCCGAGCCAGCCAATCTAACCAAAGTAGAAAGCTTGGTTCAGTGACAGGTTCTGTCTCAAGGCAATAAACTGGGCATGAATAAAGGAAGGCTCCTAGGATCCTCTACCTCCCCTCTGCCTGTGCACACAGGGGCATGAACCTGCACACTCACATACATGGTACAGGGTGGGGTGGGGTGGGACAGGGTGGGGTGGGGCATGACAGGGTGGGGTGGGAGGGAGGGGGAGGGAGAGAGGAAGGGAGAAAGAGAAGGGAGGAGGGAAGACCAATACATAATATACAGAGGGAAAAAAAACATGAAAAGAATTTTAATCCTGTGGCCACTTATATCCCCATGGGGTACAGTGAGAAGTCAATAGACCCATTTCTTACACCGGGAAGCTCAATGGTCAGTTATTAGCACAATCATTGACTTAGATTCAAGCCATGCCACTTCAAAGCCACTGAGGCACTTTTGATGATAGTTCTGAGGCTAAGTCAACTGAAGTATAAGAAATTGAAAATTACTGTGTCACAAAATTAAATCAGTCCGAGAGATAACAACTTAAAATAAATGTTAGTAACAACATATGATAGTAGGTCCAAAATTGTAAAGGAGTAGGAATTGGAAGATGCTTTGGCATGCACGCTAGCTTTTCATTTCAGCGTAACTGTTGCTATAATATCCTCCCACTAACTTTTTCATATGAAGTGCTATAATCCCACGCAGTCCACATGATGCTCTGTGCTATTAAGTGAAGTGACAGAAAAATAAGCGAGAGAACAGCAGGGTTATAGCTCCCAACGACTTGGAATCCATACCCAGAAAACAAGTGGTACAAATCACAGAATACAGAAGTTCGAAGCACAGGAAGTGTCAAGGAGTTGATACATGGGGAATGAACTTCACGATGCAGTTTTAGTATCAGTGGGCTTCTAGCTCATCCGAAGTCCACACAAAACGATTGCTTTGGCACATCATGTATTGGGGTATTTTATAGTCTAAGGGTTATAGCATACTTGGTTTCCCTAAAAGAGTTTAAGTTTCAAAAGCTACAAATAGAAATGTGTATTGACAAGTACGGGAAATACGATGTTATTAATGCTATTGTACAGGCAGAAGCTGATTTTCATGCAGGCAAAAAAGAGAATGCTTAAAATAGTTCAGATTAACAGCAGGATTGTGGACCCCTCTGAATCGCAGAAGACCTCATAGAGATCTGGCTATGCCCAAGCCTGTGAAGTCTAAAGTTCAAGGAATTCAGTTCCATGTAGAGCAAAGCCATCTCGTTCACAATTTCCTAACCAACGAACATTGCGTGGGAAATTGGTTCCATATGGTTTCAAGTCATTTATGCAACTTGAATAATTAAAATATTCATTGGTAAGAGCTGCCTGGTGTCTTTAGAGTCAGGAAATTATCTTATGCCAAAAGTAGACAAACTCAAAAACCCAAAGGTCAAGTTAAGTTTGAAATTTCACATTCCAAAATGTAATTATGCTAACAGAAATTGCTCGATATTCTCCTCTTATCACACAGTAGAGAAATGAAAAGCCCCTTTATTCTTGTCTTTATTCGTTTTCATACTTGAAGAGGGCCTGCTTATATATCTTTCTTTTGCTAAATCTACAGCTGAGTATTACTGGAAAAGTTCCTAGAACAGTAATGACATTTTCAATAACATTCTGTCAGCTGTTTTTAGAATAATAAATACATTTTGTTTCAATATATCTAAATATTTCTACTAGGAGTTGCAATTAAAATTCCCATTTCTTAGATTTATGAATCAAAGACTTCATATATTAGGTAGCCCAAGAAAGCATATCCTAACTTAGTAGACTGCCTTTAATGTTTTAGACATGGTTGCTGTTTGGCAGGCTATAAGGAGATAGAAAATAACATTAGTCCCAGTGAAAAAATTGTATAAAGCCATAGTTAATTTATGTACTTCTGGAAAAAGAGATTTGAGTAAACTATGAAAATGAGGACAATTGAAAATTTGACAGTGTTTCTTGTACATCGATAAATTTGAGTTGAAGACCTGTATTCAAATTCTGACTCTCCCATGTAGAGCTAGCTCATTCTATGACTTTAAGCAAGTTGCTTGATATGAATTTCCATTCTTTTTCTCTAAAGGGTTTTATATGGAAAAGCAGGGGCTGGGAGATGGCTTGGCTGCCTTCAAGCATGTAAACCTGAAGTGGATCCCCAGAGCCCATGTAAAAAGAGCTGGCTCCTGGTGTACACTTATCCTCGTACTGAAGAGGCAGAGACCTGGCAGGGCCCTGGGACTGACCTCGTCTATCTGAAGGGTTCCAGAGCAATGTGTGCCCTTGTTGCGAAAAGAGGGATTCTACTTGAGGAATGAAATTCAAAGCTGTCTTCTGGCTTCTACCCATTCACATATGCAGATGTACCCAGAGAAATTGAAAAGTACTATATAAATTAATAATAATTATTAATAATAAAACAGGAATAATAAAGAAATAATGATGTGTCCCCACCCCACCTCTAATGAACCTGGAAATAAATGAACCAATTTTATTATTTATTTTAGCTGTTTGATATTAGAAACAACGTTTTCCTCATCCTCATCGTAACATAAAATTTTATAGAGCACTAAACCATTATAAGGAATTATTTTTTTAAAAAAATACAAATTCTCTATTTCCCCATTTTTGCACTATATTTGAAAAGAAAAGAAACAAAATAATAATAGCCCTTGTTTTGCCTTATTCACTCTAGGTTTAAAAGCTTTTTTAATGTCTTGGAAAACTAAGTAAGTGGCCTAGATGGGGAATATCCTTTCAAATATGGGGCTCCTTCAAGAAAAAAAGAATGTGGGGTGAGAAAAGAAAAAGAAAACCCATTGGGCTGGAAGCAAGCTGATACCTGTTGGAATGATCCATCGCCATCACCCTTTGCTGTGAATATTGTACTTACACTATAATTAAAAATGGATTTAGAAGAAGTAGAGCAGAGCATCCCAGATTGCTACTGTCCTTCACTTTCCAGAACAAGAACGCCTAGAGTTAAATTTAGCCAATGGCCCTCAGCTAAGCCAACTCTGTCTAGCCATGCTTTGATAATAGATAGTCAGTTTCTCTCTTGGAGATGTTTCTAGTAAAACAGAAGAGG
The DNA here is from genome assembly GCA_028551405.1 of Uromys caudimaculatus. Lineage (NCBI taxonomy): Eukaryota > Metazoa > Chordata > Mammalia > Rodentia > Muridae > Uromys > Uromys caudimaculatus. The sequence goes on along the minus strand of CM052709.1, from coordinate 60,669,333 downwards.
GAAGTTGTATTGTTTTTAACATAGAAATATCCTGAGTAGCTAAGATACTCAATGTATTCTTTCCTCCCAGTGTGTGGCCTGAAGCATTAAGCACGGGCAATTCTGAGTATACCAGGGTCTTTATGTGATTGTATGACCTTGCAGCGTGATACTTTGCCAACTCAATGACTATATAACACTGCACAGGGGCCCTGCTAACTCGTATACCCTAGCCATGGAACCTCACTTCTCCTAGCCGAGTAATTGCTGAACTTTCCCCCAGGTGAGAAGGCTGCTTCTCTGCTTTTTGCCCTTCCCCTTTCTTCAAAATTACTGAGTTCCATTGTGTTTACCCAGAAACCAGGCTTTGTGGCAATTAAGAGATTCCTAAGTGGCAGAGGCTAACAGTACCAGTAGAGCTGGATTCCAGCTTTCCATGGTAACACCCAACTTCCCTTCCTTAACCACCTCCTCCGAGTCACCCAGACAATTCTAATCCAACCCCTGTGGTTACTCTGAAAGCCATCCAGTTTGGTTATCAGAAAGGATCTGTCTTAAGCAAATATTTGCTGGAGTCTGTTTTACTCTTTTGGGGAGAGAGCAAAGGAAGGACTGGATTCGCTTAATCCCTTTTGATCACACCATGTGGATGATGATAGGGGTAGTCAGGGCTACCAGTCCAGGAGCCCAGCCTGCAAGGAGCCTGGCCCTTCATTGCTGAGATGATCTATGATCACAGACCTCAAGGGACTTGATGGACGAGTCATCACCAGGGTGACTATCACCTCTTCTTGCCACTCAGGACACATCCCTTTCTCTGCATGGCAGGAATCCAGGAACATTCCATGAGGGTGACAGCATTTTCTTTTTTACAATAATAGGCCTTACCTTTTTCTTGGTTCCATGAACTCTTTAAATGTCAAAGTGATTCACACGGAAGGAAGGGACTGATCCTACACTCCTCACCGAAGAGCTCAAAGATTCAAGATCTCTCATGAAATGAAGCAAGGTTATCTTCTGGATAATCAGGCAGTGTGTTTATCTTCAGCACACACCGGCCTGCACACAGCCAGCCAGTCTCTCAGAGGAAAAGGAAAGGAATAGACAGGAATGGAAGATTTATTTTTCTATACCCCTTACATTTCTACTTCAGGTACCCTGAATGATTATGAAGACTGAAGAAAACCTTTCCCCAAATTTAACCACATGTCCAACAAATATTGGTGTGCGTGAGTTTAGTCTTTCATTTGCCTCCCAACAAAATCTGAACTAAGCTACCCTTCATCAAGAAAGCCCAGGTCAGAATGAACATATCTGTAAACTAATGAAAAAAGAAGCTCAAGACCTTGACTCCAGAGGAAAAAACTTACTGCACGTTTTAAAATTCGCGTATTTATTGAGTTGCTTTTCTGCTGTATCCAGAAAAGCAGGATCCAGCTCCCTCCTTTCCCACCTATGTCTCACCGACACGACACGTGCCCAGGCAGGGATGGAACCCTGCTAACCCATCTTAAAAACCCTTTTTTAACAGGACTCACCCCTGCCTACTGCCCCATTTTTCTCCTCTCCAGAGATCTTGGAGATTTGGAATATACTAGAAACCCACTCTCTTTTTGTGTCCACGTAAACTTCAACTTACTCCAACCAGACTTTTGTCCCTACATCTCCAATTAAATGACTAATCCTGCCAGAGGCATGAAGAGTCTCCAGGGCTTAATGCAGATATCAGTTCTTAATCTGTTAGCAGCATGAACAGAGTTAGTCAACCTGTGAGTAACATTTAAAACAATTGCATCTAACAGTTGTCTGGACTATAACCGTGGTCACTATTCTAGGAGCTCCCCCTATCATCTGATGGTACCCAAGTCTACTTCTACTTCTTCAATCCAGACTTGATACTTATTTGAAGCAAGAATAGATGAACCACTTAATTTTCACACCCAAACTTAGGTGTTACAACAAAAAACTTATTGAGTATGAGGGGAAAATAGCATATGGCTTGACTTTGCTCATTTAGCTGCCTTTGGTAACATTTCCTTGTTAACAACCTTACTGATAAGATTTTGAAATATGTTTTTTTTTCTTTTCAAGTATTTTTTTTTAATGGAAGATTATCACACACTGACGTTTTATCCTAGGCTTTAGAAAGGTGAGAGCAGTTACCTGCAGTTTACCATGCGGATTCCATGACAAATTTGAACAATGAAAAGAATTATTTATGTGCGTGTGTATATGAAAAAGTATGTGTGTGTGAGTGTGAGTGTGTGTGTGTGTGTGTGTGTGTGAATGTATGTCACTTGAGTGAGGGTGCCTTCAGAGACCAGAAACAGATGATGAATCCCCTGGGGCGGTGAGCCTCTTGATGTAGGTACAGGAATCTGAATATGTGGGCCTTTCAGAAGAGCTGAAAGCTCTCTTAACCCCTCACCCATCTCTCCAGCCCCTGAAAAGAATACTTGGTGTCAGCCACTGCCAATCATTAATCTGGATCTCTGTTCTCAAGTAACTATAGCGAGTAAAATCTTTCCTTCACATTTGCCTTCTGGTTGCCCCTGCCTCCTAGGCCTGTTCATTCTGCTTTGGGCTCAGCTCTGAGCTCCGATTATCGACCTGTATTTTCATGACCAGGAAGCATTATGCCCAGCAGGTTCTTAGCCTGTCTGATCCTGTCCCATGCTTGGTAACCAAGTCCTACCTTACTGATTGTGGTCTGTTTAACTCCATGCTTCCTGGTTCTTGATCTTGGCTACAAAAAGGATTATGAAATATTCTTAATAAACTTTATCTAGGAAGCTAGTTTTCTGTAAGAAGAGGGCCCTGTAGGTAAGATTTTAATTTCTGCATGAATACAAAATGAAACCATCAGCTAGATTTGCACTATGAAAGCTCTTCCTATGGGTATGCAAATAGTTAAACTCATATGAGCTTATTAAATAGTTACTTCTGACAACGGGCCCCTCCCTTTGTCATGTGACATTTACAACTGACCCAGAGTGCCTGAGACTGGCATTGCTAATCCCTGGTTTGAAGAGAATTGTCTTCTGGCTTAAACTGCCTTTATTTCTCGGTTAAGAATGAGATCATTGAAAGCTTGTGAGGATGGATAAATGGGGGATGGTTTATGTTATTCTTTAGGGAACAATTTAGGGCAACAGGGTAGTGTGGTACAAAAGCTACTTTTAAAAACTGTAATGTTATTTGCTATCTCAATAAACAATAGAATTAAATAGGGGAGAGGAGAAGCAGGAAATGAGAGAAGGGAGGGGAGGTGAAGGAGAGGGGAGGGGAAGGAGGGAAGGAAGGGAAGAGAAGGGGAAGGGGAGAGGAAGGAGGAGAGGGGAGGAGACAGAAGGGAGGAGTGGAGGTAGGATTCATGTCACATAGGACCCACTAATCAAATAGTTCACGTAGTGTGGGAATTTATTTGGGAAATTTTAGTATTCTGCCTGCAGAGACAGCTCAATTCTAAAATGTTTTAGTTTAAATTACATTGTTAAAATTAACTTGAATGTGTTATATGAAACACAAAAAGTCTTCAAGTAAGAGAAATTAATTAGGATCCCAAGGACTTTTAATATGATAAATAAATTGCAACAGGCCTGGAGTTCAGGTCTACTTCATGCGGGTGTTTTCAAAAGGGCGTGCTTTACTGTGATCATTTAAAAATAATGGAGTGCTTATTCTTTCCTTACTGATCCTGCCTGCCAGGAAACACAGCACCTTCTCTTAGCTATTTGTGTGCATATTTCCATACAGGAAAAAGAGTCCTACAACTTATCTTCTAAGACCTTAGAGGACTTAGGAACACTACATTTATGCTAATGTATAAATATTAATGGCAGCGAAGACAGAAGAGTTTCTGACTTAAATGAAAAAAACCCAACATTTTTTACTAGTGTCTTCTAGAAAGATCGGCACATAACAAAAGCTATCATTGTACATGGTTGCCCTGGATGGAGATCAGAATCCTCAGAAGAAAGGTCAACATTTGACTCAGCAGAAAGCTTGATCCCTGCTGCTGGATCCTCCCCCTTGGAATAACGTTCCAGACAGTTGGTGCTACCACTCCCTTTGCAGAATAAATACAAGAATTCTGCTTTAATTGTGCGTCAATCATTCCTTAACGTGAAATTCCCAGAAGTGTATGATAGAAAGTCTTTGAGAGTCATTTTACAAGAGCCAAAGATTAGTCTTTATGGTTTAATTCTTGGAAAACACCCTGTGCCTAACTTTTCATAGGCATGGCCCAGGGTGGTCCCTAGCCTGGGCAACAAGGTTGAGAAAGAGGATGTAGTTGGGGAATATGCACCCCAAAGAGTCTACATGCTACTTGCTTTAGACTTTAGACATTTGTTTGAGCTTAAGCTTCGAGATAAAGAGGAAGTCCTGGCATGGTAAAGCTTAAGAGACGCCTCCATGTGTAGTGCGATCCCGATCACTTTCCTGTTAGCATGGGGCCTAGAGAGAAATGGTGACATGTAAAAGAATAACAAGTCAAAATATTTTGTTACTTTATGTATATGTATATATATGTATGTGTATGTATATGTGTATATATACACATACATAGGTATATGTTTATACAGGTATGTGTACATGTCCATATGTGTACGTATACACATATACACACATACAAATATCTGTATTTGTGTACATGTATGTGTGTATAAATGTACATGTGTTTGTACTTGTGTATGTATGTACATGTATATATGTGTACATATGTACTCATGTGTGTGTTTAACTGAGGTGGTGCAGATAACAGTGGAATCGTAAGCTGCAGACTGTATTGCTAAGTCCTTTCATTGGTATTTAGTGAGCTGCTTTTCTAGGAATTTTTCTTCCTCTGTCTTGAGATGAATCTTCATAGTTCATATGCAATTAAAAGAACCTACATCGGCTTTAGGTGATATGATATTAACCACTTGATTCCTCAGGGATGCAGTGGTCCTGTCCTAAACAGACTGACATATATACTGCATAGATGGATTTTTATGTCACTTCTGTTGTTCACAGTATTCTGTGTCCCTCATTTGGGGGGACATATTCCTAGTACAGAGCTTCAGCAATCATGTGCTTGGATTAATCTGTCATCACAGTGTTGACATACTGAGCCAAAGTTTAAAAACTCTATTTACCAGGCTCCGGGACAACCTTAGGCTAAGGAAAGGAAGACAGGTAAGGTGAGGTCCCTGGCTCATATATTTCTGAGAAAAGACAGAGGTTTATCAGATAAATGCAAATCAGAGAAAGTTGAAATTATTTTGAGAGAAATACATTTTGGGAAGTTTTTGTAAGAACAACACAGAGGTCTGTCATTAGCAAGGTGTAAGCCATTCATAATTACGATTTTCTGAGCTGTGACTCATGCCTCTTGGATAGGCGAACACAAAAGCAATTAGTAGGGTGTGAATTATTTGGTTTCTAAGTGGCCTGACAGTTACGACAACTAAATTTAGATTTTTATCTACTCAGTGCTGATTCAATTAACATTTTTTTCTTAGAATCAGTGAGAAACTTAAAAAAAAAATTGAAAATACTTGTTATACATCCTATTCAAAGACAGGGAACGTAACAGAAAGATGTGTTTCTGGGACAGAGAGAGGGCTCAGGCTGGTGCCCAGAACCAGTGAGAAAAGCTGAGTTTGGTGGTCTAGGAAATGAGGGTCAAGTAAATGAAGACCTTTAAAACAGACTGGCCAGCCAATCTAGCCAAATAGGTGAGCTCCAAGTTCAGTGAGAGAAAAAACAAGGCTGATAGAAACAGAAGAAGACACCTGATGTTGACCTCTGGTCTCTACATGTCTGAATGTGCACAATGTTCTGCAGGTGAATGTTCTTCACACCTGCACACACATGAATGCATACAACACATACTTAGAAACACAACAGCACGTGCACACACACACACACACACACACACACACACACAGAGAGAGAGAGAGAGAGAGAGAGAGAGAGAGAGAGAGAGAGAGAGAGAGAGAGAGAGATGTTGTTTTAATAAGAAGCCACCAGACAGGTTGTTTGGTCTGAGTACAACCAGGATAACGTTGTCCTTCCCATCTGACTATCATCTTATGACAGAGTAGAGCACCTGTTGAGTTTGCACTGTGTCTGCCTGTCCCATTTGCACCATGTCCGTGAGAAGCAGAGCGCTGGTGAGTTAGTTGCTCTGAATTCTGCCGAGATCACTCCACATACTCAAGGTTGTCTCTTTTCCTCACTCAAACAAAATTTATAACCTGAGTGCACATACTGACTTGAGCGTAGACAACTGAGGACCATGACGAGATTAATACATTAATCATATCCCTCTGGTTTGTTCCTGTGATTTATCTGAGAGTTTACCTATGACAGCAAGGGTGACAGACAGAGGCTGCTTAAAAGCAATGTCTTGGGAATGAAAATGAGCAGAATCTCAATACAAACCTCATTGCAGTTGGATGACCGTGTGCTCTTCAGGTGTCCCTCCATATCTTGCTTTCTTACTTCACAAGGCTCTTGTGTGGATTAATCAAACACACTGCTTAACAGATCTTAAACTTACTGCATTTTCCCCGTCTCTTTCGTCTTTGCTACTGAGTCACTTGTACCCAGCAAACTCTATGGTGTATCATCAGCGCTTAATAAATGTCTGGTGAATACTTACATATGCTTGTCATGGTCCCCACTTTATAGAAACCATGACAGAGACAATTACCACATTTAGGAACTCTGAGAATATCTTTCATGATTTCATAATGCTTTTAGAATAAATCTCAAATTCTCATAAGGCCCTTCAGGATCCAAGTGGTTTCTATGATGATATTTTTATCTGCCTGCCTCGCTCTCTGTCTCTCTGTCTCTCTGTCTGTCTGTCTGTCTGTCTGTCTGTCTGTTCATCTCTATGTCTCTCTTTCTCTCTCCATTTCTTCTAATTGCCTTGCACCCTTTTTTCACCATCTCAAGTAAGTAGAAGTCTCTCCCACACTGAGGCCACTGACCCGTTTTGTTTCCCCTTTCGACATCCGTTGCCATTCAAACTCCTAGTCCTCTTCCTAAGAAGTCTGCCACATCAGCCATTTGGTTAAAGGGCCACAACCCCCCTTTGAGCATACACTAGTCACTCCATGGCATGCTGGAGCAGAAGGTCATGCTTAGTTTCTTGTACAGTCAGTTAGTTTACATCGACTGGGACATGTGCTTGGTGACTTTTTCTGAAACTTCTCAGAGCTAAATTCCCCTATCTTTTCCTGTATTTATATAATTAAAATTCTCCATATGATACCACACTTATTATTGTTTCTCTGATTAAACCATAATTCTGAAGTTACTGGAAACAGGAAGTATAAGACTCTGTAACAGAAACATAAAGATGAGTAAGTTGGCCCATTCTTATTTTGTTGGAATCAAGGCATAGATATCCCTTTCTGTGGCCAGAGATACCAGTAATACACTTGTGAAAGCTATTTAAATAATTTGAGACCATTCCACTCGTAATAAAGTACTTACTAGAGACAAAGATTTGGAATGAGCTTAAGACACTTCATAACAAATTTTAGTAAAAAAATTACGGTTTATGATGTGATCAGTTGCTGGCTTATGTCCTAGAAATTGAGTGTGGGTGTGAGGGGTGATGTGGCTGCTGGTGGGGGGAGTGACGCGGACGAGGTTCTAAATTACCAGGGATACACACAGGATCAAGGTGATGGGGAGCGATGTTGGATCCAGGGGAAGGGTGAAGGAAGGGACGCTAGATCAGACTTTGTTGATAAAGGAATCTGGTGTCCTGAGCTCATGTGCCTGAGAGACAGCAGGGAGGAGAGGTGACTGTCTGGTTGGTTGATTAACAGCAGCCTAGGCCTAAAGATCATCTATACCAAATCAAGTCAGAATTCCAGCGATCTCTTTTTGAGTTTAAACAGGGATTATTTTATTTATGTATCTGTTTACCTATAGAGGCCAGAAGGGGGCATTGGATCCCCTAGAGCTTGAGTTATAGGTTTTGTGACCCACCTGATGTGGGTGCTGGTAAGCAAACTCTGGCCTTCTGCAAGAGCAGTGAGGGCTCTTAACAGCTGAGTCACCCCTCTAGGTCCTCCAGAGTTTTCTTGATGTCCTATGGGTGAATGTGTCTAAACGGATAGGGATGTCAGGGTACTGGCGAGATTTGTTATCGAAGATCTTCTCAGTCATCTCTCTATCATGAGGAAATCCAGAAGTGCAGGCTGCATTTTGCATTGAAGTCGTGCAAAACTGAAGAAAATTAAGTTAATGGGCCTCCTCAAGGAGACCTGTGAAGGATGATTTTATAGGCCAGTGCTAGAAGGTTCTCACAGGTTCACGTGTTGGACCATGTTTCCAACACATGATGATGATAACAGGAGAGGATGGGACATTTGAAAAGATGAGAATCAGGAAAGCCCTGCTTCCCCCTCACTTCAGCCTCCTTCTTCATGATGTAATCTTTCCCTCTTGCACATGCTCCCAGCATGCTCCTGTCTACCATTAAACCCTCACCCGAACTGGCACTACGCAGTTTTGTGTTGTTAGGCTGTGGAATTTTAAGCTGAGCAAGCCTCTTTTCTTTACAAAGTATTCATCTTCTAGGTGTCATTACTGGAATGGGAAACTGGCAGATGTAAGTAGGAACTCAGTGGGGACAGTGGGAACTGAACGACGTTACCTGTTGAACCGCAGAACGTGATTATTACATGGTTTGGATACAATGATCATATCAGGCAGCACGGTTAGCACACTGATTATGAAAATTTGACTAACAGAGATCCTGCCATTGGGTAGATAATGACATCCTTAGAACTGCAGTCCGTTGGAAGACTGCTCCAGTCTGAAATAGATAAATAAATGAATCCAATATTTGATAAAAGCCACCTTGAGTCATCCCAGTAGAGCATTAAAATAGATGTATCAACTAATTCTCTGTTGAGGGACAATAGACTTAGAGAACTTTGAGTCAAAGGGAACGCAGATCACACTGGGGAAGGATCCTGCTATGTAGTCATAATTTATAGGATAGCCCCTTGTCTTTAATCACTTCAATGGGACCTGTAATCACAAGATGACATTCATTAGGGGAGTATAAATAATTAGGTTTTAAGGGAGTATTAAGCAATGTCTTAAAAATAATATGAATTTCTGAAGACTGTCAGCAGCATGGTCCACATTCAGAATAGTGACTTACTTAAGTCAGGTGATTGAGGTGCATGGGCCTTCAATGTCTGAAAAGTCTTCCCTATGAAGTTTGAAAAATTATATACTCAATATTATGTATATTGGCACGATGGTACAAAGTGCCATACAATCTGAAGCTACTAGAACTGGCTTCAATAAAAAAGTAGCAACTCAAAGGTAATTCTGCATGTTTAGAGGAATTGCTGTGATAATTAACAATGTCATATGCCTGTATGATACAGAAGCGATGATTCCCCAACGTACTTGATTCAACGTATTTCATTTAACTTCCTCATGTTGTCTATGAAGAAAGACAGATGATTTTGGATGAACGCCCACTTAACTTCAGGAGTAGCTACTGAACAAAAATGTGATCTTTATTGCTGGTGGAAATGAATGCACTCTCTGCCTCCTATATACACAGATATCGATGTGACAAATGCTTTATCTTCATTTCATATGCCATTCTGCTATCCTTAGAGCAATTTGCATTCCATGGGCAGGGCTACTATTACATCATTATTATCCTGTCCCAGGGCTATAGCAACTCTATAAGTCTTGTTTATAATTTTACTGTCAGGGACTTTGATCAGCCTTTTATTCTAGGTGACATCAAGTTATTAGTCCATTACGTTGATTATATCATCTTGCTTGAATTGGGAGAACATGAAATAGCAGCAATTTAAGACTCTTTCAATTACCAGTGACTATTTGGTGTGTATGCCAGAAGACAGAAAAAAAATTCTTATAAAAATCTAGAGCTCTATTATGTTGGAGAAATTTTCTAGGGATGTACAGAGAAGTTCAGCAAGTGTTGGTTGAGTCATTTGCTTTGTGCAAAGTAAAAATAGGATTTTTATGTTATTGCTTCTAATTATACATTTGATTGCTGTGGTGGTTTGAATATGCTTGGCCCGAGGAGTGGCACTCTTTGGAAGTGTATCCTTGTTGGATTAGGTGTGGCCTTGTTGGAGGAAGCGTGTCACTGTGGGTGTGGGCTTTAAGACCCTCATCCTAGCTGCCTGGAGGTCAGTCTTATCCTGTCTGCCTTTGGATGAAGATGTAAAACTCTCAGCTCCTCCAGCCCCACATCTGCCTGGATGTTGCCATGCTCCCGCCTTGATGATAATGGACTGAACCTCTGAATCTGTAAGCCAGACCCAATTACATGTTGTCCTTATAAGAGTTGCCTTGGTTACGTGTCTCTTCATAGCAGTAAAACCCTAACAAAGACAATTGCCTTTGGTCAGTCCATTAAGCAACTCTATAGAGATAGGAGAATGCTAATGTTGGTCCTGAGGTTTATTGTCCACAGTGGAGACAATAAATACTAATCAATACTTTTCATTGCCAAACAAATGAATTTTGTTCAGTCGATAATATAAATAATATAATGTAATATACATTCAAATGTTAATGTCACTTTTAGTCAGTTGGATAGAAGTTAGCTAACAATGAAGATACTCTTGCTGGCAGGTTACGAACATCAAAAGGGGTGGCAATCACATGCTTTGGCTCATCTCAGGGTCAGGACATATAGAGTTTTAGGGGGAAGTTTTAGAACACAAAGATTTCTACAGGTAGTGTGACCTGCAGATTCTACTAGATAACTATTGTATGGTAGTGATGTTCATATGTGTGCACAAAAATTTGAACAAGTATATATTTCATGACAGTTAATATCAGGAAATTGTAGCCAGGTATGTGGATACATCCTGGTAAACCCAGATATTAGGAGACAAGGCAGGATGATGCCAAGAGCAAGACTTATTTGGGTTACAGACTGGGTTCCTGGCCACCTTGGACCACTTAGTGAACTCTTGTTCTTACACTTTGAAAAAGTAAAAAGAAGAAAAGTCTAGGTAACAGAGATTAAAGATTCAGTGATTGCCTGAAATATGTGAGACCCTAGGGCCAATCTCTATTATTTAAAAAAATAAATAAATAGTATACGAATAGACATAGTTAATTAATTTATGGACTATAAACACCATGAATGATTACACGGTATCTGATAGAATGTAGACCATATTTATTTGCCATATATACGTTTAAACATACTGATGTCTGAGAATAGAAATGTTACTAACATATACACAGTTATCCACATTGTACGTAAAGTAGGACATGCAAAACCAATTTCTGAAGAATTTGTATGGTATGTTTAACAATATTAAATGTTTGCTTCTGGCAAAGTGTGTTGGGTAAGAGTGACAGTAACATTTCCATGTTTTTTCCCCCATTATTTGAAGCTGTTACCAAAAAAATCATGTACATATTTATTCATTTCATAAGGATTCAAATATAAGAAAACAACTTCCAGTTTATGCCCATTTGAGATAGTGAGAAATTCTTTCTCTTTTTCCTCTCTGTCTCCCTCACTCCTCTCCTTTTCTCTCTCTCCCTTTCCCCTCCCCTTTCTATCTCCTCCCTCCCCCTCCCATCCTTTCTCTCCCTCCCCCTCTTATTTCTCTCCCCTCTGTTTTTCCTCTCTCTTCCTTCTTTCCCCCTTCTCACTCCCTCACTTCCTCTCCCCTCTCCTGTCTCTCTCTCCAAAGTCTCACTGTGCAGCCCAGGCTGGTATCGACTCTGAGGTTACTCTCTTGCTTCAGTCTACTGAGCAGGATCACAGGCATGCACCACCATGTTCCCTGGCCGCTCTAGTTCATTATTCATACTTCATTGGTGTGATTATTTTAATTTCTTTCAATTAGGGGAAAGAAAACAGTGGAAAAGTCAAAGAGGAGCTGTTTCTTACTTCAGTGGTAGTTAGTGGATTCTTTTGAAAAGTAGACACTTTATACTTATATTTATTGCTTTAGCTTTATGTTCAAAGTAGCTAGGTAACTCTGGCGTGATAATTTGAATGATAAATGTCCCCTGAAGTTTTGGGCATTTTAATGCTTGATCTCCAGTTAATGGCACAGTTTGGGGAGGTTTAGGAGGTTTGGCCTTGCTGTTAGAATTATGTCACCAGAGGTGGGATTTGAGAGCACAAGGCCTCACTCTATTCCCAGTTCCTTCTCTTTCTTGTTCCTGGTTCAAGATGTGATCTTAGTGTGGTATTCCAGCTCCCTTGTGTGCTGCTCCAGGTCCGTGCCTGCTGCCTGCTCACATGCTTCCCTGATAGCGTGGATCTTTAACCCTTTCAACAGCAATCCCAAATAAGTGCTTTCCTGCAATAAGTTGCTTGGTGATGGTATTTATCATGGCATCTTAGAAAAGTAACTAATACACCCGAGAAAGTGACTTTATGTACAGAATCCTATATTAATAAAACACCACTTACTGGCTCTTGTTCAGGAGAACAAATAAATCAGACAAGATTCTTCAAATACTGCATTTTAAAAAAGAGAGCTACATTAAAATGACAGGCAAGATGGTTTGAGAAAAGGAGAATGGAAAGAAAAGACAGGAAGTTTATTCAGGACTCATGGTCTACTTTTACAAAACCCCGTAAGACACACTGAGTGTCATGGCCTCTGGCTCTACACTTGAAAGTGATGCTAATAAACACACACACACACACACACACACACACACACACACACACACACACACACACACATACACACACACATACACACACACACAAACACTCGTGCACACCAAGACACACACTCACACACACATGTACACACACAGAGACAGACACACACACATATATACACATATACACAAACACAGACACTCATATACACATGTACACACACAGAGACAGACAGACACACACACACACACACACACACACACTGAGAGAGACATACAGACACCCTGCCCTTCCTTGCAAGGTTGTCTTTTCAGCTTTGTGAACTTCCACATGAAAAGGCACTTCATGCCAGGCAGTGGTGTCACACGCCTTTAATCCCAGCACTTGGGAGGCAGAAGCAGGTGGATTTCTGAGTTCGAGGCCAGCTGGTCTACAGAGTGAGTTCCAGGACAGCCAGGGCTACACAGAAACCCTGTCTCGAAAAACCAAAAAAAAAAAAAAAAAAAAAAAAGAAAAAAAAGAAAGGCACTTCATAAACTCTATCAAAATAAAAGAAAAAAAGAAAGAAAGGTACAGTTTTATATGTTTTCTTCTCACTCCATATTTTTCCTTTTAAGTTCTTGAAGCAATGCAGAAATAATAATGAATTTTGAAAAATCTTGGATTAATATTTGATGTCTTCATCACTTGATTAGAGATTCCCTGACAGCAGAGACCACGTCTACTTTTCATTCTTATTACCCAGCAAAGTAGGCATTAAAATGTGTTTAATAGGCTGAGTGTGGTGGTGTTAACCTTTAATCTCAGCCGATCTCTAGGAGTTCGAGGCCAGCTGAGGCTACATAATGAGACCCTGTCTCCAAAACCAAACCAAACAAAAACCTGTTCAGTAGACACCTATGTGAGTGAGAGAAGAAATGATAATTAGTTGTTTTTGATTGCAGGTTCCCCGTGCTTTCAGGTCATGTGCACGTTATCTAAACAGATGCACTTGTGAGAGTCACCAATGTCCCAGTTTTGGAGGCAGGTCATCTTCAGATAGTTGACAATCCTCCCCCTGCTCACAGGACCTCCTTCAGGGTACAAAGGTCAGAATCCAGTTGCCACACCTCTACTGGCTAGTAAAACACTCCCAGGATTAGCAAATCCTCCTGATGGGTGTCTGGAGTCAGAATCCCATCCTCCTGCATTTATTTAGAATCACCCAGAGCATTTCAAAGGTTGTTGACTTTAAGTAACACACCAGGCAAAAAGCCTCTTTTGAAGTCTCCACTTGTTTGCTAAAACAACAAGCATTTAAATAGCAATAGGACAAAGAGACAGTTTGTGTTAGCAGATCAGACCAAAGCGTATCCAAAGGGCTTCTTCAGCTGTCTATTGATGGAATCCTTGAGACTGCATTTGGCATCTTGGATGTAGTTTGATCCTCAGTTAACTTGTACGACAGTTGCTTTAGTGTAAGGGAATCGCTCCAATACACTGCCATTAGATTCCCTACACTTCCTAGGCAACTTTCTCTGACCTTCACATTAAGGGCAAACAGGTAATTCTAAAAAGAAATGAGAAGAATCCTCTAAACCAGATTTCCAGCTCCAGGTGGTAAAAATCTCAAAAATATTGGCTTTTCTTCGTTTTCTTCTTAACAAAGAGGAAGTAAAGACTTTTCAAATCTTAAGAGGCAGTGAAAAATGCCTTGGAAAATTTCATAAGCTTCAAGAGTCACTTAAAATGCACCTAGTTCTTTTGAAAAAGATACACAGATCTGAATTTTCTCAACCGGATATTCTAACAAATCTGTTGAAAGGAAAAAACCTATTTTGGAAAAGGGTGATCAGAATTAGGTATGGATGAGAAGAAGGAGGGAGATAGAGATGACAGATAGGTGATGATAGATAGATAGATAGATGATAGATACATTGATAGATGATAGGTAAGTATAGATACATTGATAGATAATAGATAAACAGATGATAGATACATTGATAGATGATGGATAATAGAGATTATACATGTTAGGGGCATGGATAGATGATAGATAATATAGATGATAAATAATAGAGATGATACACAATAGATACATTGATAGATAATAGATAGATGATAGATAGATCATGCATATAAATAGATGACAGATAAGCAACCACCTTTCTCTCCTCTTCCATCCTTACATGAAGTCCATGAAGATTTAATCAGCCCCGTTTGTGGTTTGTGTCCACCCTGTCACCTGACGGTGCTGCTCTGTACAATGGTGCTGTGCATAGACCTCTTCTCATCTCGACCAAAGACTTGTGGGTTCCTTAGAACTCACAGTTAAGAGCCTGACAGCTGCTAATAGAAGGTGGTTTTTTATTTCCCATCAGCCTGTCTATATTTATACCCCTCTTTCTAGTGCACTGTGCTGTTTTACTTTTTATTGTTTTCCAATGTATTATTTAACATTACTCCATGGTAACAAAACACACACACACACACACACACACACACACACACACACACTCACACACACACACACACACACATAAATGCCTAACTAGTTTGGAAATTATTTTATTTTCAAAAAGTAATAGGTTTCTTTAAGTTTTAGTAATCTATTAATACATGGCTTATCAGGCCATACCAAACTGAAATATTTACTTTGTTGGATACATCATGACAGTTGTGATAATTTTTGTAGTTATTAAGGCCAAATTTGCAAAAGTTGTCTTACTGGAGTTTAAATGATCATCAAAGTTTGTTTTAAAAGAATCATCATCTGGGTAAATTTTGCTATCTTCATAAAATACAGAGTGCACTTATGAGAAGAAATGGATTATAAATGGACAGAAAGCCAAACTTCTTTTATTTATAATTTATGAATAAAGTTTTTAATTTATGTGTGTATGCATTGTATCTGTGTGTGAATGTGTGTCTGTGTGTGTATGTATGTGTATCTCTGTGTGTGTCTCTATGTGTCTGTGTGTCTGTATGTATCTGTATCTCTATGAGTGTGTGTTTCAGTGTATGTCTATGTGTGTGTCTGTGTGTGTGTGTGTCTATGTGTGTATGTATGTGTATCTGTATGCCTCTATGTGTGCGTGTGTATGTGTGTATGTCTGTGTGCCTCTTTGTGTGTGTATGTATGCATATCTGTGTGTGTGTGTGTATCTGTGTATGTGTGTGTGTGTGCCCACAGAAACTAGAAAGCATTGGATCCCCTAGAACTGGAGTAGATAGCTGTGAGCTGTCCAGTGTGGATGCTGGAAACAAACATTGGTCCTCTGAAAGAGCAGCAATGCCATTAACTGCTGAGACATTTCTCTAACCCCTATGTAGTCCTTTCTTGTATATTTAAAATATAGTACACACAGTAAGTCTTACCTTTAAAATATTGTAGAAACGGATTCCCCTTCTCTCCAAGCTTACAAACCATGTGTACAGCTGCTGGATGTTTTAGTCAAGTACACTGATAACCATCAAGACAACTTTCCTTGTACTGTTTTCCAGACAGCTCATGAACAAGGAATAGTTCCTATGACTACACTCACCATAGCTGATATTTGACTATGTGGTTTTCCTTCCCATGTGAGAGAGCACATGTCATGGCCAACAGACAACCTTAGGTGTTACTTTTCATGTGCCTTACATCTACCACTATTTCCTGAGACAGGATTGGTCACCAGCCTGGAATTTAGCAATCAAGGTAGGCCGAGTGATTAGTAAGTCCCGGTAACTACCTGTTTCCACTTCCCTACAAGTCCCAGGGGACTACCTGTTCCCACTTCCCTCCAAGTCCCAGGGGACTACCTGTTCCCACTTCCCTCCAAGTCCCAGGGGACTACCTGTTTCCACTTCCCTCCAAGTCCCAGGGGACTACCTGTTTCCGCTTCCCTCCAAGTCCCAGGGGACTACCTGTTCCCACTTCCCTCCAAGTCCCAGGGGACTACCTGTTTCCGCTTCCCTCCAAGTCCCAGGGGACTACCTGTTTCCGCTTCCCTCCAAGTCCCAGGGGACTACCTGTTTCCGCTTTTGTAGTACTGGGAGTGTGCATGTGCACCACCATCCCTGATTGCTTTTGTGTACGGATCAAACTCAGACCCTCACGTTTGCAAGTCAAGTACTTTACCAACTGAGCCATTTTCTCTGCCCTGGTCAAAAAGTTCTCAAGATAAAGGGGAGCGAGGCTTATAAACATACATGTGACATTCTATTCTTAGTGTAATTGAATAACAGAAACATCGAGTACAGCAATCATCTGAACTTCCGTGTATTCTGTGACCGGCAATCATTTCTTGTTACTCCTCAGTATTTCATGGTCTGGGCCCTCCTCAGTCTTCAGTCTAATTCCCCATTGACACCCTGTTCCAGTGGCTGCCTTTTGATGTGATTTTTGTTTGTAAGAATTCAATGTCTAGAAAACAGTGAATTTTCAATAGAGAGAATTGGTTTGGCAATTTCTTTTTAAAAGCTAACCATGAAGTTATTAGCATACCAGTTGTACACATAAAGAGGATCCCCTGTGGCACCGCCATCCATTTATAAGATGCAGCGATCTTGTCCAACCATCGTTCTTCCATCTGCAAAAGAATCCCTCAAAACCCTTCTAATTTCTTTCTTTCCTACTCCCACCCTTGGTCATATCTAGTGACTAGCCTTCCATTCCCTGCCGCAGGTTGGTGCATTGGTTCCATCAATGAGTGAGGACATCAATGAGTGAGGACATCAATGAGTGAGGACATATGGAATTTGTCATCTGTGTCTGGCTTGCTCCTCCCATCATAATATTCTCTTACTGAAAACTTTTACTGCAATGTGTTCAAATATTGAAAATATTATAATGACATAAATAGTAGCAGCTGCCCAATTTTCTTATTTGGGAGAGAGGTTATTTACTTTTGGGTATTATTTTGGAAAATTACAACATTTTCTATGATGATATGCATAGCAATGACTTACATGTATATAATATACGTATATAAAATTACCTCTTAGGATAAATTCATTTTTTATCATTTTTAATAGAATATAGGAGTGACAGAAAGCTTCATGATGTTGTCTATGCATAGACTGAATATAGCAGTGAATATGTGTCTGTAATAAAATGTACATAAATCACTTGGGAACGACATATTAAAACAAATAATTAGACTTAAAAGATAAGACAGTTTTATAGGCACTAATGACATAGATAAGCTGATGTAGGTGAAGAAAAAAATCTATACCATGCATAACTTTATTCTGAATTGTTATCAGTCTGATATATTACTCCAAGGGTGGTGTTTTGGAAAGTGGGTGTGGCTTGTGGTATAGCCTTCCAGTAGGAAAAACAAGACACCAAGAGGAAGTCATTGTAAGATCCACAATTTATGAATAGGGGATCCTCTGACGTCATACCACAGGGAGAAGTGCAGGAGTCACTAGATCTAAACCATACACCCATCCTCACACCAACACACTTGAATAAGTTGTAAATTTGGCCATGGTCCTACAATAAGCATAAATTACTCTAGAGGCTGGAACTTCACATAGAGTTCATGAAATTCTCCTATTAGAGAAATGGCTGCAGCCAGTTTAGTGCACCATCCAATTTTAAGGTTTCCTACCTGGTTTGGAGAGACAACCTCAGCAATTAAAGGGATTCAGCCTTTTCACAGGACTGAGTCCAGTTTCTAACACACATGACAAGTGGCTCACTACCAGTTGTAATGTCAGCTACAGCAGAATCTGACATCCTATTCTGAACTCAGTACGCATTTGTGAGCGTGTGCCCGCGTGCGCACGCGCGCGCACACACACACGCACACACACACACACACACACACACCCCTTCCTTGCAAACATTGAAACAAGACATTACAAAAGTACATGGGGAGAACCTAGCAACATTTGTCGATCAGACTTTTACAAGATAGTGTATTTCCCAAAGCATTTTTTTGTTTGACTTGATATATCACAAAGCATTTTTTGTGTACATAAAGACAAGAATCAAGTTTTCCTAGTCCAGCGGAGATATCTTAATTATCTAAATCTATTTTAAATATCATACAAAGCTATGGGGAACAGAATAAGAATTAGCTGAACCCTGCCTGACACAACTGATTTCATTTAGCATTTGCAAGAATTTTAGTTACATCTATTCGACTTTTAAATTCTATGACTGAAGGGAACTCAGTCACTATTTTTGTTAGTTCTCAACATTATCTGTGGACTTCTAGTTATTAAAGGAGATAATTAGCTCTCTACCCTATCTCTGTCACCCCATTACATACTTAGACACTTTCTAGTTTTTCTTATTTCTTAAACACCCTAAGAGGTGCTTACCATGTGGATTAGACAAATCACATTTATATTATCATTATTATTTCTAAAATATTATTTAAATATCATCAGTAGAGTGATATCTGTATCTTATTTGGTTTTGTGATTTTAGTTTTACCTGTACTTTATACTTCCTGTCATCTTGGTTTTCTTATAACAATTATTAACTTACTTAATTGCTTATTTAATTATTAATTATTAGTAATTATATCTCCTAACTCTAGGAGAGCCCAAATTCTCCACCTAATACATTTGTAAAATAAAGGCCCTGGTGTTCTTTGAGTAATGTCTCTAGGGGCCTTGCATACTTCAGTTACAGAGAGACATTGTTTCTAGGTCTTTGTTTCTCCCATGTCCCCTCTGCTCCTTCTTAAGTACATGGCATCTTTTTCTTTAATTGTTATTCTTCTGTACAAACGTGTGTGTGTGAATAAATATAGAAATACAATCTACTTCATCCATTTAGGGTTGCTTATATGTACATAATTTCAGTGCTAACCACTTGGTCTTATTTAACCAATTAGGGGGAACATCCCTGGGTAAGATTAATTAGCTCTCTCTCAGCAGTCATTAGTTTCCTGTAGTTCTTTATTTAGGATGGGGCCATGTCCCTTCTACATTAGCTTGTCTATTGATTATCTTTTATATCTGGTTTAGATGGCCATATTACTTAAGGATGAAGGGTGCAGCTTCCCTGTCATTTCTAGGAGACTTGATCTCACAGCAGACTTTCTAGTCCTCTGGCTATTACAATCTTTCTGTTCTATCTCCTGCAATGTTACCTGAGCCCCAGGTACAGGAGTTGTGTTGTCATAGTATCTGTTGAGGCTGGGAACCCTATGATCAGTTGTTCTGTGCATTTTGACCAGTTGTGGTTTTGTGTAATAGTCTCTGTTGCAAGGAGGAGCATCGTTGATGAAGGGGGGAGAGAGCTATACTTACCTGTTGATATAGGATACATTTAGGACGCAGTTAGATACTATATTGATCTAGTGAAGTGTTGGTAGTAGTTCCCTAAGATCCATGACCTCACTAGGCTTCTAGTAGGAGAAATGCTTTTCCTCTTGTTGAACGGACCTTAAGTCCAATTAGACAGCTGTTGGTTACAGCCAATGTATTGCACTTTAGAGACCTTTGGCCAAGTTGGCCATTGCTGTGGTTCCTATGGTTCACAGGCATCACACTGGGTAGGACTATTGATTGCCTCCCTTCCTTGGCAGATTGCATAGAACCTTCTGGTACTATAAAAGGAGGAGGCTGTTGGGTCAGATCCAGCTTGAATCTGCTGCGTCTTATGTCCAAAGTACAGAGTGTCTTCAGCAATAGAGACTTATCTTCAACCTCTGGGAAGAACCCAAGGGCCAAAGCCATGGCCTCTACTAATTCGGGAGACTCTTGAACTACTCTGACGGACACCTGGGAAGAGGTTTCTCATACCTGGCACTGGGCTTTTGTTAGATGGTCTTCTTCATTAACACCCCCAGTTTCCCTTCACCTTTCCTCTAAATTTCCATTCTCCAGATTTGTTTTGATTTTTAAACAGGACCTTGCTAATCTAGAACATTGGCTAGAATGGAATGTTCTGTGTAGATATGATTTCTGTCTGTTTCTTAGAGCGTGGGATGATAGATATTTGCTACCATACCCAGCTTTTCCTCTTTGTCATGGGAAATATGCAATAAGTACTGGAAGGAAATAAAAGAAGGATTCACAAGAGAAATATATTAAGCCCAAGTCTAAAATATGCTTAAACTCTTCTGTCTATTAATGAGATTTGTAACTAGTAGGTGGGCTGGGTACAGCCTTACACATGGAGGTTATTTTTCCTTTATGACCTGTAAGTCATTGCATGACTGAATTTAGCTTTCACTTGCAGCAAACAATCTTGTGTTATATTTTCTAAATTTCCTTCCTCGTTAAAATTTTTAGGAATTCTTTTTGTGTTGTTCAATTGTCTCACAGCAATGGCCTTAGTATGCATTATTTAGAAAAATCAATATCTGAACTCCTTTTAGTGCCAGCAACTTAATAATTCAAAATTTTCATTTTTTAAAAAGGGAATTATTTTTGATTTTATTATATTTTTTATTGGATATTTTATTTCCATTTCAAATGTTATCCCCTTTCCTGGTTTCCCCTCTGGAAACCCCCTATCCCATCCCCCTCCTCCTGCTTCTATGGGGGTGTTACCCACCTATCCACCCACTCCCTCCTCCCCACCCTGGCATTCCCCTACACTGGGGCATCAAGCCTTCACAGGATCAAGAGCCTCTCCTCCCATTGGTGCCTGACAAGGCTGTCCTCTGCTTCATTTCTGGTAAATTTTTTTGTCTTCAGTTTTAATTTGTTATCTCTTTCTTTAAAACCTGTATTAAAAAAACTTATTCCTTATCTAATTTTGTTTTCCTTTATTCTCTCTCTCTCTCTCTCTCTCTCTCTCTCTCTCTCTCTCTCTCTGTGGCTGTGTGCGCACTATAATATTTGAAACTTCCACATATTGTCCCAAGGGATAAAAATAAATGTTTATTCCCCCTTCCTCCCAGATAGGCCACATGTGACAGATTAAGTAATTCCAGCCAATTCTAACCAGCTGAACCAATGAGTTTAATTAGTATTTTTTGTAGGGGTGTTGGATAGCAGTAACCATTAGCTGCTTAGGTTTCCTTGGGCAGGGGTTCTTCCATGACAGAACGTCCATGGACCTAATCTTATGCAGATATCATGCGGGTAATGCTGCTGCTGAGAGTTCAAGAGGCTACTGAGGATTTCATGTTCAGGACACATTGTTATGTAATACTATAACTTTATATTCATAAACTTTCAATTTATGCTATCATAATTCTCATTTTCAGTGTTCAACCCAATGATCTTGGGTTGTTTCTTTAGCTGTGTTAAGGTTTTGCTCTCATTTGATGAGTGCAGTACGTGGTGATTTCCTTGTCAATTTCCTTCTTCTATTTCATCTTTTTGCTTTCCTTCTCCACGTCTTCCTCTTCATTATCACTCTGCATCTTATTTGAGGCTCTGCCCATTGTTTAATGATCCTTGCATGCTTGAACTATGATGATTCATAGGAAATTGCTAGAATGGCTGAATAACTGACGTTGTATATTTTTAAGTAACCAATGTCCCCAAATGCCAAAACACTTAATGTAAAAGATGGATACTAAAAATTGAACCATTTACTACCTAGGCACCTAATCAATCCCTTGGTACCGAATTTTACCATCAGTTGTCCTTTTATTTAAGTTTTTAAAGATATATCTTATTTTATTTATTTTATGTGTGGGGTGTTTTGTTTACATCTGTGTCTGCTTATCACATTGGTGCCTGGTGCCCTTGGATCCTCTTGGACTGGAGATACAGACAGTTGGTAACTTGTGGATGCTGGGAATCAAACTTAGGCCCTCTGGAAGAACAGCCAGGGTTCGTAATCTCTGAGCCCTTTCTCCGGCCCCAAAGCAATTATTCTTGATTATTTGATCACAGGCCTTTCCTATTTAACTTCTCCAGAAAGCACACCTCCAATCTTGTCCTGCAGTAAATAATGATTAAGGCCTAAGACGACAGATAAGGGGAGAACATTGAGGGCTGATTGCTTATAATTCATAAGGAAGCCGTTTTCATCTCTCCCATAGGCTAGAATGACCACGGTACATAGTGCCCAAGCTCTCTCCAATGTTCTGCAAAAAGCATTAGCTTGCTGCTTTTTCTCTTTGTCTGAACTCACCTTATATTTGGTTAAATTATTTGTTCTACTTCCTCAAATACTGACTTTTGCTATTTTCTGTTATTTATTATACTCTCCTCCTGTAGCTTTATACTCCTTTAACTTTTTATTTCTTAAATCATCTTTGGAGGAGTAGGTGTGTGTGTGTGTGTGTGTGTGTGTGTGTGTGTGTGTGTGTGTGTGTGTGTTCCAATCACTGTACTGATGCTAATTGGCTAGTTTTTTTGGAACACAGAACCCCAGGATAGTGGTTTAGCTGTGCTATCGAGAAAGGTACAGATTTAGAGTTAAGTTCCATTTCTCTTCAGCCTCAGCATAATTTCTACTGTAACTTTAGTTCCCCAATTAAGCCATTAATTCACAAATGATTGAATTTTTATTCAAATTTTACCTCTATTTAATTCAATATCTAAAATACTACAGCAAGTTATTTCCCTGTAAAAGGTTTATGTAAAGTGTTTTTTCTACTATGTAGATAATGGATTATTTTGCTACATCAGAGACAAGTGTTCTTCCCTTTAGGTACTGTGAGAACTAAAGAGATGAGCCTTGTCATTGGTATGATCTCTTTTCCATCTCTTCTCCCTGATATTTCCCTTTATTATAATAATAATTTGAGACTGTTTACCATAATAAATTGTATAAATAAAATTAGTAAATACAGAAACTATTAAAAGAATAACTCTTAATACTAAAACACAGATGTGACCACATTTACCATAGTTTCATGTATACATAATGCTTATGCAGAGAAAAAATGGAAGGGAGGAAGGAATAAGAATTTGCCAAAATGATTTTATAACAACAGAATACTTAGATAAAATATATCTTATTTCATTATGTTGAGAAATATAGTAGAAAAAGGGGAAATCATACTAGTTCTTGAACTTCAAATAAACCATGGCCTCTGCCCACCACATAGAGGAAGCATTAAGGAGATGACATTATTATTATTATTATTATTATTATTATTATTATTATTATTGAAAGTATCTTTTATTCACCTGATGTAATTGTTGTCTCACAGGCTTACTGCCTTCATCTGCTAACCTAGGCCTAATCCTGGAAGCTTCTAGCCTCTGTACAATCTTATCTAGGCCTGGAAAGTTTTCAGCCTCTGAGCCTTATTGCTGAATAGGCTCACTCTTTCTAGCTCTTTCTAAACTCAGGCTGGCTGTTTAACTTAGCTGTTCTGGCTTAAAAATTCCTCTCTATAATGACTGATTCAAACTGGCTCCTTTCACCTTCTGACTGAATTGCTCTGCTTGTCCTCACACTAACTTTGGCAATATGTTCTAATCTTCTGGCTCCTTCTCATTCTCTGGCTCTGTCTGTCTTCACCTGTGTCTAGCTTGTTCTCTGTCTGCAATCTGTCTGTGTACAACTGTCCTGGTAAAACTGCCCTCTCATTCTTCTCCTTTCTCTCTCTGTCTCTCTGTGGGTCTCTGTCACTGTCTCTGTCTCTCTCTGTCTCATTTCTCTTCCCCTTCTCTGCTACTCTCTCTTAAGTAGCCCCTCTTTTGTCTCTGTTCTCGTGTTGGGCATATCCTAATCTGTCAAATCTTTCTCTCATTTGTCACTTTATCTGCCCCTCAAGTAGACATTATTTTGAACATGGAGTCTTCCTATTTACAAACTATCTTTAGTTTCATTTTTTGGGATTAAAAGTGTGTGCTAAGAGTGTGTCTATATTCCAGACAGAGTAGCCATGTTGCTGGATTAAAATCCCATTATTATTATTATTATTATTATTATTATTATTATTATTATTATTATTATTATTAATCTTGAGACAGGTTTTCCCTGTGTAGTTCTGGCTGTCCTGGAACTCACTCTGTAGAAAAAGCTAGTCTCAAATTCAGAGATCTGACTCCCTCTGTCTCCCCAGTGCTGGGATTAAAGGCGTGTGCCATTACTGCCAGGCTGAAGAAGACTTTTAAATTCATGCTTCAATTTCATTCAGGAAAAGCTGGGTTCTTTTCTACAACATTTCTCACCTCCTTTAAAAATCTACTTGGGAATAATGACCAAAAGTTGTGAATCCTAAGACCAAACTGCTGTATTCAAATACTGACTCTACAACCTTACAGTTGTTTGAAATTGGGTGAATGTCTATACACTATTTTCTAGTTTTGCCACCTGCATTACAGGACTAAAAATGCTTAGTCACTCAAAAGTATTTTGTGGGAATCCAATGAGTTCTTAAAACACTTAAGCCAAAAATGCTTGCAAGTTTTCTTTTAGTGATCCATGTTCTCATTCATTTTCCTTCAGGCTCATTCTATTTTATTTTTGTCAGCTGTATTATTTTTTGGTCTAGCATGTTGTATAATGTTCATAAACTCTTTCAAAACCTTACCTTAAATTTTCAAGTTATTTGACTTTTAAGTCTATGTGTAAATTCAATATGCACGACCAATTCTTCTGCTACTGACTTTTCATTTCTTAATTCTTCAATTTACTGTATGAAGGCCTGGATTCATTTATCCTTTCATGTCTCAGCATCTCCCTCCAACCTAAGTCATCAAGACTAATCTCGATAACCTAGCTCCTGGTACGATCTCCAGCTCTGTCAATCAATCTTCCCTTACCCTTGCCTATCATCCTGTGTCCTCTATTTCAAAGCTGTTCTTCATGTCATGCCAGGCTCTTTAAAATCTTCCTAAGTTGTCTCCTGGTGTTGCTTCTGTTTGTAATAACATTTTCTCTAGCCGACTTGGCAATAGTCTACTTGACTTGCAACATAAACTTTCCCATTTAAATCAATGTTAGCATAGTCCATAAAAGGACTTACATAAGAGACCCTTTCTGCTTCTTTTCCTATGATATAGCCCATAGTTCACCAGAGAGTAGTATAAACTCACTGGTTTCTAAATAGAACCACATTAAATTTGCTTCGTGGTACCTGTTTGGTATGAACCTTGGTGTCTTCTTGGAGGGTCTCTTTCTTAGCATTTTCAAAATGTCCTTTCCTATCAGACTTTGTTTGTCCTTTATACAACCAGAAGATGTGTATCCTTTGACATAAATTTATTTTTACTTCATGAAGATCCTGAATTTTACCCCCAGAATTATATTGTTAGTTGATGCTGTGAAATGTTTTTGAAGTTATAATGTTTAGAAAGTATGCAATAAAACATAGAGACCATTATTAGACTGACTCCTTCAACCAAATACTGTTTGCTATCTGGGAAATATTATGTCCTTTCTACACCAGGGAACAATTTGTCTGCTTATATTTTCAAAATATAAAGTATATTTTAAAAACACTTTCATACCTCCGGGTATGTTTGAAGATCTAGTATTTTATAAATAAATGGCTTTGGGCTGGAAATATAATTTAGATTCTTAGATATGTGAGTTTTGAAAAATATCACTATCATTTCTGGAATTTTTTTTTTTTTGAGACATTTCTACTGTACCAACAGCTTCTCCTAGAGTGCTGTTACTCTTGGCCTTTTCAAATGACAAGGAAAGAAAACGAAAAGAAGGGAGAAAGGAAAGAAGGAGAAAGGAAGGTAGGGGGTAAAGCATGCAAAACACTGTCAGCAGTAAAGAAAAAGAACAGTGAATATTCTATTAGCCATATCAGCTCCTCTCCTTACAGCATTACTAATAAAATAACATCAGTAATTTATTGAAGTGTTTCTGTTTTGAGTCACAGAACAAAACATCCTATCAGCATTATCTCATTTAATATCCATACCAGAATAAAACACTTAACAAGATATCATGTGACTTGCCCCAGTTACCAGATAGTAGCTACCACAACCAAATTTTGAACCCAAATATTATATCCAAAGCTTTTGCTCTCCAGGACTCCTATACACACTCTCCCATGTCTTGTCATTAAATAATGAACTAAAATGTACCAATATCCTTCAAAGATGAGTTAAGAAACTGTAAATATCTGTGGTTATGGCTCTTACTTCCTCCATTGAAAAAAAAATAGAATGTACTTCACAGTTTTAAATCACAACGATTCCATTAGTATTCAGGTTTTGCTATGAGAGGGTTTGGATTTTTGCCACAAGATGCCCTTTAAAGTAAAAGTTATAGCCTAAGTGTAATAGTGGGGCACAACTGATCTATTAGCATGAAGCTGCCAGTCTTGAGTGGTATAGGAAGCATAATACATACTGCTGACTACACGAATTCTGAATTATTTTTAACACTAACAAAGCACCAATTTTTCAAATTTAGAAGTGTTCACAAATAGTCTCTCCAATTTCGTTCACTTATTTTGCAAGCAGGCAATAACACTAACTATAAACCACAACCAGAAGATGCTTCCTCTACGTCTTCCTCATATTCTACACAATTAAAATTTACTGGAACCTGGGGGTTGACAGTATTTATATTCCTTGGACTAAAGCTTACAGATCCCTGCATTCTTGGGCAGTTGGGGCCCCTGGCTCTAAAAGTCAGAAATTGTGAAGCTTAAGCACAGAATGAGTTTATCAATTCCTGTATATGTAAATATTTAGAGCACTTACACCCAGGTGTATCTGGATCTAGGTGATCCAGGAATGTGATCAGAAAAGCTACCTCAGGTCATCTTTCAACTTTGTTTTTCTGTGTTCTTTAAGTCCCTGGCAGACAGTGTTTAAGTAGGCAAAGGTAATTTATAGTATGTATTTAGCTTAGTAACATCTTAATATCAAATGTGCCTCAGTCTTTGCCTGTGCAGCTCATGTCCCCAGATACCTACCATTGGTACCTTTTGTATCAGGTATTTACTCCTAAGTCAATGTAACTGAGTGTCCTAAAAGGCCACTCAGGGATGCCTGATGTCAACTAAACAGGTATGTTTCAGTCTGCTGTTGCTTTGAAGCTATGACATAAACAAGTTTCACTTCCAAAGTCTTTTTGGAGGTAAGGACTCAATCAGTCTCATCTAAATCCCAGGCTGCGTATCATGGTTTGTTTTCATGTTAACTTGGCGTAGCCTGGAATCACCTGAGAAAAGAGCCTTGATGAGGAATTATGTACTTCGGGTTGGTCTGGGGTTATGGCCATGGGTGGGGAAATTATGTTGCATTCCTTAACTGATGTGGGAAGACTTATCCTAAATGTGGTCAGCACCTCTAGTAGCAGTCCTGATAAAAGAACATGGAAGAAAAAAAGCTCTTCTCCTTTGATGGGTGGGTCTTGCCTCTCACTGATGAGTTCCTGCTTTCTGCTGTTGCTGATTCCTTCTCTGATGTTAGAACTAGATTCTTTGGGCTGAAGGACTGAAGATCAGCAGCTCTCCAGGAGTCTTCAGGCCTTCAGTGCCAGTTGGAACTACTGAATTACCAGCCTTCTGGATTGTATAATTCACGGCCTCACCAGTGTGACACAGTTAATGCTGGGCTACTCCAACCTTACAGTGTAAACAGTTCTAATAAATTCTCTTGTAAAATATATATTCATTTTGTCAGTTCTGTTTCTAGAAGACTTGGACCAATAGGTAAAGTAGAAAAGATGATGCCTATTTTACTAGTGTTGGTTAAATAAAACAAGTCTAATACAACAGGACTTTGGTTTAAACCAAGTGACAGAGACATATGGTAATGTCACCATCCTCTCATTTTGTCCACATAATGCCATATTATTTTTTCATCAATTTTATTTCTAGTTCACTTTTCAATGCCTAATCATTTTCAGGTGCTAGCATAGCTTATATTAATCATTTATCTTGGCTTTAATTAATGACAGAATTTAAATCACCATAGAAAATGGAGATTAAGTAGGCAGGGACTTAGCTGTCTAGGGAATGCTTAGGGGACATAAGAAATATTAAGAGCAAGTTTATATATCTTGTATTCCATTTCACTTAATGGTGAGTGTGTCAAAGGGCCTGATGTCTCTTTCAGTTGACTTGCTGTTTGATGGAACCAATATTTTGTGGCTTTATACACATCAACAGGGAATTCGGACAATAAGCAACTGGCCTAAGGGCTCTCTATGGCAAGCATCAGCCACTCTGTTTCTGGTACAATAGTAAAAAGTAGGAGGTAAAGTTCAGAATGTCCAAGTTTCACTTAACAGTAACCGCTCGACTGAGAGTGAGGTCCCAAATGGAGGAGTTGGCGAAAGGACTGAAGGAGTTGAGGGAGTTTGCAGCCCCATGGAGGGAGCAACAGTGCCAATGGGCCGGCCCTCCCCCCTCCCCGGGTCATCCTGAAGTTTGGACCACCAACCAAAGAATACACATCTATGGACCCATGGTTCGGACCACATATGAGGCAGAGGACGACCTCGATGGCCATCAGGGAGAGAGGAGAGGCCCTTTGACCTGAGGGTGTTAGAGGTCCCAGTAAAGGAGAATGTCAAGGTGGGAATAGGGGCATGGGTGGGCGGGTTGGTGGGAGGTGGAATTCTCTCATAGAGGTAGGGATGGGGAGGGGATAGGGGGCTTCCAAAGAGGAGACCCAGAAAAGGGGAAACATTGGAAATGTAAATAAAGTATCAAAAATAAAATAAAATAAAATAAAATAAAATAAAATAAAAAGAAATTCATTAAGAACAATAAAAAAAAGTAGGAGGTGAGAATAAATGAATATAACTAAAAAATCAGAAGGATAGCAGAAATTTGCTAAAGTAATAAGACATAGAGCAATTTTAGCATCCATAGTATACACATCCAAGAAGCATTTATCAATGAAAATCAACTAGAAATTATAGAGAAGAAAATTCTTCAAGGCTCAAAATAAAGAAGGAAACAAAAAGGGAACCGGCTTCTGCCATGCTTCTCTTCCCCAGACGGGAATAACAGTATCCAACTTGTGTGGTTGTTGGGAGGATTAAATGAGATGATGCTTTCTTATGCCAGAATCATATAAAGTCCTCAATAAGTGTTAATGTATTGCATTCAAATGTCCACTTCTGCTGATTTATTTATGTGAAAGTAAATGAAAATGAGAAAAATTCTCATGACCTTACCTAGAACCTAGTCGCCTAAACTTTAATTTTCCCTGAAGGTCTTGCAGCTCAATCACACACTTGCCAGTGCAAATGTTTCACAAATCAGGTTGGTGGAGCTCATGTGGGCAGAGCAGCAGGGCATTCTATGCCTTAGGGGAAACTGTAGATAAATTTTCCCTTTGTTAATCACAGAATCCTGGGAGGTGGGGGGAGCAAGAGAGGGGGTGTATAGGCTCTGGTCTGTGATGCTACAGTATCGCAGCTCTGCCCAGATCCCTGTCAGAGACCAGAAGTTAGCCTGCCAACCCCTGCAGTGCTTGAGGACTTTACAAAGCTGTAGCTATGTTAGAGAAACATTCGCGTTTATGGAAAACACCCTCTTAGCATCCGCCCTCTTAGCGGCCTCCACTCCTCCCAGCCTCCTCTGTCTCCATTCCAGACCATTAGTAGTCCTGTCCCTGGAGGTATTTTCTTTCTTTCTTTCTTTCTTTCTTTCTTTCTTTCTTTCTTTCTTTCTTTCTTTCTTTCTTTCTTTCTTTCTTTCTTTCTTTCTTTCTTTCTTTCCTTCCTTCCTTCCCTCCCTCCCTCCCTCCCTCCCTCCCTCCCTCCCTTCCTTCCTTCCTTCTTTCTTTAATTGGATATTTTCTTTATTTACATTTCAAATGCTACCCCCTTTCCCGGTCCCCCCTCTTTATCCCATCCCTCCTCCCTCTGCCTCTATGAGGATGTTCCCCCACTCACCCACCCACTCCTGCCTCTCCGCCTTCGCATTCCCCTACACTGGGGCATCGAGCCTCCACAGGACCAAAATAGTCCTGGTTGATGCTCTAATGGCATCTAAGGAAACTTAGCTTTTCCTCTTCCTATCTCCTCCTATCCCTTCTCTTTGTATCCCACCAGAGCTGTTGATTCCTCCTCACAAACCCACGGGTCCGCCCTGTGCACCTTGTTCCTAGAGCCAGGTGCAGGCCCTTTTAGCATCAACCCTGGCGGTTGGTACTTCTCTTTGCCTTGTCACTCCTGGCCAGGCTCTCCTCTCCAGCGCAATGGGAGAACTTCAGCAAAGGTAAACCTGGTATTTCACTTCCTCGTCTATGCTTTTGAGGGGCTACTCCCAAGCTACAAATCAAAACCTGCAATCCTTTCAATGGCTTTCAATGACCCTAGTGATATCTCCCACTAAGCCTACTGCAGTTCTTAGGCCCCACCCTCACACTGGTTGAACCTTGAACTTGCAGTCATTTAATTTTGCACAGTTCTCTGAAGCTGCTGTTCTACTTTCTGATTTTACATCTCCTTCCCCTCTTGTGAGGACCATGTCCTCTTGCATTCCTATAAAACACATGCTTTTTAAATGTTCAGCTAAAATGCTCCTCTGTACGCATGCGTCCGTTCGTGTGTGTGTGTGTGTGTGTGTGTGTGTGTGTGTGTGTGTGTGTGTGTGAAAGCTTTCTAGACTTTGAGGGCTTTTTAATTCATTTACTCATTTATTTATGCTTTGGTTCAATATTTTTTGAGTCTCTAATAGGTACTAGGCCCTCTGTTTTGTTCCCAAAGAATTTTCTTACTCAGTTATAGCACGGTCCCTATTATGCTGTAACCTGTTTCCTATCTAAAAGCATTTGAATTCTCTAAACAGCAAGAACTCTCTCTCTCTTTTAATCCAGTCCCCATGGCCTGGATGTACATGGCCTGGTTCAAAACCCAATAGATAGCTGCTGAGTCAAGAGAAAGAACTGGGAGGCAACTGTGCTAGGCTGTGGAAGTGAAGGTCCTAATGGGAGTCACCTGAATGGTAGCACCAAGAACCAACTTCTGCTCTCCATTCCTGCCCCCTTAGAGGAGCACTAGGTTGCCCTGTTCCACCCCTTTCCTTCTTTCTCCTTCCACTTCTGCATCAAATAACTCTTCCCTCTATTTGACTGACACTGCTCACATATCATTCATGAGAATGGCTGTGCTAACTGTATAAAACACTTATTACTTAGGTGGAAATCGGAGTGAAATAAAATAAAATACCAGGTATCTGTTCACAAGCCTAAAAGAACCTTCAAGAACCATCTTTTCTTTCTCCTAAGGGGAAATAAGACTGGAGCCTATTTTAACACTATTCCTGTCCCTTCCCCCAGGAAGAGCAGGAAGTGGGCAACTGCCTTCCAGGCTGACTGATGACTAATGGTTTCTCTTGATTGTAGAAATGTGTGAGAAGGTGGCTGGGTTGATTGTGTACTCTGAAGAAAGTGAGCCAAGCACCAGCGTTTCTTGCTCTCTGCTGGCAGCAACACTGTGACCAGCTGTGCAGTGGTCCTTCTGCCTTTGATTGACAGAATAGCCTTTTAAACGTGGTGCCCAAATCAGCCCTTTCTCTTTAAGTTACTTTTGTTAGGACTTTTGTCTCAATAATTGAGAAAAGTAACCACTAAAGACTTTAACATAGGTAACTCCTTGTGTCGCATTAAAAAATGCATTATAAGAAACTTATACAGTTGCTTGAGTAAAATAAATTTTTCCTGGTTGATTGGGCTACTTGTAAATATTTAAAATATATAGTAGAGGAGGCTGGAGCAGTAGCTCAGACATGATAGCATTTGGTGTTCCTCCAGAGGACCTGAATTCCTTTCCCATGATGGGTGGCTCACAATTGTGTGCCTGCATCTCTAGTGCCAGGGGATCTGACACACTCTTCTGGCTTCTATGGCACATACACATAGCACACTCACATAAAAATAAAAATAAATCTTTTAAAACTTATTAGGTAGTAAATGTTAAAAGTCAAATGATTTTTTTTTTGAAAATTGAGTCATAATGTAATTATTTTTTTTAAATTTTGGAATAATGGAAAAATCCAGGGTTTGGGATTTAGCACACTGGTTGAACACTTGCATAGCATGTACAAGGACCTGGGTTCAATCTCCAGGGCCCTTAGAAATATTTTGTAAATATAAGAATGAATGTTTTTGGCTGGGTGGTGGTGGCACTTGCCTTTGATGCAGGCAGATCTCTGAGTTCAAGGTCAGCCTGGTCTACAAAGTAAGTTCCAGAACAACCAGAGCTACACAGAGAAACCCTTTCTCAAAACAAAACAAAACAAAACAAAACGACCAACCAACAAACATAAAGAGTGTTTTGCAGTTCCCAAGGAAATTAAAATACAATTTTATATAGTTTAAATTTTATATAGTTTATTAGAAAGTTTAAAATGAATTAGCTGTTGTACTAAGTATTTATATAAAGTGGTGCCCTGATGTAATTACAATGTATGTTTTATGTAATAACATGGATGTTGCTACAAACATTTGGGAAAATAATATGACAACATATTAAAAGTTTGACTTTGGATTCCTTTTCACGTAGTAATCCCAACTTTAAAAGAATCATTATTAGGTGGATTTTTCTGTTGGCATTGTTTTGTTCTTCATTATAACAGGGTCTCTTTAGACCAGGCTGTCCTAGAACTCACTATGTAGACCAGGTTGATCTAGAAGTCATGGGTGAGTCAAGTGCCTCTGCTTCCTAAATGCTGGGATTACAAGGAACAGAAAGATAAATCTTTGGAACAGTATTCTCAGAAGTCATGAAGTCCTCACAGAGAAACAAGCAACACTAACAATCAAACCCCACACCCTGGAATATCATGTAACCTCTAAAAGGAGTGAATTATAACTAGTTCTTTATGGAATTTTTTCTATGATCAGAGACAAAAGCAACATTCATAGGCACATCGTAATAATATTGTTTTTATTAAACACAGATTCCCTACATTTTAAATTCAACATTTAATGCATTTCTGAAACTGGGTTGGCAGCCGTTAATCATCCTAAGTAGATGACTGTGTGATTACCATGTCACAGAGAGAGGATTGTATTTCTAAATTATATCTAGATATCTTGGTGTTACCATGGGAGATGTGGGCTGGAAGAGAAATGGCAACACACAGGGGAAGAAGCAGAGACACAGCAGACAATGGAGGGAAACCATCTGCCTTCGGATGGAAACTATACCACATTATAGGGAAATTTGAAAGTGAGTGCAGGTGAAGGACATTAGTTTTTCATTTAGCTTTTTATGAATAAAATATAATTAATTTCTACAGATTTTTGGGTAGCCATAATACACTCTTAATTGTGAAAATGACAGCCAAGTAATGCCTATGATGTTCTTTGCTTGTGTGCCCACGTATGTACATGTATGTGAGCACGTGCATGTGTTTGTACACAGAGGGTAGTAAGTGAGAGAACTAAGTAAAAAATTAAATGTAATTACACTTCCTTATTTTGCAAGTGCAAAAGTATGTTCCTCTGTGTGTGTGTGTGTGTGTGTGTGTGTGTGTGTGTGTGTGTGTGTGTGTTCGGTTCTATATGTGTAAATGGAACTGAACTCAGGTCCTGTGCAAGAGCAGGATATGATCTGAACAACCTCTGTATCATTTCTCCCATTGAAGAGCAATTTTTAAAAAGTATCCTCATTTGGTTTAATGTATAGTCAGGTAATAATGGGAAACCACCAAATTAAAATTTTAGAATAAAAATGTTTAGGATGCTAAGAACTGGGTAATTCAATTGGAATGAAGCTTAGTTTTGGGGTGATACTAAATTAACGTATTATAATCCTCTGAAATCTCTAACATTAAAGGAGGCCCAAACCAATAACTGTACATTCCCCATCTGTAATGAGAGCCATGGGAGTCCTGTCCCCTGACTGAAGAGGGAAGACTATAGGCACTAATTTCTCCAGGTAGAAGATCATTTAATCATTTAATCATCTAAACTTTATGTTGCTACTCAACAATCCTTGCTGGCCATTCTTCATCTAATGAGTAGAAGTGAGGACTCTAGACAGTTTAAACAAGGGGGCTAATTTTCTGAAAGCTCCAGACGGATATTCCTGGAAGGAGGGGCAAGATGGAGGAATCTAAAGTCACCTAGCCTGAAACCTAGCCTTGTTTGACATAAAACTTAAAAAGCATTGTTTGCCAAATTTAATTTAGTATGTGCCATGCTTCCTGGTCCTCTGGTAGTAGAGAAACAGAACACAAAATCTGTGGCTGTGATCAGATCCAGTCTGCAGGCCAGAAGAGAACCCCCAATAAATCCACTGTGGGGTGAGCCCACCTTCCCTTCTGCTTCTGTAATATCACGGTGGGGAGGGAAGGGATGGTATGGGGCCACGGGCCACTGAAAACCTTACTTGAGTCTTGCAGGATCTCTTCTAGGAGGCACTCCTGGTTTAGGTTCTCTCTCTTTGATTTGTCTTTATTTTTTACCCACTTTGCATAAGCATATATCAGCCAGTAAAAGCCCATCCAAGCCTATTAAAGGCCTTAAACTCACCATCATTATTGGCAAACCACCAGCATCTCTTTTTGGATTCTCCTTGGTGGCAAGTGAGTTTTCAGTTTCATTCAATAAATCCTCTTTACGCTAGGATAGGTGTCTCACCTTTTCTTCTATCATGAAGTCACACAGAATTGATCATATAGCTATTTTCTTTCTTAGAAGGAGGTATTTGTAGGACTAAGGAAGAACAAAATGTTACAAGACTCAAGAAACTAGTTTCTTAGTGTTACACAAGTAGTAAACAATTGCTGGGAAGGGGAGAGTCTCTTCCACGTTCCATGGAGCTGTCTACACTTTGGGTAGTGAACTCCAAAGACATAGCTTTCGCAAGTTGTCACTCATGCTAAAGTGGGGCCTTTTGGTGACACAGCTACCCGTGAATCATGTGCTTCTGTAAGTAACTCCAATTGAACTTATTGGTTTGCCAAGCTAAGACTTATGTCATTTCTGGATTCTTTTGTCAGTGCCATACTTGGGTGAATAGTCATTTGTTCACATCTACCTGGGAAATATCAAAGAACATGTCTGTACGTCAAGAGTGAAGGCAATATAAGATCAGACATCATACCTGAAGAAATTAATTATTTGTAGAAAAATACTATTTAATAATGTTGTTTGCCTGAGTTTCCTGGGTTAGACTGTCTATTCTTTTTCATTGCTACACAACGCAACTGACCAACTGGCTAAAATTTAAAAGCCTATATAGTTTAATTATTAAGTGGAGTAAGAGGAAAATTGTAGCCTGGCTATGAATGTAAGTATTATTAAGACATTATTTTGGAGTTTTTAATAACGGAAAGATTTAGGAGATTACTAAATGAAGGTGTGGGAATGCAGTCTCTAAACAGAGAAACAGGCAGAAGGGAATTTCCAGACATAAGCCAAGTTTTTCCACTTGACAGTTTTGCCCGAGGCCTATCCTGTTTGTCCCTATCTGGGCTCAGATAACTGGAAGTTGAGGCCAAAAGGCTTGTCCTTTGTTCTGCATGGTAGACCACAGGCAGGCCTAAAAAAGACTTATTAGATTCTATTGAGGAGAAAAGGCAGGGAGAGGTTGCTCTACTAACAGACTTCCTTACTAAATCTTTCTTCTGCCTAATGTTGTTTCTCCAATACAGTTCCCTTGTGTTTATGGGTTCCTTTAAAGTGTTTTCACTATCTCTCTTTTCTTCTTTCCTGCTCTAAGCATTCTTATTTTTATCGATTTTGTACTTTAACCATCCTGCATTTTGTGGGAAATGGAGAGAGTTATAAGAATTAGTCAATAAATTCTGTGCTAGGACAAAGGAAAGGCATTCAGCAGAAGGTTATGGCCAACACATTTGCCTACATTCTCAATTCACTGTGCCAGGGATTTGGTTTAAGTAGCTAAAGACTTTTAACGATTTTTTTTTTAAAGGAATGCATACATAGATGCTTATCAGAAGATTGTTGACAGTCTAATGAAGGATTTTAGTTATTCATTCAGCTAATATTTATCAAGCAACGAGTATTGCTAGCTGCTAGGGAAACTGTAGTGATCCCTAACCAATCCCATTTACCATTAATTTTGTGTGGGAAAGAGGAAGAATGAATAAATAAATCATATATTGAACACTACTGGAGAGAAAAGAAGTTTAAATGAATTGGGATAGTGACTGTCATGTAGGAGAAAGGGTGTATACATTTACATCTGGAAGACAGTCTGGACACAATAGGGAGACAGTCATTCTAATATTTAGAGGAGTTCCTTTGTAGGTAGAGAGATCAGCAAGGCCAAGGTACTGGAAGTATGAGTGTGTCTGAAATAAATCCATGGAGAGCTAGTAGCTGGGTGGATGGGATGGGACAGTATCATCAGAGGGAGAGGTGACAGCTATGAGAAAATCAAATTAAAACCTTCAAAAACCACTGGAGGGACTTCTGTTTTGTTTTGTTTTTTTGTTTTTTGTTTTTGTTTTTTTTCTGAATGGTAGTGGGATGCCATAAATTTGTGTTAAACATGGCTATGAAATGATCTCCTTTGACCAAGTCAGTTTGGTTGCCTTAAGAAGAGATTAGCAGAGAAAACCCAAAAGGTCAAAGGAAATTGGGATGGGGACAGGATGGAAACAGACATCTTAGCTGGGAATATAAATGTTCCTAACAGTGGCCAACTATGTTAATGTTGTTGTGGGTAAATGAGTTTGCCTTCTACTTTTGGCAAAGAGGAGAAGGCGATTGTCTTAGTTGTGAAGAGACACCATGATCATAGCAACTTTTATAAAGGAAAACATTTAACTGGGGATGGCTTACAGTTCAGAGGTTTAGTCCATTATCATCATGGTGAGAAGCATGGTAGCATGCAGACAGACATGGTGTTGGATAAGGACCCGAGAGTTCTATATCAGGATTAGCAGGCAGCAGGAAGTGAACTGTGAGCCTCTAGGCCTGGTTTGAACTTCTGAGCCCAACCCCTAGTGCCACTCCCTATGGGGTCCATTTTTATTCAAATCACTACAGTGATGCTGACAAAGATAATTTTCAATACGTTGGGACTTGACATATTGAATGAAGTCCTTTCAGGAAATAAGCTGGAGGAAATCAAGACAGTAATGTAGTATAATTTTAACATCAGTTTGATATAAAGAAGAAAGAAAGGAGATATAAAGGGGGAAGTAGAACAGTGGAGACATGAAATCAAGCAAGGTGCTTTGATTTTCTTGTTTCATAGTGGGAATTTATGACATTCCTTTTGAATAAGAGATAAGTGTTCACACACACACACACACACACACACACACACACACACACACAAACACCATTGAGGCAAAACTATTGAATAAGGTAGAGGAATGTCATCTAATACATACACTTGGGGAAGGGAATACAGTTGGAATTAGGTTAAAAAATGATTCATTACAAAAAAGGAATGCAAGGTACTTCCTAGAGAAAACCTAGTAAGGAAATGTGGACATTCTTTCATTGCAAATATATTAGCAGTAAAATCTGAGGTAAGGAGGTTGGCCAGAAAGTACAGAGAAGTGTATGAAAGATGTTGAGGTTCGGAGAAAAAAGGTTAATATTCAGACAGTGTTCATTTTGAGTAATGAAGCGGTAAAGTGATTGGAAATATATGTTAGGATTTGATGAGTACATCATGGGCCAACACTACCTATGTGGTAGTCACCCACTTAAAGTAAAATGGATCAACTCAGTTGCTCAGTTACGTGTCAAGTCACACCAAGCTTCTCTGAGTCAGGCTCAGAATAGGAAGGAGCTGTTGTCAGGCTGAACAATGGATAGGACAATGAAAGATGGGCAGTGATGTTGTCAGGGGAATGTGGGAGATCATGAAAAGGATGATAGTTGATATCCATTATGTTGGGTAAGGAGGGACCTAAAACTGTGATAAGACAAGTGAATGTTGACAGGATTGCTTTCCCAGTGCAAAAGAAGAATTTCCTTCTTTTAGTTTTGTTTTTGCAAGCACTATTAAAGAGACTAGCATATAGAGGTGCTCATGACTGGGACTTTTCAAAAAGAGGTTATTGATATCTATCATGAAGGCAACAAGAGGATCGTCTATGTGACTTGGGAGCAGGTGGGAGACAGAGGTGAGAATAATATAGTATCACTGAACACGTGGAGGTCACAGGACTAAGAACAAATACAGTGAGAGGATATTCCACCACAGGAGTCCATATGGATACAGAATCACAGTCTTGGTACAATTACAGAATAGTGGTGGTTTCAGAGAGCAACTTCAAATTTTTTACCTAATGAGGATCAATGGTCTTAGGTTCTACAAATGACTAGAATGAGGGTAGTGGGTATTCTGATTAGAGGTTTTCAAATGGCATGTTCTTCAAGAGAACGGGGATTCTTTCTAGATTTATAAGATATAAGAAAGAAAAAAATAATGCCACCCTTCTGAAGTCCAAAGGGGAAGCAGTGTTCACAAGAATAAACAGGCTTTAGTCTGGGCCAGAAAGTAAAGGAAACACATATAAGGAAGAAGAAATATCAAGGCAATGAGTTATCAGGAATTCTAGAGGGTGTGTTGGCAGGATTTGGGAGGAGTGGAAGATTGTTCCAGATGAGAGACAGTTCAAAGCGTTCTGGAGATCTCAGAATTCAAGTGGTGAGAGATGACTTGTGGTTTCCAGGATTGACTGAGGTAAAGAGGAATGCAGGGCCTGATGGGATTAGCCCAGAAAGATTTTCATGTCTTCATAAGTGATTACTCAGCCATCACATCATGCTGGGAAACATGAGGAAAGCTGGGAAGGGCAAGAAGCAGGATGTAAGCATTTTTGATAAACATGCCTAACTAGTTAGTGGGAAACTATATCTTCAGCACTACAGTTTACTCATAGAGCATTGAAGTGATGGTCTAAACTCATCTGGTAGAATTATGATGACCACTGCTTCATCACTGATTGTTGAATACTTACTTTGGATATTTATTGTGATACGTGACTTATGTCAACTATTTCATTTGATTCCTCAAATAGCATTGTAAGTTGGTATGAAAATAAGTAACTTCCATTTCAAGGTTATAAAGTCACCTACAATTTGGACTGAGAGTTCTTTGACTCCAGAGTTAATGATAAATAATGGTAAAGATACAGAGGTTTGAAATATTAAGGGAGATGGTGTGGTCCCAGTGACAATTCAATGCCAGAAATACACTATCTTTCATCATTACACTAGGCCATGGCTCAAAAGCCTTAAGAAAAACTAACTCATTACCCTAGAGAAGCTCAACTGGATATGATATGTTCACCAAATAACTGTCAATTATAAGAAATATAAACACTAATATGCCCCTGTCTAGACACAGTAGCACAGAGAACTGATGATCCCCTGTATCTATGAGAAAGGTAGGAAAGGACCAATTACAGTTTTCCAGCCAAACAAAAGGTAAGTAATGACACACATGTATCAGGCTTCAGTAGGGGGGCAATAATTTTCTGATGTCATAAAGAAAAAGATGAGGACAGAAAAGATCTATGGATACATGGCTGTATGGCAAGGTCAATGATAAAGTAAGCTAAGGAAGTACCCCTCCCCCTTTTAAGTTGTATAGTTATTCTCACCAAGTTGGAAGTTTGACAAAAAAAAGATTAGAATTTGCCAGAATGTTTCATTAGTATTTACAAATATGTCTTATTCCCATTATACAGGTGAGAAGAAAAAGATAAAGGTCTAAATATATTTGACTCAAAAATCCATAGACTACATACAAAGGTGATAACACACATGTATAAACCATTTGGTCAATTTACAGTTGTTCTAAGACACGAAGCTGGAAGAGAAAAATAGGAACCAAAATAAAGGGTAGCATAACAGTACAGAAGAATTTTACCAATTAAAAAATAGATTGTTAAAAGATTTCTTATTCATATAAGACTATGCATGAATATTCTATTATAAAAATTCTAAGAATATAAGACTCTGAACAACGTATTTGTTAGCATATATATGTCATTTTTTTGGTGTGACATAGATATATTTAGGGGTTAATATATGCTGGCTATTTTTCTAGTCATGTTTAGATTTTTTTTTTTTTTTTAAAAACAAACCCTGCCTTGTATGAAGTTAGAGTCAAGTAAAAGAAACATAAATCATCAATCAATGTATGGGCATTATTAGAAGAAACCTTACAACTTGTGAAAACAAATGCATAATAGATGCTTGAAAATGATAGAGCACAGTGTTTAGTGGAGGCAGTCTTGAAGGACAATTTCTGAATTAGTGATTGATGGAGGAAGGCCCAGCCTATTATGGGTGGGGCCATCCCTGGGCTTGTGGCTTGTGTTCCTGGGTTCTCTAAGAAAGCAGGCTGAGCAAGCCTCAGGGAGCAAACCAGTAAACCACACCCCTCCATGTCCTCTGCATCAGCTCCTGTCTCCAAGATCCTGCTCTGCTGTTCCTTTCTTGACTTCCTTCAATGATGAACAGTGTTTTGGAACCCTTTCCTCCCCAACTTGCTTTTTGGCATGGTGTTTCATCACAGCAATACAACCCCTAAATAACACACACACACACACACACACACACACACACACACACACACACACAACCCCAAAGTGTTAAAAAAAAATTAATAAGCAGTACAGAAAAGATAACAAATTTGGGAAAGCCTAATATCTGGACCACAGTAGAATTCACAGGGAAAAGTAAGTTCTCCCAGGAAAAGTTTTAAGGAAGGTTATGGACAGGTTACACCTTTGGTAGCAGGAGGAAAAGAAAGTTCAATCTACTGACTGCTTCTTTTGAAAAAACTTGTAGACTGGGAAACTTGATAGAGGAACTGGGGAAGAATGGGGCTGAGAAAGAGATTTCAAAAGCAGACTAGATGCAATTCATGAAATTCCCTTCAAACAGAATCTATCTTGTTTTCACTTTTACTTACTGAGGATACAAAAGTTTGAGAGTCTGAATGCAGGAGCAAAACAATGGATAAACATGAGTATTTAGCATAGGTGAGTTACAGGAAAGGTGGAGCAGAGCTCAGATCTACCAGCATCCTTCTCTTGTAATGTTAAGTAGCATGTGATACCAGAAATGGTCCCCAAGGGTTACACTGTAAGAGGAAAAAGGTTCCTGTGAAAATGGTAAAATGAAGGGAGTAGTTTTTAATTATTGGCCAAAAGAAAAATAATAAGGATGTTAACATAATTCAAATGGCAATGGCACAGAGACTGTGAGCGCATAACTTAGGATAGACACAGTGATCAGATGGACTGAAGGGTGGGTTTAGTATCGTGGAAGATAATGCTATTAAACCTTTGAAAAGCCCTATCCTGGCCAGGATAGTCCTGTAATCCTTGTCTCATATTTTATAATTAGCTAGAGTGTCTCACAGAACCTTAGAAAAAAGCTTACTTACTATTGCTGACTTAGTGCAAAGGTTATGTTAAATAATACAATTAAATATCCAAAGGACTGGAAAGGTAGAGTAGTCTAGAAATGTGTATACACTTACCTCCATGCAAACCAGGATAGCTAAATGAATGTGGCCCAATACTAAAACTTACTTAAAACAATTATGAGGGGTTTTTTTCTGATCTTTTTTTTGGGTGACTTATTTGTATGGTTCTCAATCATTTGACATTCTGCTACAATGTCAAAATTTCAGATATGTCTCTAGACTCATTGACGCCTAAATTCAGAAGTTTTGACTACCATAGAATTAAATATATGTCTTTCACAACAGATTGTTATGTTCCCCAGCCTGGGAACTTTCTGAAATCCACAGTTTTCCCTGAGATGTCACCATGTAGATATGAATAATGCCTAACTCCAACCCCACCCAGTTTTCTCTTCCTTAAAGACAGGAAGAGTGGTGTTAACATTTTGAGCTTGAAATTTTGTTTTGTTCTTTCTGATGATCAATCAGATCCTATGTAGGAGTCCACTAAATATTATGTCATTAGTTCAAAAGATGTTCCTTTCATCCAAAATTAAAGGTGTCAGACTGCTGTGTCAGAAAGTGAGACAAAGACAAAAGGTTAGAATAATACATGTCCCTAGCCCTCCTGTCGCTTAGGAAATAACTTAAGTTCAAGGAAACCTAAGGGAACAGAACAGAAATGTGTGTGTGTGTGTGTGTGTGTGTGTGTGTGTGTGTGTGTGTATACATATATATATATATATATACACATATATGTGTATATATATATACATATATGTGTGTGTGTATATATATATATACACACATACATAGATATATCTATATATGATGTCACAGCCTTGTTCCTAAATCCAGGAGTTTTGAATACCATAGAATTAAGTGTGTGCCCTTCACAACAGGTTGGTATGTTAAAGCTCTCTGAATTAGGGTTTCACTCATATTGTAGAGTTGGGCATATCCTTGCCTTCCTGGTCCCTTGGACTTCAGTTGATCCTTTATTGTTTATGGACTGAAATAGGCAAGAAATCATCTTCCTCCTGTATAAATTTCTGGTCTCTAATTTGCTTGCATGTTAGCAATATTTTAGATTGCTTCTTTCTTAAGTCCCCTATGCTAGCTCCCATCTTTACTTTTTTTTGTAAGCGTGTTTTTTGACATCTATTATATTCTAATTGGATGCCTAATGCTTCACATTTGATAATTTATGGACCCTTGTTTTCTCTACGGACTGCAAATACAAGATGCTTTGTTGTCACACTCAACTTTAAACCTAATTGATGCTGAAGCTAAATTTGAACTCAGTTTTAAAAAGCAAACATTCTTATACTTACAGTAAGGATTTTAGAGGGAAATATATTCCAGTAGCACTTTACAGACTGCATGCACCCTCACTTTTATAGCCCTTGGTGATAAGCAGTATGAGATAGGTACCTACATCACTGCTGTCTAATGTGACTCATTGTACTGCTGGACCTCTCCTAATCCATTAGTCCTTTTAGTGATCCATAAAAGTATTAAGGGAATGATGTATGTAAAAATGAAGTATAGCTGGGCAGTGGTAGAACAAGCCTTTAATCACAGCACTCAAGAGGCAGAGGCAGACAGATCTCTGAGTTGGATGCCAGAATGGTCTACACAGAGAGTTCCAAGACAGTCAGAGCTACACAGAGAAACTCTGACTCAAAAACAAATTAAC
Source organism: Uromys caudimaculatus (assembly GCA_028551405.1). NCBI lineage: Eukaryota > Metazoa > Chordata > Mammalia > Rodentia > Muridae > Uromys > Uromys caudimaculatus. The sequence continues at coordinate 60,625,848 of CM052709.1, read as the reverse complement.
AAATGACCAACCAAAAAACAACAAAACAAAAAGGGAAAGTGTATCTTTTAGAGGATAGCTATGGGACACTTTCAGAGCAACCCTTTGGCACTGTGTGGGCTCAGTCTGAGAAGAACTTGAATGTATCATTATTTTTATTATCAGTTGGATACATGTGGGAATGATAAACGCAGACTACTGGGTTTCCATTTCCTGATGTTTATTTCAAGAATTATTGTTTCTACCTGTCTCACTTCTTTTGGACCATTTGATTCTGTTAAGTTCCTTGAAAAGAATCTGGGTGTGCAGCTTTCCCCCTAACTTAGTAGATAGATTACTGGGTTTATTCATTAATGGAATCATGACATCCCAGACAGACAGCAAGGATTAAATTTTACTCTCTCTGAGGCATTTTTAATGCCTTTATCACATCTAGGTTTTGAGACTCCATCGATAGGAAAACGGGCATTCACACTCAATCCTAGAGCACTGTCATTCTTATGATTGTAATTCCTGGACCTTTTAAGGCAAGTGGAATTATATCATGTATCCTCAGCCATCAGATCTTGCACTAAAAGAATGAAGGCTTACTGCAACGTGGTGTTCCTCCCTCGATTTGGAAACACAGAGCTCAGTGGGAAGCTGTTGGAAAAGGTGAGTGAGCTTAGAGCTGGGAACTTTCAATGCTTAGAGTGTTAGCGAGGACTGCTGAGAGCTGAACCAGGCCCTTGTTTATTATTTTTGAAATCATCAAGTGTCAGGACCATAGTTTAAAGGAACTGACTCTTGTATATTTCTTTAACTGGGATGACAGAACACATGCTGACTCCTTCTGCCTGCCTGGGACCTTGGGAATCACACAGGGCATGGAGGAGTCTCAGCAGCCAAAACAGGTGTCTGAAGACAAAGTTTTAACTTTACAGGCGTCAAGCAATTCAGATGTGGGGCCATTAGAGCTTAGTTCAAGAGTATTTGGCTAGCATACATGAGACTGTGGGTTTAATCTCCAGGGCCAGGGATGGGGAAACTTAGGGAAAGAACATTTTACCCAAGATACAGTTTCAGCAGCTTCATTGAAATTGGCAGCTAAGTGGGCTTTCCCAGGACGAAGAAGTGGATAACTAAGTGTTCTTTATGGAGTCAAATTGGATGGGTGGCATTTCGGTCAGCTCTGGAGTGGTGTATCTGATGTACCTTTGGGCAGATGCCATCCTCCTTTAGCAAGCTGCCCTGATGACGACCTGGTGGAAGGGATCGGACACAGCTATTACAGCCAGGTGGAGCTTCTGGGGGAACATGTTCCTGGAAGTTATGAAATTCAAAAACTACTTCAGCTAGAAACAAAACCAATGAATACACCCCAGGTTCCAAGATTTCCCAAGTATTTGGTTATTCGATTCATATTTTTTTATTCTATTTATTTTTTGTGTCCTGTTTATAATTCTTACTGTTTGGCTTCATTTAGGTTTTAAGAGTAAATACTGTCAACGTCTCTTAGAGAGAAAGCGGTGATAAATACAAAGAATTGCTCATAAAAAAGTAAAAAAAAAAAATAAAATAAAATAGCTTAGCTACATAGAATTCCACTTCGTGTACAGTTACGTGGAAACATATTTATGAGGTTTGGTTTTTGTTTGTTTGTGGTGTATGCACGTCCACATGTATGTGCTTCTGCTGTCCATGTGCATGTGGAACCCTCATGTTGACTTCTCTATCTCCCTTTGTTGCTTCTTGTTGTCTGCCTGATTTTTGAGACAGGGTCATTAACAATTTCATTTTAGTTCGCACATGTGCCAAACAGTTGTCTGGGGCCATAGGACTCTGAAAAGCACAACTGACTGTGTTGTGGTAGCAAAACTAAAACTACAATACAATAATTGTTCGTAATGCCCTAGTTATTCAGGAGAAGCACTAAATAAACCTCGCTTCCCCCTTTCTTTTCTTCCGATCCCACATGCAGTAGATCAGCAAAGCTTGAGGCTTTAACCTCAATTTCTTCCACATCAAACTTCCATCAATATTATCTTTGCCCAAGCCGTGGAAGGAAGTTGGTATTTGCAATGGTCTCTTAATTTGTCTTCCTAATTCTAACCTTCCTTCTCCGCATTTTAAATCCATGGCCAGAATAAACCATTTAAAATAAGTTGGTACCATACCATTTGCCGGGTATTCGTTACCTGGCTTAAGATGAAAACCCAAAGTGCTTATTATGGCCTAGAGGGCTGAGCTAAACCTCAGAGCCTTCTGAGGTAAGCAGCTGCCACACCCCAACTTTATCCTTCACCTATTATTGCTCACAGTACAAGCATCCCTGGAACCCCTCCTCAGCTATCTGCAGGGCTTGGTTCTGATCTTTATTGAGGGATATAATTTCTACAATAACGTTCACATTCATCTGATCTCACTACATTCCTTTCTTCCCAAAGGCACCCACCATATGTCTCATTATAGCGCTTGCCATCCTTATAGTTCAGGTTTTTTGGGCCTAGTTATATAGAATTCTTTCATTGACTTGTCCATGAATTCTAGCCTAGTGCCTGCCATAGTATTTTAGCAAATACTTGATGACTAAATACCAAGTTAGGTAAAAATCAGGGTCAGTCTCTTATATAGCTGCAGTAGAAAAAAATGCAATGGGTATGTGTGTGGGGTTATTCAAAAGTTATGACTATTTTTCTGTGTTTCTTCGCTTCTTAAAAAACAGCCCATTTTATCTACCTTTCATGGATACTTTTTGTTAGATTCATTTATTTTTATTTCGTGTATATGGGTGCTTTGCTTGCATGTATGTCTGTGCACCACATATGTGCAGTCCCATGGAGGCAAAAAGAGGATGTCAGATCACCCTTGGAACAGGTGTTCACAGGTAGTTTTGAGCCAACGTCTGGGCACAGGAAATTAAACCTTGGTCTTGTGGATATGCATTCAGTGCTCCTAATCATGAGCCAGCTCTCCAGTCTCTAGCATTCTTAGCAAAACTTTGCAAGCCACAGTTTAAAGGAAGAGTTGATGTCCCCTTTTAGGCACGGTAGCTCCCCAAGAAGCAGGTATAGCCTTCAGGAACACCATGGATTGGGTGGTAATAGACTCATAGTTCCTAACAAGATCTGATATACAAGCTATGAATCAATAGTTTTGCCAATGGTTAAGCATGGTGGAGAAGATCCTGTTGTATATACAACTGTTGGCCGCTTCCTTCTCTAAAGCATTAAGAAGATAGAAATGCACACATACCTTAATCCCTAGGATTATATTTTTGAGCTTATACCAGAGGGCAGATAAAATCTTTCTCTAGCTGTGGCTATGGCAATTGGTTCTTTCTGAGTCACATCTTTTTTTTTTTTTTACTTCTGGTTTGCTGACTCCTCTGTGTTTCCTATTGTTCTTTATCCATAACGGCTTCTCAGATCGTGGACTTTAAACTAACTGGAGAGAATATTCTTATGGGCACCAGAGTAGAACACAGTACTTCAGATCTTAATTACAGTGATTACTGCTATACCTTCGTCTGCATTCAAAATTATTCTATCCTGGAGGTTTTCCAAAAACAGGGGTGATTCTTTTCCTTACAAGTACCAAATAATGCATACCTGAGGACTGAAGATTAAGATTAGATTATTTAGATTAGACAATACACATGGGTCTCTTAAACAGTAGCTGGTACCTAGTTAGCCATCTATTAATGGTAACCACTATATGGGAAGAAGTGTGAGACCTCATTCTGGTTTCTTGCCAGAGAAGTAGTATTTGGATCAAATCCAACTCCCCCCCAAAACAACAACAACAACAACACCCGAAAATAATTTGGACACATAATTTTCATGACCATTTTTCTTATACCATTCAACAAGAGGGTTCACCCTGAGTGTTGTCTCAAGGCTGCTGGGACTTTCTATTTTAGACATTTTCTGTCTATTGTGGTGCATTTGCTTAAATTTTAGTTCAGCTCCACATAGTGTTCATTGAATAACAATTATTGACTAGTTTCCAGGAATACAGTGGTCGCTCAGACAGTATTCCCATCCAGGGAGAACAGCATTTCGGGGATATTTGGCCACATCTTCCAAAAGCCGTCTGGAACTATCAGTCTATCATGAAATAAGTGGCAGCTCATATCTGGATTTGGCCCTAAGTCAATAACCTGTCCTCATTTAAATCATATGGCTTCTCACTGATTTCAGGTGTGTCTGAGAAGAGTTTTGAACCTGGCTTATATTACTTCTAAATATAAACACATGTACCCAAGAAGTGTGATGTTTATTTATTCTTCAGTCTGCCACATGCTGGCCACTTACAGCTGTGCGACAGGGAGGAATGCCACACACCAGTGTGTCACATTGGTCCTCAGAATGGGAAAAGCAGCTAGAAGGTACTTAAACATTATTAGAACTCAAAGGAATCTTGGCACTTATCCAGCCACCAGATCTATCTAAAACCATAAATGTTACATTGATGTTCCTTTGACAAGGATGTGTGTGCATATAATTTTATACATAACATTTCAATGATAAATATTTTTTAGAGAAGTCCTTTGACTTGTCTCTACCCAGGGTCACTCAGTTGGTTTGTAATTTACCCAGAACTAAGAGTTGAGCCTTCTTTTACTGCTGCTCTATGTAATTGTGAAGTGTCTGGTTTGGTTTTCAACTTCTGTAATATGGTGAGCTATTTGTATGGGAAGTCTCAGTATTGCAATGCGATTTTTAAATGTTAATTAATTAACTAATATGTTTTTCTCTTAGGCCAGACAGAGCTGATAAAGAACCAGGAAGATGATTTAATTTTACATGAAAAAAAATGTGATTCTTGTCACCTTGGGGAATTCCTTTCCCCTAGCAGGTTATCACAAGTGCAAATTGCATCTATTGTTCACAGATGCTGTTTAAAGGTCTTGAGAATTAACAACTCTTAAATTTGATCACTGTTTTAGGTCACTCTATGCAGTCCTGCTCTTAAGAGTAGAAGGCAAGAGCTAAGAACACCCAATGGGTAAGCTACTCGTTTGCAATTACACTATAGAAACAGAACATGCAATTACCTTATTGTATATTTTGCCCAGTTAATTATTATATGTCCAAGTGAGCTCACTCCAACAGAGCCTACAGAAATTTTCAGCAAGGAGGGAACCTTACAGCCCATTAAGTCAAAAGCTGACAGAAAGGACACTAGCTAAAAAGCATCCCCTCTAGGAAGATAAGATGCTAATTTTTAGAGGCACTCAGCAGTTGGAAAATCAATTTTTCTTAACGTTGAGAATTATTGAGTGGCTAGAAAAGCATCTTACTCTATGAAATATAGTCACTATTTAGTGCCGTTCCATTTTATTTACTATTTAAAGCTTACAACAGCTAGTTAACCAACTACTTATAAAATATATTTAATGTTTGGAGGCACTCAGTGTGGTTATAAAATGATTTTAAGGCTATACAAAAATGGTATGCTAACCACATTTCATGAACTATGGTTCCCTCTGGAAAAACAAAAACATTTTCCCTGGCATTCTGCGGCATCTCATCCTGAAGTTAGTAAATGGTCCATACTGCCCAACCCGGCTGCCTCACTGGCTTTCGATGCCAGGCACTTTAGAGTACATACCAGAAAGATCAATACAAGCCTTACATAAGTAATAGAGCACCATGCACTCAAAGGCTGTTAGACTCTCCGATAAAGAATGGCTTGACAGAAGCAGTGAAATTAAACAACATGCACAAAATGCCAGCAAAGAGGTGGTAGCACTGTAGTCTTTTCTCTGTACGTGCGAGAAGGATGGGTGCTTTGTGACATAAGATGCATGGAGAGGAGGCTTGGCTCCTGCCACGTGTATGCATTATCAGGCTTATGGCCTATGAAAATATGGGAAGAGTCTAACAAAGGTCTTATAGGAACCTTTTTCCAAAGGAGTCTGCTATGGACAGTTATAACAAGTCATATACAAGGACACTCAATGTCAGGTTGAGCTCAGAGGGAAATTCATAATAATAATAATAATAATAATAATAATAATAATAATAATAATAATAATGATAATAAACACAGCACACATTTATTTCCAGAGAGTATCCCGGTCCCTGAACATACTCCCCATAATAAACTAAAACCTATTTTCATCTTTGATGTTCCATGATCCTGATTATTGAGGGAAAGTGATGCAAACCTTGCCTTTAAAGTTCAGCTCGCAATACTGTAGTTGGATGTGATTACGTTTGCATTGTCTTGCTTTCCTCTCTTAGTCTGTTTCACATGGCTTGGCAGAGGGCACCTAGCTCAAGACTTTGTTATGCCTATGCCAGGGAAAGCATGCAAACAAGGGCTGAGAGAAACCTGCTGCAAACCCATTCTTTGATTTATTATTTACTTAGTTGAGGGGAAATCTTTGCGGGAACCAGAGCCAGAGAAGAAACACTAAATTCTAATCCACTAATTGCTAGAGGCTCACTACATACAAATTCAAATGCTAAAACCTTCAGGGAGCTCAGTGGTAGAGAGAACCTGTGAGGTTAAGCTTTACTTTCAAGAGAGACTTATCAGGTTGTCAAAATAAAGTTGAGAGATCCATCTTAGGCCTCAGTCAGGAAGAGCAAAGTACGGCCATTTTGAAATTCACCAAGCTCTTCAAACCCCTTCCCTAAAAAACAATCTCCTTCACCAGTGCCTAATTTATTACTGTGTTTCTGTAAAAGTCCAACTAATCTTGCAAACAGGAAATTCTGACTCCAGGCCTCTGTAACCATCAAGTCCCTCCTAAGTTGGAAACAATTCAAAGCCCTTATGAAGATCATAGCTTAGTACAGGGGTTCTCAACCTTCCCATTGCTGTGACCCTTCAATACAGTTCCGCATGTTGTGGTAACCCCTAACCATAAAATTATTTTCATTTCTACTTCATAGCTGGAATTTTGCTACTGTTATGAATTATAACACAAATATCTGATATGCAGGATATCTGATATGTGACCCCTATGAAAGAGTTGGTGATTCAACCTGTAAAGGGCTCTCGATCCACAAGTTGGTAACAGCTGGCCTAGTAACACAGCCAGCTACTTCTAGATAGAACCAGAAGACTGTATACATCTCCTCCCGCCGTACCTTGGCAACTTATTAGTAGCAGCCTGTTTACCATAGTTTCTTTAACTAGTATGCCATGTTCCACTTTCACGGCAACATTTAAAGGTATTCTAAAAGGCAGCAAAGTTACAGTTTGGTAAGACACAGCAAGCACCAGACAAACACAGATATGATGAGAATATTGGAAATACCAGCTCAGGAATTTAAAGAATAATGCTAAATATGCTAAATGCTCTATTTGGAAAACAAACAAATATAGACAACAGGCCTGGAGGGGGTGTGGCTCAGTGGGTAAAATGTCTGCCTTATGACAGTGAGGACCCAACCTCATATCCCCGCAACACATGCAATCCAGGTGGGAATGGTAGCCTACATGGATCCCAGCAGTCAGGATGGAGAGATAGAGCAAGCTGGCCTCGCTGAAAAGAGGAGGTCCAGACTCACCAAGACACTCAGCCTAATACTGAAGATGGAGAGCTACTGAGGCAAGCACCACTGTCTACTTCTGGCGTTCCCACATATATGCACATTCACCCACACATCTGGTTACATATGTGAACACCTGAAAACACACACACACACACACACACACACACACACAAGGCACATGTGCATATATGCAAAAACAATAAAGACCATGCAGGAAAAGAGCAATGTAAGTAGAAAGAAGGAATTCTAAAGAAGACTCTTTAAAAAACAAGACCAAAACAAACAAAAAACCACCAAGTCCTGCAGAAGTTAAAACATGGTAACAAAAATTCACCAAGATTCAGGCTAACTGTGTTAGACTGGACAAATTAAGAAATCAGCAGGACAGCTTGTCAAACTAAGGCCCTTGACCTTGTAAAGGTGGAAAGAACAGAAACCATAACCTATCATTGACCCTATGTGTGTGCTACAGACATATACTACCCACAACACATAATGTCCCCTGCAATAATAATAATTCTTTAAAGTAGGCAAAAGAATGGGGAAATTATATATGTATACACGTATGTGAGTATATGTGTGTATATACACATACATGTACATATGTATGTATGTATGTATATGGCCCCTGGAGCCATCAAGTCATTGGAAACAATTCGAAGCCCTTATGAAGATCATAGCCTAGTACAGCAGTTCTCAACCATCCCCAATGCTGTGACTCTTTAATACAGTTCCTCATGTTGTGGTGACCCCAACCATAAAATTATTTTCTTTGCTACTTCGTAAATCTAATTTTGCTACTTTATGAATTATAATGTAAAGAAGAAGAACAACAAAATGAGTATAGCGCAAGCTTAATAAGAACACAATGAAAGGAAAGAGGGAAGAGAGCAGAAATTAGAAGTAAACCGAGAATTTACCTCATTAAAATCAGATACTATACTAAAGATCTATGAATCTCAGAAAACAGTGATAACATAAACAATTCTATATACAGCCATATTATATTTAACTTGTGATACATCAGAGATAAAGAGAGAAATATCAAGCTAGAAGAACGGAAATATGCTAACTTACAAAGACGAAAAGGGAAGAAATATACCAACTTCTCAGAAATCATGTAAGCAAGAGAATGAAATAAAAGAATTAATTTTGATCAAACAGGGAAAACATGCTGGATTTTTTAATCCACTTATTGTATCCTTCAGTGGGAAAGAGAAATAATTCTTCCAGCAAAAATTTAGAGGTTTTGTTACTAGTAAAACCTTCATGCTAAAAAATGTTTACAGAGGTTCTTCAGATGTAAAAATAGAAAAATAAAAGAATACATATAGGGAAGAGATACATGAAGGTAAAGGTTTTATTTTTAATTCTTACCTGAACACCTAGCAGTTTGTTTAAAACAGTAATAGTAACCATGTTTTATTTGATGACTACCTTATAGATAACCCTGAACCAATTGGGGAGCAATATGGTGTTATTGGATAATAGACCTGTATTAGTCATAAACATATGCTGACCCTTCAAGGGAATAATGAAAAAAATAAATGGTCAATGAATAAGAATGACTGATGTGCTGACAGAGAGAAAAAGCAAAATCACAAAATGCTCAGTTAGAAACCACAGGACAGGCTGGGAAGATGGCTGAGGGGAAAGGTACTTGCAGCCACGCCTAGCAACACACAGCCTAGCCCTGAGCCTCGCACAGGGGAAGAAAAGAACAGACTTTCCAAGTGTGGTTCCTGACCTCTAAATATGTGCTGTGGGGCCCCTCTCTCTGTCAGTCTCTCTCTGTCTCTCTCTCCTCTCCTTCCCCTATCTCTCTCACACACATACACATCAACATAATAAAAAATAACTAAAACTACAAGAGGCAGAAAATAATGGAAGAAAAAAATAAGAAAACAAACCACAAAGGGAAAAAAAATAAAGACTAACAGCAATTATAGTAGATATTAATCTAACAGTATCAATAATCACTTTAAATATCATTGGTATAAATATACCACCTTAAACACATTGTCAGAATGAATCACAAGTTAAAATCTATTGTACAAGAAACATATTCTAAGGTTAAAGGCATATAGATTAAATGTAAAGACAGAAAGATAAATCAAAAGAAAGCTGAAGAGCTATATTAATTTCAACCAGAGCAAACTTCAAAGCAATGTACATTATCAGCACAGAGAAGAGTATTACATAATGACAGAGGCGCAATTGTTAAAGAGATATTCAATCCCTAGTGTGTTCTCTACCTAAAATCCAAGCATTGGAATACAGGAGGCAAAGCATAGTAGTGTTCCAAAGAGAAATATTGGAATCCACCATTTGAGCCTCAATACCCTGTGTAACTGACAGAGATACCCAGAAAAATTGGGAAGGAGATAGTTAATTCAAAAGTACTATCAATCAGCTGCATATCAATGACTCTGCTGGAACACACCATCTAATTAAGAGTAGAATAAACACTTCACCAGTTCATGTGAAATATTTGCCAAGAGAGTTCACATTCTACTTTCATAAAATGCACCTAAACATACTTAAAGAACAGAAACCATGAAGTGTTTGCTGTTGGTACACAGTGAAATTAAAACAGAAATCAGTTACAGAGAAAGATGAAAAAATCCCCCAAAGACTCAGAGAGTAAACACTGCATTTGTAAACCATGCACATGTAGTATTGACACATGCAAATAACAAAAGAAGTGTTAGGTCAAACTGAAAGTGCAACCCACCAAACTTTGTGTGGTGCACCAAAAGCCATCTCTTGACAGAAACATCCAGCACTGGTGTATGTATTCAGAAAGGAGAGAGCGGTAAATACTCTAAACCTTCATCCATGAAGTAAGCAGAAGGAAGTAAATCTAATGGATGAAAGAAACAATAAAAAAGTAGTAAAAAGGACTTGGTAACAGGAACTCAGCAAGAAAAAAAAAGTCAAACACACCAAAAATTGTGTGAATCCCTGACTCAGTATCTAACCAGGATGTCAGGATGCCTTAGGAAGAATGAGAGGGTTATCAATAAAAGGATCTTGCTGTGATCTTATGGATATCACAGGACCATCACGTGGATACTTAGGAATACGTTTTACCAACTCTACCCCATATTTGATAATTAAGATGGAACCTAACAATTCTTTGAAAGGCAAAAATCTATAAACTCTCAAAGCTTATTGGTAATTTCAAACGGTCTCAATCTTTGGGTGTGTAGCTCAGTCATAAAGCGTATGTTTAACATCCGAGAAGCCTCACGTTCAATCCTCAGCAGCAAAGTAAAAACAAACAAAAAGACAAGAAAATCAAAAAGAACCAATCAAACAAAGATTTCTAAAGGAGAAGCCATCAAGGCCAGATGGGTTCGCTGCTGAATTCTATTACACATTTAAGTGGAAACCTGTATTATTTCTCCATGACGTCCTGCAGAAGACAGAGCAGAAGGGATGCTGCCTAACTTATTCTATGAGGCCAATGTCACTCTAACACAAAGACACACGAGGAGTTACAGGAAAAGAACTACATAGGCCAATAGCTCTCAAAATGATACAGGTAAAAAGTCAAATCCCAAAATGTCTAAAAGTAGTTATATACTATGATAAATTGGGACTTATTGCACTTTTATAAGGTGGCTTCAACATTCAAAATTCAATTAGTGGTTCCTGTCACTCCAGCAAGCTAAAAACAAATCAAATAATCATAGTTTCAGAATCAGAAATTTAAAAAAATTCAACACCCACTCACAATAAAGACGCAGAGGAAATCAGAAATGGGGTGGAGCTAGCGCAACCTGAAAAAAATAAAATGTTTCCAAACCCTTCAGCTAGCATCTTTCTAAGACAAGGAAGGCATTTGTATTCTTTCACTATGTCCATTCGAGGACATATTGGATGTTCTGGCCACGTCATTAAAAAAACAAAACAAAGGGGGTATACAAATATGAAATGGTTAAACTCTCCTGATTCAGAGACAACAGAATATCAAGCCCAAAATCCAAATGAATCAATCAAGAATATTTTGAGACTAGTAAGTGACTGGAGCAAAACTGGAGGATATGAATGCCCTTTGCTCCCCCTCCCCATGTATTTGTGTGTGGAGGTGGGAGAGAAGGGAGGGAGAGAGGGAGATATCTCTACCTGTCTCAAGCAGGTATTCACATGTCCCAGGCAGGGTGCCGAAGACAGAGACAACTCTCTGGAACTGATTTTCTCCTTCCACCTTGTGGCTTCCAGAGATCAAGGTCCAAGGCTTTGCCTAAGAAGCATCTTTTCCCTACTGAGTTCACTGGCTCCCTGGCTTTATTGTAGATCAGCACTCAACAGCTAGAGTTCTGCTTGATTTCTATATATGCCACCGTTTATGTCAGCATTCCCCTAGATGAAATGCTCAAACAAAATTTAACAAAATATCATTAAAACATGCATGAGGACCCTCCACCCCCAGTCAAAGAACTAAACTGAGTAAGTCTATGTTCATAAGACATATAATTGTCAATATATTCTCCATTGATCTATACCCCCACTGCATTAGGAGCAAGCTCTGAGGCAAATTCCCTTCCTTTCTGTCCCCTCCCCACCTCTCTTTCCCTCCCTGTAAGTCAGAGAACAACATTCAAAGCATTCAATCCACTCAGGCATTTTCCACTTTTTGTTTGTTTTGAGACAGTTGTCATAGCTTGGAAATTAAACTCAGCAAGTAGGCTATATTGTCCAGGTAGCAAGTTCCAGGATTCTGCTCATTTCTGCCTGCCCAGTGTCAAGGTTACAAGTGTGTCCCATTACTTCTGGCTTTTCTTTTCTTTTTATAAAGCATGGGTCTTGGGATCAAACTTAGGCCCTCAAGAATTTTATACACTTAGCTATCACTATAATCCTCAAGACTCAGTCTCAAATTTTATACAGAGCAGTTAAAGACCCAGGGTAGCCAACACAATATCTAAGAACTATGTAAGATAGAGCTTGGTAGCTCTTGTCTTCTAGAATTAGAATAAAATCACAGCCATCAAGGCAGAGTGATCCATACAAAAGAGCAAAGAGGTCAATGGAAGAGAATGGAGATCCAGACATAGTAGCTACAAATACAGTCAAATTATCTTTGGTAAAAGAGCAGGTAATACAACAGAGAAAATAATGCTTTCTATAAATGGTGCTGAAGCAGACACGCATATATACAAATATTTTCCAACCCCTGGAAAAATTCTCCCAACACCAATAATAGCAAATACTTAAAGGACACTAGAGCCATAGGAGCTCCGATTCACTGTTAACTGGAATGAGAAACTGTGTGTTAAGGTTAGCAGACAGTTTTGCAAGGTTTCTGTTGTGGTTAGTTTTGCAGTGTTGGGGACTGACACTCCGGTCTCCTGCATCCCAGACATGTGACCTATGGCTAAGCTATGCGCTCAGCCAGGCAGTCTCTTACAACACCTAACACAGTCATCATGACACAGTTCAGCAGCCATGTCCTCATCATTGAATCAGGTGAACTGAAACTGCACAGCCGCACAAAACTCCACACACGTATACACAGATATTTATAACGATTTTATTAATAATTTCCCCAACTTGGAAACAACCAGGATTTTCTACAATAAGAGAAAGGGGAAAACAAACAGTAGAACATGACGATGATGCAGTGTTATCCAGGGTTCAAAATAAATGAGTTATCAAGCCATGAAAAGACATAAAGGAAATATGTATATGTACATTGCTATGTGAAATAAGCCAATCACAGAGGTTACATATATAAAAGGTATAAATCTATGTAACATTCTATGTATATCATTATGGGGACAGTTATGGACCCTTGGTTTCCAGAGATTTGGAGGAGGTAGTGGGGAATTAGATGGAGTGAAGTGATTTATTTTCTTTTAAGACAGTGATTATCATGAAATAGTTGCCAAAATCTAGAGGATGCACATGCTAAAAGACCAAGAGCACATGAGAAAACAGACAATGAGTGGTGTGGTGATGACCTACCAGCATGAGTTCATCAGCTGTCACACATGGCCATGTGATGGTGTATGATGATGATGATGGGGGCGCTGGGGCTCTGCCTATGTGGATTCAGAGAGACCACAGATACCTCTCTGCGTTTTCCATGCAATTTTACTGAGACCCCAGAACTGTTCAAGAACACCTCCTCCAGGCTCATGCAAGCAACCGGAATTCAACTTAGTGGATTACAAAAACAAAACAAAACAAAACAAAACAAAACAAAACAAAACAAAACAACCACAAAACAAAAAACACCAACCGACATCAATGTAGGCGTGAGAGACTATGTGGGAAAAAGTAGCTCAGTGGGAGCAGAGTGAGAGTGTGTAACGGGGAATGAAGGGAACCAAAATACATGCAAATGAATGTCTAAAACTCCTGAAAAATAAAGTTACAAAAGCAGAGAGAGTAGGCACTTGGTGAACTTAAAAACGGAGACTATACTATTGTAGCAAACAGATCTCTAGCAGTTATACTTTTTAAAGGACAATAAATACTATTTTCAAACTGACAAACACGGCTGCAGGACCTCCAATCCAACTTACCGTGAATACTTGGGAGATTAAGTTCTATTAACACACAAAGAAACCAGTGGTCAAAATGAAGTCAATACAGTTCTGAATTGACATTTTTACTTTTGCTTGAGGAAAAATGTCAACCGAGATTAGTGCTTTAAGATTTAACTCATTTCTAGGTCTCTCTTTCTAACGACAGGAGTGCTTTTTTTCATGAGGATTATTTACAAACAGGTATAATAAGTGCATGGGGTAAGGAATTCCAGATCTGGGCTTCCTCCCCAAGAAATGGCCAAGTAAACTAAATTGCTTTCAAATAGGGTTACTGAAGGCAGAGTCAGGCGGCTTTAAGGCCTCTTGCCTCTTCCTGTGCTTAGGTGTGCCGATGATGGCTGTGCCTTCTATGAGATCTGTGTGACTCACTGTGGTGCTGGGAAGGGTAGGGGGAAGACTCCCTGGTTTCATGGTGGGAATAGACTCTGCGGATGGGGCCGGGTCTATGCTCACGATTAGTTGAGTTGTTTTCCCTGGAGTATCCATGCCTGCGCCTCGGGGAATCTCTATGGAAGGGCTGCGGTTGGGAAGATGGAGAGGAGGGAATACGGTCCTCTCTGCGGCTGGGCAGGTTTCTAGGGTGGGAGGAAGATCTCTGAGGGCTGTGGTGGTGGTGGTACCTGGGAGTGGGAGAGTGCCTGGCCCCACGGGGTTCCCGCTGCTCAAAGTGGTGGTAGTCTCGAGGCTGCCTTCGGTCTGCCCGGTCTGGCTGTCTTTCTGCAGGAACATCCCTGATCCACCTTCCCACAGGGTTGTGGGCTGGGAGGATCACGCCCCAGGCGTCAGCCACATGTGCCAGCAGTAGCTGGGAGAGGTAGCGGTGCGCACGCTCGTCCCAGTGCACGCCATCGCTTAGCCGATGCCGCCCTGCATGGCGGAAGTGGAAGTGGAGATCCAGCACATCGAAGCCACGCCTTGCCGCCTCCACTGAGCTGTAAAAGTTGGCCTCCATCACGTCTTCACGCAGGCGTGAGGGGCAGCCTGAAGCTTCGGGCAGGATGAAACCCCCAGACACGACCTCGGCCACAGGCATGGTGGTATTCCATATTACGAGGCAGCTGGCAGGCAGTACCTGATCCAGGCGTTGGAAGAGCCTCTCCAAGTCCTCTCGGTAGTTTCTGAAGAAATTGCTTCTGTACCTGGACAGGTCCCAGAGGCACGAGTTCATGATCACCAAATCAGGGGCATACTCACCCCATCGCAACTGCTGCAGGATGTCCTCCACATAGGGCGAGTAGGCACGTGTGAGGAAATAGAAGCGCACCAAGTGGCGCCCGGAGCAGAACTGGCGCACCTCGCGGTAGTGGGCGCCATTGTGCATGCGTCCCCACCTGCCCCCCTCCAGCAGCACGTCGTGTTCGAAGCTCAGCTCACCCTTGCTCTTCAGCTGACTGGAAGACAGCAGGCAGTCCTTCTGGAGCAGAAGCACCAAGTCCTTGTAGACGGCTCTCTGGATTGAGTCCCCCAGGACCACGACAAACTTGTTGTGCAACAGCTGCTGGACTTCGTGAGCTCGGAGATGGGGCATGATGGCTTCCTTCTGGGGCGTCTTGGAGGGAAGCCGGCGTAAGCCGAGAACCTCACGGAGAGGAGCTGGCTGCCGCGTTTGGGCTGGGAGGCGACGGACTGCAAGCTTCTGTGGTCAAAAGCCGCCTCATCCGGTTTGCCTCAGCCCCACGGGCGTGACCTCTGAACCTTGCAAAGGATTGTGAGAGTTCAGGCTCCACCTGGCGGAAGAGAGGGGGAGCAACCTAGCAGGAAGCCTGCCGTGGCCCCCAGCCTGGGTGAAGCAGATGATGTCCTCGCTGCATGGGCAGCCAGACTCCGCCAGGGTCTCTGCCAGGCCAAAATCTTCTTTGCTACCAATATTTCACTAATGTCCACAGATCCTTTTGGATTGCTTTCAGGCTTCCTTTCTTTCTGTTTTCTTTACCACCATCCTCAGTTTAGCTGAGGGTTTCTTCTTTATGATCTCTTTGGCGGAGCGGCAGATAATGCCTTTCTGGAGGGTAGAACCCAACCTGGCACTACTGTCAATATGGCATTCCAAGCCACGATTGGCAGAACATATGGTGCGTCGTAAGAAGTGATATAGGGAGTCCCCATGAACCTTTTACCAGCTTTCCCGTAAACATGAAATCTTTAGTTTTGTACCCAGGCCGACTGGCCATTTCCTCACCGCAGGGTAACAGGCAATGTTTGTGCTTCCATCGGCTTCTAGTCTCCTTTTCTGTCCCATTCCCTAACTCCCAGTAACCACTTAAGCTAATCTCCAGTTACACAATTCGCCGCTAAAGAAATTCTATGTAAGTGGAATTGTACAGTATGTGACCTTGGGAAATTGCTTTCCACCCCCACCTCCCGCATTGTCCTCTGGATTTGTCAACTTCATAAAATGTGACTACCTATTTTCTGAACTAGGATTTGAGTTTCCTGGGTAGGAGAATGCCAGTGCTTTGTTCTGTTTCCTTTTGCTCCTTGAAGTCATCCATTAAAAGGATGATTAGGTTATTTGCTGGCTTGGGTTGTTACAAATGGCACTGTGGAGTGAGTACTTTTGTACAGGTTTTGTGTAGATCTGAATTTTTTTTTTAAATTTGAAATAAGCTGAATATTGCCATTGTTAGGTTGTAGGGTGGTTGTACAGCTAATGCTTTAAGAGATTCTTTGATTATCTGGTATGGCTCATGCATATAGTCCCAACATTCAGGAAGAAGAGACAAGGGGATAGTGAGTTTGGGGGCAGCCTAGTCTATTTAGCATACACTGAAACTTAGCATCAAAAGAGAAAGGAAAACAAAAATATCAAATCGTTTTCTGGGGTGACCGAATTCATTCTCACTGATGTGAATAACGGTTTTAATTTCTTCCTGGGTTTTCATTTTCATAACCTGAATATGTGAAACCCCAAATACTTCATATAGTTACTCAAGCAGTTCTGACCCCAGGGAATCAAAAAGAGAGAGACTTTTCTTTATCCTATGTGGTACTGTCATGGATGCTGTTAAGCCCCATGGAATTTGCTTTAAAATTCCTCTGTCTCTGGGTTATCTTAGGCCCTTAGTTGGTGTTTGGGAAACAGTGGGATTGTGTTTTATTTGGGAGCCAGGAGAAACCAGAGACTTAAGGCACATACTTGGTATGTGGAGAACAGTGTTAGGTTTAGTTTTAAAGTCAAAAGTCAAAGCTCTGAAATCATTGTTTTCTCCCTGACCATGAAGGATGGGAGGAAAGGTGTGGTTCTATCAGAAGAAAAAAGGCCCCCTAATGGTTTTGCATAGTGTACGTGTTGCTTTTGGCAGATGTCACCTCTGAGGCTCTCCTGGATTTCCTCACACATTCTGAGAATATTTTGAGTTATACTTACCATACTCTGTTTCCTCTGTGGTCCAGCTGCCCTTTCTCTTCTAGTATTTTCTTGAAACTCTCACCAAAATTACTTAGTTTTAGACACTACAGAATTTCCTTTGAAAAATCTGTGATATCAGTGTAATCAGGAACACTACATTTTGTTAATGTATAACTTTATGAATCTGTAAGTAGAAAGTTAAAACAATAACCTTTTCACATTTTTGTATAATATGGAAAAATAATTCTTATTCTAATAATTTTTAAAAGTGATCCTCCAGATAGCTCTTTGTACTTTGGCTAGGCACACACATTTAAGAATAAAAATTAAGTCCACTATATTCTTAGACTCTTCCATGTGTCAATACCGGGGAAGTGCTTCCCCGAGTCTGTTCTCTCCTCAGGAAGCAGGAGTTATCAGCTGAGCCTTTCTTTACTCCTAGAATGTGTACTTAAAGAAGAAAAGGAGGAAAGAAAGAAGGAAGGAGCAGAAGCTGGAACAAAGTAAGGGAAGAGAGAAAGGGAGAAAAGGGAAAGAAAATTGGATTGTTAAAAGTTTCTAATTTT
This sequence comes from Uromys caudimaculatus, assembly GCA_028551405.1. Lineage (NCBI taxonomy): Eukaryota > Metazoa > Chordata > Mammalia > Rodentia > Muridae > Uromys > Uromys caudimaculatus. The sequence continues at coordinate 60,607,901 of CM052709.1, read as the reverse complement.
TAATACTCTGTTTTATATCTTAAGATATTAGAGGACTGTTGTCATTTTTCACTGTCTTTAATGTTATTTGTATATTATTAGTCTCTTTGTGTCTTTCTTATATTAGCCTTAAAAATCACTTCAATTATTTGCAATACCAAGTCATGATTCCCATTGTGTGTTAGCACATGGCTATATATTCCATGAGCACAATGGTAGATAATTCAGAAGTATGTCACCATGCCAGAGCAAGAACTGCTCTGTGTGGTAATTATGTGAATGCTTATGAGATAATGCCCCTTTTCTCTCCCAAAAGGACTGAGCTTTGTAAAAATAATATTTGTATTGATGAGTTGGGAATTTCACATCATGAACCCTGAATATGCTTACTTTCCAGTCCTCCCAGGTCCAGCCTCCAACCCTTGGGACACCCCCCCCCACCACCAAAGAAGACGAATAACTTTTTAAAAAGTCTATTTAGTATTGTCCATATACTCACTGGAGCATGGTCAAATTCCCAGTGACCTGTCCCTTAAGAAAAACTGAGTCCTCCCTAACCACACCCCTGTCTGAAGCCATCACTTGTGGAGAGCTATGCTTCAGTATCCTTATCACAAGTTTTAAGAGTTCTCTTCAATGGCTTTCTGTTTAGGTTGTTACTGTTTTGAGGGGTTGAGGTGGGGGAACGTGTTGTCACAGAAGCCTTCTATGTTTCTTTTTCTCAACTCTGAGCCCGCAGTCATCAATACCATGTCCAAAAGTAGCTTCCTTGTCCTTTATAGTCAGTGGGAGCATAGATCATGGACTTGCACATGGTTTCTGGTGTGGACCCCAGACATCCACATCGTCTCTCATGTCAGTATGTGTCACAGACCTTAGCCTAATCTCCAGTGGCACTACAGCCTGTGGACATGAACACAGCCCTCTGTGCCGCACGGGGTATGGGCACCATCACAGCCTTTGGCAGTAGTAGCACAGGCAAAGGACATCAACATGGTCTCAGGTGGCAGTGCAGGCCACAGACATCAACATTGGTTCAGGCTGCAGCACAGACTATGGACGTCCACATGGTCTGAGCAGTAACTCAGGCCAGAGACAGCAACATAGCTCCTGGCCACTATAGGACCATGGAAATCCACATGAACCTTGGGCTTCAACATGGTCTGGGGCAGTGCACTACAGATACCAGTGTGGCCTCTAGGGCTGGCATGCACCATAGAAGTCTTTAGAGGAGGCCCAATCTAGAAATGAACTGATCATCTTGATCTGCTGTTGCTCAGAACCTGGGCGATGGTACAACTGGGCATCGTGTTCTGGAGCTGAGTCAGAGTTCAAGCTGCAGAGTGCTGCACGCCATTCAGTGAGCCCTACTCTGCAAGGATATGTTCCCGTATCCACTGCAGGCTTCCCTCACCCCTATCACTGTCCATCATGTCTCTGGCTCTGCCTCTCTCACCGCTATTCCTCTATCTTTCCCACCTCCCCACCAAATATTCATTTGTTGTAGTGTCATTCAACACTGCAATATAAGTTATTGGTCTGGCTCACCGTTTCTGATTTCGGAAGCACCGTAAGTCCTGGACCACTGCCAAGACTTGTCTCCGATATCCTGCTGTTGCCCAGAGTCAGGGTGATGCGGCAGCTAGACAGGTCATTCAGGGACAGGTTGGGTGAGAACTCCTAGCTGCTCCATACCTCCCTGCCCTCCATGTCTGCCACCCCGAGGCTCACCAGGCTTGACCTTTGTGCTTACAGTCTGCAGGCAGCACTGCTGCCATGCGTCTTCCACCTCCTAGCAAGGCAGGCATCATAGATAGAAGTTGAAGTGCATCCATGCTAGGTGCTGGCTAGTGGGCCTTGATCAGTCCTATTCGGTTTTATTTCCTCGGGAGCTCCAGGTGATGGCACACTACCCAGTCCTCAATGCTGGCCACTCTATGGCTTGGCTCAGTAAGCACAACTGGGCTGAACTGGTGCTTTGCAACCGCTGCCCCACAGTAGGCCAGGCAGCATGGGCTGCTGCTGCTGTGGCTCCGTATAGGTACAGGTGAGCCTAGGGCCAGCCCTATTGAGCAATGGCCCTGTCCTCTTGCTGGCTATTAGGCAAGACTGCTGTGCCTGTAGGCTGTGGGTCACACTGCAGCCCTGGGTCTTCTGTCTCCCAGTAGGGCAAGGACTGAGTTTTTGACTCAGGTTCTCTGTCCTCCACATTTGGGGGTGAGAATGCATAGGGAAGCAAGCTTCATCCAGTTCACTTATTTTTCACTGTGTGTGTGTATGTGTGTGTGTGTGTGTGCCTTACTCTTATTTTGCTTATCAATAGAGCAGTTAGAACAAAACCTTCAGTTTCAAGTTGTCATCTTATTACTTACTAAAGCCAGGCCAGCGTTTGGGGTTAGTTCTACTTAAATATTTCTTCACTACATCTAATAACTCTTCTCAGAATATGTTACAAGACACCTGTGGCATTCAAAAGCAAATCCTGTTTTCCAGGTGTGGTGTGATCAGCACAATTCAGGATTTGGATTAGCACCTCTTTTGTTAAATTAATGCTGCCGAAAATCTAATCTGCTTTTTTTTGGGTAATCCATTGCTCTCATGACTCATCCCAAGCCTTTCCCTTTCACTATACTTAATCATCTTAATTCATGATAAATATTAATTTTTTTTATCCTGAGTCTATGCCTCTGGGTATTTAGTTTTGGGAAGAAATATAAAGCCTTTTTTTTCCTTCTGTTAAGATTATTCTATTGTTCCTGTTTGCCAAGATCTTTTATTTCGGTGCTGTAACCTGTCGTCATAGTTTTGGGTTCTAACTTTGCCATTCTGTTTCCTTAGTGACCTTCCCAGGCATCTGCAAACCATGCCTGATAAACAACCCCTTTGTGAGGCCATAGTAAATAATTGAATAAGATAGAAGAAACTGTGGTATTTGCTCATTTACCTTCCTTGCAGCTTGCAGTTTATGCAACTCTTGTACCTTGGGTTATAATGGTTTAACCCATTATTGACCTTTGCCTGTAGGACACACTTCTCCACCTTTTCCAAGACAAACTTTTCATAACTATCCCATGCCTCTGTAAAGTTTTTCTAGGCTAAACTTGCAGGTTCCATAGATTTGACAGCATGGCCTCACAAAGATATGCAGGACATCCTCCCTGCTTATCCCAGTCCACTCTGCCCTGTTTTGTGCTCATGGAAACTGTTCTCTCTGTACTGGATTAGCTGGATTCCTTTGTCCTGAATGAATAGGAGATTGCGGGAGAGTAGGGGAAGGAGATTTCACCAGATTCCTTTCTTACAGCCACACAGAATAGAGCGTGTATAGCATAGGATAAATGCCTTAGTTCTTCCGAAGGCTTTCAAGCCCCTCTGATGAACTCTCTCCCTTAGCTAAAGAGACAAAACTGCAACTCTGTGTAGATTCTCAGATGGTTCTGCCCCCCTGCTGTTTGCCAGGGTCAGGGACTTCCTGTTTGTATGACAAGATAGGGCTCTACATTTAATTTAATGTTCTGTGATTCCTGTTTTTGAAATCTATCGTCTGTTTTGACATATGTAGCCAGTCCTGCTGGGGGTGGGACTTGTTCCCACCAGTCACCTCAGCATCCCTGTAGGTTTTCCTTAACACTGCCCCATGCTTATATGGTGTGCCCTGTCTATTTCTCTCTCTCTCTCTCTCTCTCTCTCTCTCTCTCTCTCTCTCTCTCTCTCTCTCTCTCTCTCTCTCTCTCATCCTGCCAGGGTTCTGACTCATGCTGAATGAACTGTGATGAGTCAGATTTGTTCTTTTGAGGCTCTGTTGACTCCTCCTGATCATTGGTTCTTTATGTTCTCCACACCTATTCCTCTGTGTAAAAAGTTCTGAAACCTTAACTGAAATCAGTGTAACACTTCACACTAATTTGCTATGGCTCCATTTGTCCCATTTTTAAAGATTGACTACTATTTTCCAGCATATGATTTTCTTTCCCACTGCTGCTTGGAGCTCTTCAAAGGCCACCAGCAATGTTTAATGATCTAATTTACAGGCTCTTAGAAACCTCTAGAGAAAATTCAGATTCAGCTAACACACTAGGTTCCCCTTATCAATACACTTTGCCTTTTTTATCCAGGAGAAAGAGGGGCTTGTTTTCTTTGTTATCATGGAAGGTATTAATATCAAACAAAGACTTTTTCCTTAGCTTCCTGAAATGACATTTTAGGGACAAAAAAGAAAAAACCAAAAACCAAAACAAACAAAAACAAAACAAACAAAAACAAAACAAACAAAAACAAAACAAACAAACAAAAAACCCAAAGCCTTCTACTACAAACGTTCTGAATCCTTCCATTCCAAGCCACATTCTTACATGAATTTTTGCTTTGCCATCTAACTTTTTGGATTCATGGAGAGGGCTAAGATATTTTAAAAGTGTAAGTTAAGCTTATGTTTCATTCGCTTCTAGCTCCAAGGAAAACTGTTCATCCTAGTTTTTTGAAGCAGTTTTTATGCCACCCTGATTGGGGTCCTCAGTACAGAGAAAGACATTTGTTTTCAGCAGAACAAAAAGCCTAGAGCAATATGTGGTTGAAGGGACCAAATTTGGATTATAAAGCAAACGAGGTCTAGAGAAGACTTAGAGAATGAATAAAGAAGAGCTGGACCTTGTCTTAATACACACGCGGTTCTGGATATATCTGCCTGAATTTCTTTGTACAGCTTCCTTGGTGGTTCCTATGTTGCCTGCATTTGCATGCTCAGGCTAGCCAGGAGGAGGGCCAGTGATGCTTAGATTTTATGTGTGTCCCTTCAGAGTCTGAGCTCAGCAACCACATTGGTTTCTTTTAGCTGTCTGACCCTTTTCTTCCTCTGTGGCTTCATTATTTGCAGTTGTACTATTAGAATCGCATTTATGTGAACTTCTGAAATCATCCCTCCATCTCTCTATTTCCTGGCATAAAACCCAAATTTATCTTTTGTTTTTAAATAAAAATAAATCTTGTTCGCTATTCTTCAGCCTCGTCCGTGGAATATACTTCTGGTGGGCCTTTCTTCAGATGAATAAATGTCCTGTGGTGAGTGTTTTAGTAAAGGCTGTTTCTATTGTCTCAGTCCATTTAGGATTAGCTAATATTCCTGCTCCCCCTTATTAATACGCTTTGTTATTGTTAGTTCTGTAGGAGGCTTTTCTTTGAAATTCTGTTGGTATAAAATATATTTGAGAAGTCATTTACAAAGCATGGAGTTTCAAGGTTGAGGGGCTGAGACTCATTGTGGGGGTATTCCTTTTTTACTTTTCCTTTTATTGAAAATAGATTTTCTCCGTCACACTATATATCTTGATTACTTATGGTTTTCCCTCCCCCACTCCTCCTAGTTCCTCCCACATGCCCTCCTGTCAGGATCCACTCCCTTTCTGTCTCTCATCAGAAAACAAACATGCTTCTAAAATAGAATCATAAAATATACCAGAATAAAATATATGAAACAAAAACTATCACATCAAAGTTGGACAAGACATACCGAAGAAGAAAAATCCCAAGAGAAGGCACAGGAATCAGAGCCGCACTCCTTCACACACTCAGGAATCCCATAAAAACACTAACCTGGAGCCGCACTGTACACACAGAGGGCCTGGTACAGACCTGTGAAGTCCATGTGATTGCTTCTTCAGTCTCTATGAGTTCATATGAGCTTTGCTCATATTGATTTAGAGGGCCTTGTTTTCTTTGTGTCCTCCATCTCCTCTGGATCTTAATCTCTTTCTGCCTTCTTTTTCTTGGAGAGCCCTGAGGAATTTGATAGCGACATCCCACTTAGGGCCCAGTGTTCCAAGATTTCTTACTCTGTGTATAATGTCTAACTGTGGATCTTTGTTTTTGTTCCCATCTGCTACAGGAAGAAACTTCTCATTGAGTTTTATATTTTATATTTATTTATTATTTATTTTTGCTGTGTTACCCTAGAGTAGTGAGTGAGAGCTTATGAGGGGGCAGGCTGTTGAGCAGTAGCCTCCAGCTGTTAGAAAACTAACATTAATCCCCATGACTTAACTTGGATCCCAGGAGGCCATATATTTCTGTACACTGAAGTTGTGGGAATTAGATTTCTGGTTTCTGACACATACTATTGGAATGGCATATTCAAAGCATACCCTTCCTTTCTAGTTCCCCAAATGTATAATCTTCTAGCATATGAAATATATTCACTATGCCCAAATTGCTCCAGAATATTGATGCATCCCAGACCCAGGTAAAAGTATAAAGCCCTGAGTTTTGTGTGAGTTAGACATAAATATGAGATTCAAGGCATAAATTTGGCATAAATGTAGATCCCCCTGTGTGTATAAAACTAAAATATCCATGTTTCTAAGATACAACAACAGGATAGGCATAAACAAACAAGCATGTGTAACTAGTCTCAAGTGAAACTGTACTCTAGCTGGTAAATTACGTTAACGCTTCAGAAGAATTTCTTTCTTTCTTTTTTTGTTTTTGTTTTTGGTTTTTTGGTTTTTTTCGAGACAGGGTTTCTCTCGGTGTAGCCCTGGCTGTCCTGGAACTCACTCTGTAGACCAGGCTGGCTTCGAACTCAGAAATCCACCTGCCTCTGCCTCCCGATGCTGGGATTAAAAGCGTGTGCCACCACTGCCTGGCCAGAATAATTTCTTTTGGCTTCATGTCTTCTACTTTAGAAACACTAGGGTAGAAGCTGGGCCTCTGAGCTTTCAGGCCATATTTAGCATGGCCACTGGGCTCAGTTTACTTAGCAACTCTTATCATTTTGTTCCTCCAAAGCTGGAATTGCGTACTGTGTGTGTTGTCTTGGAGGCGCTTGCATGGCTCCACTTGCAACTCACTTGGGAGGGCTCTGTGAGAATTATGTCCCTATGGCAACACTGTCTCTTCCCCAGCATTCTCTGACAACCATTGAAATCTCTCTCTCTCTCTCCCTCCCTCCCTCCCTCCCTCTGTCCGTCCCTCCCTCCCTCTCTCTCTGATAATATTCCTATTACAAGCTTGAATTATTTGAGAAGGGAGTTTTAATTTAAGAGTTTCTCAGATCAGATTGGCCTGTGAATATGTCTGTGGGGGATTGTCTTGATTGTTTAAAAATAGTATAGAGTAGCCTAGCTCACTTTGGGCAGCACCATCCCTAAGCAGGTGATCCAGAGCTATATATGGAAGCAAGATGAGTAGAAGTCAGTTTGTAATTTAACCAGAAGGAAGGATTCCTTCATGGATTCTGCTCTACTTTTTTGGCTGTGATTAAGTTCTTTGGTTGGAGATAATGCCATTCAGAATAGCAAGTAGTCCTGGCTTGAGTTCCTGCTTTGATTTCCCTCAGTGTTAGACTGGGATATGGAACTATAAGCAGAACACAGCCTTTTATCCTCTAAGTTCTATCAGATGTTTAAATCAAATGTTTTAACCAAAGCAACAGAAACTGAACTGAAAACATAGCCCTTAGTTCCTGAGTTTGTGTGCCCATGTAATACCATGGGTTGGTTGCATGACGTGGTTGTTGCCAAAGTTTATTGCTAGAACTTTCAGGAACCGTGAGTTGAGGCACATTTGGCCTACCTGAAGTGGGGTGGTGAGACATTGTAGAATTTGGTACTGAGATCCTATTTATCTGAAAACCTTGGACTCAGGCTCCTAGCTTTCCCAGGAGAATTCTTATAATCCTTGGAAGCTGTTCTTCTATTACCCTGCTGAACAGAACATGATTTCCCTCTATATTAAGCTCTGTAGCAAATGGTAACTTGGCTATTCCCTTTCTTATATACGTATTTTATTTTATTTTCCATGTCAAGATTTAGGAGATTTTAGTGTCTTTCCATTTCTTTTCCCTTTTTACCACATACACAGCAATTTTTTAAATATTCCTATCCCTCTCACTCTCCCCCTCCCTCTCCCCCTCCCCTCCTCCTCCCCTCCCCCTCTCCCTCTCCTTCTCCTTCTCCCTCTCCTTCTCCCTCTCCCTCTCCCTCTCCTCCTCTCCCCGTTTTTTTCTCTCTCCAAGCAGCTAAAGTAAACCACAGATCATCCTGAACAACTTGCTGCTTAAAGGTTCCTTCTACAAATACCAGAATTCATAACTATTTTCTTTACCTTTTATGATTTTTAGATTGAAGATTGAAGAGATGGCTCAGCAACATATTTGTTGAAGCATATGGACCTGAGTTTTTATCTCCAGCACCCACATCTGAAAGATGACCACCTGTCATCCCAGTGATGAAGACAGAAGAACAGGAAAATCCCTGGAACCTTCTGGCTAGCCAAATCAATAAGCTCCAGGCTTTATGAGAGACTTAATCTTAAAAAATAGTATGGAGATCAATTGAGGAAGACACCTGACATAGACTTCCAGCCTCCATACATGAATATACATTGGTGCACATACCTTTAACACACATACACATATACACACACACATGAACAGGAACATGTGTGTACAGTACACATTCATATACACATGCAACATATACACAAAGACACGCAACTGAGATGAGGTACATCAAAAGGAAACCACCTCCTCTCAGGGTGGATAGACTAACATAGCAGATGAGGTATGCGGGCAGACGGAGGGGGAGAGACAGCAGGAAGAAGAGGTTAGAAGGAGACATGGAAGTGGAAAGGAGAGATGGGGAAGAGGGGGAGAGGGAAGGGTTGGGGAGGAAAGAGGGGGTTTGTTTTTCACAGCAATTACTCATGCAGAGACTCACTCACTAGTGCAAGACTCCCATTAAACCCTTAGCAAGAGCAGTCATGACCTAGTCACCAAATCACTTCCATTTTACTCTTTCTCAAAGGTTTCATGTCCCCTTCTCAGTGCTACACTGAAGGTGAAGCTTACAAACCACATCCAAACTGTAGCAAATGCCTTGTTTGTGCTCCGTGTTAATGTTGCCTTGACGCCTTGTCTTTATTTACACCATTGAATCAGCAAATGTATTTGGAATGAATGCTGCAAATGACCTCAGGAGCGCTGAGGAAAACTATTTATGTGGTG
>CM052709.1:60568166-60598424 GCA_028551405.1 Uromys caudimaculatus | reverse complement strand
TCTGTCTGTGTGGTCTGGTGAGCTGTGGGGCGTGTCTTTGGCCCTCCGCTGGGTCTTGCAATCTCCAGCGAGGGATCTTTGTCCCGGCGCTGATCAGGTGTGGGGCCCTGTGGCCCAAGCTGAGGTCTCCGCAATTTTTCTCTTTCTTAGGACAGTCTGGAATCAACAGATGTTTATTCTTGTAGAGAATTTTTTAAAAAATTTTATATGAATAAGCATTTTGCCTACATGTATGTCTGTGTAGCATGTGCATGCCTGTCATTGGAAGAGGCCAGAAGAGAGCTTTAGATCCCCTGCAACTAGAGTTACAATGTGGGGACTGGAAACTGAACCCATTTCCTCTGCAAGAATAGCAAGTGTTCTTAACCACCAAGCCCTGAAATAGGTTTCTTAAATCATATTTAAAAATCTTAAACTGATATATCACTAAATTTCTGCAATCTTCACCAAGATTATACCTTCAAAGACTAACCTTAAATCAAATCCCTCAAATCTCATAAATATTTCTGATATTTTCTGATATTAAAACAATAATACCTGTCACTATACCAATATGATTAATATATCTCCTTTACTATTGATAATCAAAATCAGTGCTGTACCATCAACAGATTAGAGGAGCCAATATTCGAAAATATGATCAAAGAAGGGTCTTAGAAATTTTTTTAATTTGCCTAATATTTCTTAAAATCTTCAATAGCAATGCATTTATATATACACTAAAAGGGACCAGTCTGTCTCTTTTCTGTGTATTTCTTCTATTAATAATGTGGTTCCAGAGTCTGCGGTTTGAATGTATGTAAAATTATTGTTTTGAAATTGAATTGTCAGTGTGTCTCAGTGCTCTAATTTGCTCTTCTGTTGCCACAACAACAGCAATTTGTGGGAAGAAAGGGTTAATTTCAGCTTATACTTCCAAGCCGCAGGCCATCATGAAGGCAGAAACTCAAGCAGAAACTGAAGCAGAAACTATGGAAGAAGACTGCTTCCTGGTTAACTCCATCTAGCTCATGTTCAACCAACTTTCTTTATAGCCCAGGCCCACATGGCTAGGGATTGTCCTGCTCATAATGAATTGGGCCCTTGCACATCAATCACTTGAGATAGTTCTCACAGCTATGGACTATTTGATTTATCCTATACCTCAGTTAAGACTCTATTTCCCCAGGTATCCCTTGATCAAGCTTATAATAAAAACTGACCAGGTCAATTAGTATTTGAACAGGAGACTTTTGGGAGTAAGTCATGAAGGTGAGACCATTGGGGTAGGATCTGGGTTCTTATAGGAAGGACTGAGTGGATGGATTCCTTCCGTTTCACTCTCTGCCCTGTGAGCTAACTGGTCATCCTTTTTTGTCGCTTTTGTGGTATCTATAACCAAAGGGCCATTTTCAGACAATGAACCTGCTACCGTCTTCATCTTCGACACTGTAGCCTCAAGAACTCTAAGAACTAAATTTTTGTTCTTTGCAAATTTTGTAGTCTCATGTATTTCATCACAGGAAGGAAAACAAAGACACCAAGATACAACTGGTTATAGAGTTTTATTTTCAAATTTCACTAATCTGAAATTCAAGGGTGGTTTTATCTTTTATGTTCCCATGTGAAGAATAAAATGTAATTGTCTTTATGACTTTTCTTTGTGATAAAATATCCCGGCAAAAGGAGTAGAGCAAGGGGAAGAATTTATTTTGGCTCACAGTTTGAAAGTACAGTCTATCAGGAATCAGCAGAGAACAATGAATGCTGTACGCAGCTAGCTTCCTATTTTCTTTTTTTACATTCTAGGATACAAGCCTAGAGAATGCTGCCGCCCAGTTTGAGAATAAGTCTTCCCACCTCATATAAACTAATCAATATAATCTCTCACAGACATGCCAAAAGGTTAACTTAATCTAGATAATTTCTCAAAAGTGTACCTGGAGGCTTGTCTCCTGTGTGATTCTGGATCCAGCAAGCTGACAATGAACAATGACCATCACAGTAAGTCTCAAAAGCTTATGTTCACAATTGATTTGAATTCAAATGACATATAAGAGAAATCTCAGAAATGGTCTATTAGAACTTTAAAATGTCCATCTAAAAAAACCTACTATAACCCTAATATGAGTGATAACAGCTTGTGGTATCATAGCTCACTGCAAGGTCTAGAAAAGTTACATGCGCTTGGACTCTGAAATAATCTTGTGTTTAGGGCTTACAGAAGGAAATGAAATCTGGAGAGAAATAGGTAAAACTGAACATGTTTTCTGTGCCAGAGCATTTCTTAGATGGTGTCACCTGACATTCATTCTTCTGTCCCTTGCTCATGTACTCTCTTCTTGCCATGCCTTCTCTAATGTAACTCCTCACCCACTGCCCATGAAGAGATGGACAGCTGTAAGACACTAGATTCACCGTGTCCATACGAGTTCACAGCATTTCAAAATTAAAAATCAAAACGAATTTATACATAGCAATAATTTGCCGAGCCTCACTTTTACTTTTTTAAGAAATAATAGATTTAAGCAGCTGTCATCAGCACCACAAGGGTGAGTGTGATGTTTAAGATACTGAGGAACAAAAGAGTCTTACAAAGAACATAAACATCAATCACCATTGAAATAGACAGTTGATGATACGTAAAAGTATTTTCTGAAATTAAGGAAGAAGAAACAGAAAAAAAAATGGCATATGGTCGCAGCTACTCCAAATGTTTTTTATTTCACTAATATGATTTTCAGCTGACTCTTAAAGGTAGTTATGGCCATTTTTGTGGCGCATCTTAGCTTTAGATTTTTCAGTTGTATTCATTGAGGCTAGAAAACTACAGCAGTGATCAAAGGCATAATTATAACATATTTATAGCCTATTATTATTGTAACATTCCGAAGTAAAGGGTAAAAATTCCACCCAGTGAACTTGTTCTTCCTGTTAATGACACAGGATTGAGACATTTAAATGCTAAGACATGGATCCCTCAGGCAGAACATAAAATATTTATAATGAAGGGAGTATGGACCAATAAATTTCAGTTACGAATGTTTTTAGCCAGAAGATGTAATAAATAAGCTTCCACGGGCAATATTTCAGTTTGCATTTATTGTTACCCATCGCTTTGCATTTTCAGGAAACAATGATTGCCTGGAAGAACACTAAATTACTCTCATGCTTAATGAACAATTAAGCTGTTTAACTTTGATTAAGATATAAGAGCCCCCCTAATTTGACTGTAAGATGTGGTTTCCTTGGAAAGGTATAGTTTGTGATAATAATAATGACATTGTATTTTATTGTAATTTGTATAAAATGTAATACAGACAGTGCATATTTTGTAATTGAAAACGAGCAGTTTCAAAACTAGGGAAAGCTTGGAAAAGGATGATCAAATCAAAGGTTCAGGAGAGAAATGAAAGGTGACTTATCTAGTGAGAGATGTACTTGGGATTCTGCCTTAGCTTTCGTCCATTTAAGCAGTTTTTTAAATTGCTAGGGAAAATGGATTAGAGTTTATAGTGGTAATATATAGAAATTACTAAGAGATTATATTACTTGGGAGGCAGTGCATGCTAGGAGACAAAAGAGTTGTGTTTTTATACTACACTCCCTGCATGACCTTGACCAAACCGTTTATCTTCTTATGCTCACTTCTTTATTTATAAAGCAACAGTAAGACCTATATTGCATGGGTGTTAGGAAATGAGGTAATATGTCTCAGCCTAGATTGTTAAGTGAACAGAGCAGGAATGTAAGCTTTTTATAGATACATGTGCTCCAGGCAAAGCAAGTACTGAAGCAAAAGGTGCCAGGCAAAGAAGAAAGGTGAGCCAACAGCAAGTTGACGTGTCAGTACTCAGTGTCCACTTGCTGCCCTGACTCTCAGAGATGCATTGAGTAAAATATGAATCAAGACCATCTGTTGAGGGGAAGAATGGACAAAGAATTTACTCATTAATTTTCTTCTCTATGTCTGTTGCCCAAAGGGTATGTTAGGAGTTGAGCCACATCCCCCACTTAGTTCATATGTGGATGTTTAAATGCTTGATACCTCTGAAGACGACTTTATTTGGACATAAGGTCTTTTAAAAGGGGGCTGACTTACATTTACTAAACAGGGTGGGCCCCACCATTGTTCTGAGCATTGTTCCTATGAGAAGAGTAAAATTTGGGCACACAGAGGGAAGTATATCTGAGGACATGACAGGAAGATTGACCAAGCCATAGAGAGAGGACTAAGAAGAAACCAAAACCACTGACACTATGGCATATATATGTATATGTGTATATGTGTATATGTGTATATGTACACACACACTCACACACATATATATACACTATCTATGTATGTATGTATCTATGTATGTATGTATGTATATGTGTATATTTGTATATGTACACACAGACACACACACACACATATATATATATATATATACACTCTAGGTATGTATGTATGTATGTATGTATGTATGTATGTATGTATCTATCTATCTATCTATCTATCTATCTATCTAACTATATGGGAGGAGCTGCTCCATCTTTGGTATTGTTGTGGTAGTCCGAGCAAACCGACACAAGGTGTGACCTCCCCACACCCTGGGTGTTACAGGTGTAAAAGGCAAACAGGTTCCATTCTTGTCCCCAGATTGAAATGTCAAACTGGGAAGTGAGAAGAGGGTACTGGAGGGGAAAACGTTAGGCTGCACTCACAGCTTAGGTGTTTATTCAGTGTCTAAAATGGACTGGTGAGACTAAAAGAACCAAGAGAATGTGGCTAAAAAACAACAAAATATAAAATGACATTTAAAAACTGTAGCTTTATTAATAAAATCCAAAGATAAAACTACATGTCACTACCTGGTAGATCATCTATGTAGGATTCATTAGAAAATATATATGAGCTAATAATTATGTTACTAAAGTTGGTTATACTTCATATTCATGCATATCCCTTCTGAAGAGAGAAATAGCTACACATTTTCTCCAGAAAACCAAACAAAACAAAATGTAAAAAGTAACTTTGTATTTGAAAGTATAAAGCATTAGATAAAAGATGGCATTGCTCTGATTTTCTTGATTTGTGTGTTTGATTTCTTTGAAATCTGTAGCAACAGGATTTGGCCTTCAACCCACCCCCTTGTACTCTATTGCAAAGAATCTTGAATTGGACACACTGGAGAAATGAGTGATTTTCTTGGTCACAGGAGGCGTGCACATGGTTATAAGTCTGGTTACACGAGACCACGAAAGCTTTCTGTTATATTTGTGGAGATGTCGGGAAATGTCTCCATATTTCAGGGGTTGTTAAAGGGTTTGTAGATTGGTGAAGTGAGAGGGAGAGAGAGGAAATGTGGTTTCTGTGGGTGAAGAAATGGAGTCAGGAGTCCTGAGTGCCGTGGCATGCACTTGTGTGAGCTACTCAAGCTACATCCAACAGCTGAAAACTTAGCAGATTGGAATTTTCCAGTTCACTAAATCCAACACTAGCCTCGCTCCCTATATTCATCCTTTCTCAAAAAAAAAATTTGCAGTTTCATATCCATTCTTAGAGTCAGTATCAAGAAGTCATGCTGGTTTTCATACAAATATTATCAAAACATTATGTACTAAGCATCCTGGTAAATGTTGGTAGGATGAAATGTGAACACTAAAATTGCAAGCTTTGCATAAGTCATCATTTAATAACTACCTTATTTACCTAATAACTACCTTATTTACCTAATAGTTGAGAAGGGAAAAACAAGAGGAGACAGATGTACTTGCTCTCCTACTGTTTAGCTTTGTGCTCCTCTCTGGCTGCATGCCATTTCCAGGTGTTTGGTGTTGAGCCAAAACCTAAAATTAGACATTTGGTACAGCCCTGGTTGAGACACAGGGGTAATGTAGAAAAGCTTGTTCAATCCGTGTCTCTGACACTGCTATTAGTGCCTCTGCTTCTAGAGCTGTCAAATTTACCCACCAATTAAGAGGGAGATGACATAAGATAGAAATATAGTCATGGAAAACTATATATCACAGCAAAGCCTCCCTTGAATTTCAGTATTAAGTGTGTTTTCATTTCTTTGGAATTGTATGGAGTGAGAGTGACATATCTTGGGGAACTGACCCAAATCATTTTCTAAATGTGTGCGGAGACATGTATGACATTGCAAAAGTAAAACTATACAAGTAAAATCAAAACTATAGGTATCAAAGGACAAAACAAAAACAAAAACAAACCCAAAAACCCATAGCATATTGCCTAAGGGTAAATGTATCAGCTTGTAGAATCTAACCCTCAAATCTGTAGATATATGTTCTAATTTATTTCTCTGTTGCTGTGATAAAACAGTGTCCAAAAGCAACTTTGGGGAGGAATGGGATCATTTTATCTTACAGTTTATACACCATCATCCATCAAGGGAAGTCAAAGCAGCAGCTCATGGCAGGAACCTGGAGGCAGGAACTGGGGCAGAGAACACAGAGAAATGCTGCTTAGTACTTTACATCTGGTCTTATATTCAGCTACCTTTCTTATACTGTCCAGGCCCAGGGATAGGACTGTCCAAAGTGTGCTGGGCTACCTGTATTCATTAGCAATCAAAGATATGCACACAAGCCAGTGCAACTGAAGGCAGTTCTTTAGTTAAGTGTTCTGTCTTCTGAGTTATTTCAATTTCACAAAAGAAATAACCAGGATCCTTCATCCTTTGTCAACTGTCAGCTTGATACACAAACACATCACCTTAAGCTATAACCTTTCCTTTGTTGTTTGTCCCCCAAATCTCATGTTTATATGAATATAAAATACAGTCCAAATTTAAAAGCCCAACACACAATTAAAAAACAAACAAAAAACCTCCAAATTCTCCTTACTCTCCAAATCTCTAATTTGTGAGCTTTAGTAAAATCCAAAATAAATTACATATTTTCTTATTCCAAGAGAAAGAAGCAAGACATGGTTATAATCAGATAAAAGCAACCCCAAAATCTGACAATGGAAAAGACTTAGGACCCAATATCTGGGATTCATCTGATGTTCTGTACTCCCAAGGGCTTAGGCAATCTCACATCTCCAGTTTTGCTCTTAGCAACACACACAACATGACACGTGACTCCTAGGCTCAGGCCAGCTTCACCCCACACTAGCTTTCTTGATAATCATCCCTCTTTTCTGAACCTATCACGTAATGTCAAGCATGAGTTGCTTGCTCTCCATGACACCTTTGTGCTTTCAAAACTGGAACTATTACTGTGCGGCAAGCTCTTACACATTGCCAAGTTCAAGTGAAATGCAGTCCTTGGTCCTTCCTGGTTCACAGCTGATCTTGAGGAAAAACTCCCTTGGAGGATTTCATCTCAATGATACTGGTCTGTTTTCAGCTCCAGCCAGCCAGCATCCACTGACTGTCCTAGAAAAGCCCAAAGGCTTTGCTTCCATAGATCTTTAGTTCAAATGAATCACAGGAATAGCCCTGATGGTCTTCATGGGAATGCTCAAACTTTCTTTGGAAGGTCTCCATCCTTACATTTCTCAAGGCTTTCCTTCAAACTCCCATAACAATAGCAGGTTAAGCTTAGAGCAATCTCTTTGTTTTTCCAGCCCTAAGCTCCAAAGTTTTCACTATCCCCCCAAAACAATAGGTGCATATTTGCACTGCAATGCCCCTCCCCCACTCTTGGTACTCATTTCTGTTCTAGTTTGCTTCTCCTGTTGCTATGATACAATATTGACCTAAAGAAGCCTGGCTGAGGGAAGAGTATTTCACCTTCTCATCTTTTATAGTCCAATATCAAGGGAAGCTGAGGCAAGAAACTGGATGCAGGAACTGAAGCACAGCCAATGAAGGAACACTGCTTATTGGTTCTCTAGCAGGTCCGCATTCAACCACCTTTTTTATACAGCCCAGGCACACCTGTCCAGGGATGGCACTGCCCGCATTGAGCAAAACTCTCCTTTGTCAATTAGCAATCAAGAAAATATGCCACAAACATGCCCACAGGCCATTCCCATGAAGACAGTTTTTCAG
Source organism: Uromys caudimaculatus (assembly GCA_028551405.1). Taxonomy (NCBI): domain Eukaryota; kingdom Metazoa; phylum Chordata; class Mammalia; order Rodentia; family Muridae; genus Uromys; species Uromys caudimaculatus. The sequence continues at coordinate 60,590,436 of CM052709.1, read as the reverse complement.
TTGAAGGTCCCTTTCCCCAGGTGTGTCAGGTTGACATTACAAATTACAAAGACAAAATGAAAAGCCTATCTTGCTAGTACTGCAGAGAGTAATGTAGACTGAGGTTGCCTGGTAGAATTTAGAGTGATTATTAATGTATCAACAACAGTGACTGGTCCATTTGATTTATAGCCACACACTCTAGAGCAGTGGTTCTCAACCTTACTAATGTTGTGACCCTTTAATACAGTTCCTTGTGTTATGGTGACCTCCAACCATAAATTTACTTTTGTTGCTTCTTCATAACTGTAATTTTGCAACTATTATGATTCATTGTAAATATTGTATAGGATATCTGATATGAAACTCCTATGAAAGGGTCCTTAGTGGCTAGAAGTCATTAGGGAAGCATTTGATCTGAGATATATATGTGTGTATGTGTGTGTGTATATATATATATATATATATATATATATATATATATATATATATATATATATATACATATATACACATGAATATATACTGTTCTCTTTCCCCAATGGTTAAAAAGTAGTTAATGTCTAGGATTGAAGGACAGTGAACATAGGGTACTTTGTATATTTAATATGTTGGTCTAAGTGATCTAAGTATCACTTACACTTGTTCTGGTCTCAGGCATATCAGGAAAAACTTAAAAGTGGAATGAAGGCCCAGAGATAAGAGATGGAAATCTCATTTGTGTATCAGACCTGAAGTATCAAGAAGGTATCTTTACCCCATACTTGAGAACCCTCAAGCAGGAACAAAGCTTTCTCTAAGAGCAAGGGTTAAAGCTAGGGATGTGGAGAGTTTGAATGCTTGGTCTCTACTCTGACACTTGTATAATGCCCAGGACAATATAGACAAGGCTAGCCTTAAACTGGCAGAAATCTGCCTGCCTCTGCCTCACAAATGTTGGGATTAAAGATGTATACCAGCAGCCCTGGCTAATTGATTTCTTTTAGTTAAGCCCTTTTGGTCTTGCCATGACCAACAATGTATGGTTTATTATACTACAAAGGGCCCAAAACATTCGGAAAGTCATTTAAAGCCATGTGCTGGGTATATTTTTAAGTTAGTATGTTCAATGTATATTTTTTTTGTGTGTGTGTGTGTGTGTGTGTGTGTGTGTGTGTGTAAATGTGTGCGACAGTATGTGCTTATGGATGTGAAGAGCAGAAGTCAACCTCAGACATTGTTTTTCAGGTCAAATATCTAGTTGTTTCTTTGAGACCAGGGAGCTGGTCTTATTAGGACCTGGGTTCACTGTCAGGGTGAATAACCAAGGGGGCCACAGGCTCTACATGGCTCTGCCCCCACCCCTGGGCTACCAAGCACTCTGCAGCACTTTTCACTGTGCTGCAAGCATGAGCCAGCTTGGTAGATCTCAACATATACTTTTTAAATCTTTAAATAAAACTTTTCGGGTATAGTGTTTTGAAATTTAAAACAATAGGTCCAAATATTAGTTGAAAAAAATAGTTTGTATACTTCTTTCCTGTGTGTGCAGAGTTTTGGATACTTACTTGTATATTTATCATGCTTTGTCAGATTAAAAATTAAACCCAAGGGTTGAAATTTAATGATATCATACCCTAGAGTAGTTTGGGCATAATATTTTGACAAAGTAATTTAACATAAAAGTTAAATATGTTTACTCCTGGTTCAAGGTATTTTTAAATACCTCAAGATTCTTTTAGACAAACATTCAAGGCCATGTAGCCTGAAGCTTTAAACAGAAGGGTGCCTAATGGCATTTACTGTCACTTAATCTTGGCTACTGACTGACTTATCACCAAGATTTTGTCTTTGCAGTTTTCCATCTCACTTGTCTGATTTTTTTTTTTTAAAGAATGGATTTTGGAGTTCTAGTATTTCATAAATAGCAAATGTTCAAAAATCATGGCAATTTTTTTTGCCCTTGTCATTGTATAGCTTGTTCCAGAACATTCTTCTCAGCAGGTACAGCAGCAGGAAATGTTCTTTAGAGACTGGCACTCCAAACAACCAAGTTCACTATGGGGTAACTTGACAGAATTATTGCCAGCCTTGCTTGTATCATTCCTGTTTATAATAAATGAAGACATTTATTTATGGCATAAATTAAATTTATGCCACATTGAGTAAAAAAATATAACTCAACTCAAAATATCTTCTTCTGGGTATAGATAAAGCCTATTATTGACAGGCAAATAATCAGAGGAAGTGAGTGCATGTGGGTCGAAAATTTGAGGAGTGTTCTGGCACCAAGCAGGCAGCTTCTCTGGAGTATCATATAAATACCATCAGTGCCTGGCTAGCTCTGTGACACTTGCTGTTTTTGTGACTTATAGAAAGGATATCATGTGGCTGAAAGTAATGGCGGTCTACCCCTGGACTCTCTCCCAGAGCTGGTGACCTGCTTTTGATCAAATTCTCCTTTGTGAACACTCGCGAACCAGTGATGTTCACATTTTAGAATCTGAATCCAAGGTGTGACAAGTCCCAACACATTTGTGGCCTCTGATACTACAGAGTCTGCACTCATTCTAGCCTATGGATTCCCTGAAGTTGCTGCCCAAGGCAGAGAGGTAGCTAATGAAAAGGAAATGGAGCTTTGAAAAATCTTCGCGAGTCTCTCTGAGATGCTACCACTAACCTCAGGATTTTGAATCACTGCTTAGACCAGGTGCTCTGAACGCCATCGTACTGAACTAGAAAGAAGACACCTTTAGAACCCACAGAGAAAGAAAACTCAAAAGTGTCCTTGTCCTTGTCTTAAATTTTTCCTAAGATTTTGAATGAAGTGCAAAAAATTTGAGAGTCTCGTGTCTATGCATCTGTGTACATATGTATGATTGTTACTACGTTCATGTCCAGAGTAAGAAACATCCATTATCAAGAATTAATTTTGTGTGTGTGTGCAGTAAGAGCACTTTCTTCGATTTTATAGGTAGGGAACAACAAGAAAGAAGTTGAGTCACTTTTTGTAAATAATCTGCATCAGCTAGACAGACAGTTGGATGAGATTACAGCTTAGAACTGCTGACTCTGAAATATGTGTACCAGCCACTGGACCATATCGCTGCTGTCTTTCATCGTTGAATCGACTAATAAAGCAGCACTTCTGTGCTTACAAATTCCTTGACTCTCGTTCTGGAGCAGTTTCTAGGTAAATAAAAGACACTCGTCACAAAATAATCACTCGTTCCACTCTTCTCCTCCCTCTTGAACACAGTATGCTCACTCAAGAGAGGGGAATATATTTAAAATGTTCCTGAGACCCTACTGTTTGCATAGCTTGTGTGTATGGCTGCATCCACATTGTATCACTTCCAAAGAACCTGCAAAGGCTTTCTGCCAGACCTGCTCCTTCCTCCTAAGCAAGGGCCAGAAAGATGAGAGCAGACCACAAGGCTATCATTATGTGAAAACAATAGGCAGAGACTCAACATCCAGAAGTCCCGAACTTCCTTCCCACATCAGAGAGTTTGCTAGCTAGTAAATCATGAACATCCATCCTTCTACATTCTGTATGAAATTACAGGTTAAAAATTTGGGGAGCAGAAGGTGAAATAGGAGTTCATTCCCAAAGAACCAAGTTAAATATTATCTAATGACCAAGACTCACACATGAGATTGAAAACACTACCCGTCTTAGCAGTGTTACATGGTGAATTTAAAAGCTGCGAAGTCTGAATGAATTCGGGTTCCAATTCCACTATACACACTCTTCCCAGAACTAGAGAGATGAGAAGGACAAATGACTCTGAATATGCCAGCCTGCCAGAGCAAGCTAGCATCCTCCCCAGGGCAGCTGGACCTTCCCAGTTGGCCTCATTCGGCCACCTCACAGGTGGTACTGGGCATCAACCGGGCCACCTCCCGTCCTCAGGTAACCTCTGCTTCAGTTAGAGTCCCTTCCTTATCTGGACATTTTTGGGGGAGTCTCCATTTGTCAGGGCAGTAATAATGTAAAACTTCTAAATCAATTCTCTACTGTGTGTTCTGAGGAGAAGGTTTTAACTGGCATATGACAAAAGAAAACAAAGAATGTTGATAAACTTTTACAAATGCATGATAAAATGAATAAGGTTGTCTCCTTCTTCTCCTTCTTCTTTGTAATGGCTACAACTTCTTTCAGTAATTTGAGGAGAGATTACTTTCATGGGAAATGAGGATTTTACCTTTCCCTAGACTTCCTTTTTAAAGAGCAATAAGAAAGACCTACATTTTGGAAGTCTCATTGTTGAATTCCACTTCTTGCGTTAATGTTAGAAATGTTTCAAATGACACTTCTGCTCAAACAATTCATTCCATTTCTATCTCAGTTTGTCTTTTTAAGTCTGAGAGTTTTGAAACCAGAAATTCCAGTGGAAGGAAATAAGAATAGACTCATGTAATGATTTTGTTAAGAAAAAGAACTCTTTGAGGAGTCCCTGAGTCTTCTATATTAGAAATATGGCTGGCAGGAAAGGATCGGTGATAGAGCTGACAGGTGCTGGATGGCACGAGGAACTAGAAAACAGAGTCCTTGTTTTCCACATGGTCTTCAGAGCTGAGCTTCAGTAAATTATTTTCAGCTTTCCCCTATAGGGCGGCCCAACTTTCATAAGATAAATAAGAATTTAGAACTTTCTTATGCTTTCTCATGCTTTTGTAATTTTCTTCAGAGTTCTTCCACATATGCTTAGAGTAGTCTAAATCACAAACATATGCCTCCCTACTATGTGTCATCTAGAATACTTGGCCCAGGAGGGGTCTCAGCCAAGGCATTAGATTAGAAGGCAGGGTGTCGGTGCCAATGTTTTAAGTCTTATGTTTCTGATTTCCTTAAGTAGCACCTTCTTCATTGGAATAGCTGTCATTGTTATCTAGTTTGAAGAGATGTAGAAAGTTAAATATAAATGTTTTTTTTTTTTCCCTAAGTGGTTCAGTAGTTTGCTGCCATTGAAAGAGAAGAAAGCTTAAATAGCAAGGTATTTGAGATTTCTAAGTGCAGATGTTATATCCAATGGTAGGGTGCTAGCCATAGATAGCATACTGATAAAGTTTCATAAAATGTGAGTGCCTTCGTAGTAAAAGAAATCTGTATTCCTTTCCAGAATAGACAGAGAGCAACTGCTAGGTTGGATGGTTTAACTTCTTCTTAAATAATGCTTATGATTATAATGTTAACTATTGCTAATTCCACTCTTGCATAAAATGAGCTGTTGCATAATCATTTTTGTTTTGAATCAAAAATACTTATTAAAACTTAGATGTGTGCCTGAATTTCATCTGGTGGATTAATATAAAAAGTGATTTGTATTATGACAAACACCTGTGTAGCACACCTTGTTTTAAGCGCTTCATAAATTTCAACTCGTGTAACTCTCACAACAATTAAGAAGAAGGATTAGTGTTTGAAGAGTTTCAATGACCCATTAAACTGTTAACTACCAAGAGCAGTATTTAATAGTTCATATGAAAAAGCACACCTATCAAGTCTTACAAACATAAGTGTTCATTATTCTCTCTCTTTCTATGTGTTTATCTCTCTGTCTCTGTCTCTGTCTCATCATCTACTTAAGAATTCATCTGATTAAGAAAACTCAGAAAACAGTTAGGGAATCACATCTCTTATTGCTTGTGTGTACCAAAGAAAGATGCCCTGTTTTCCTGACTACATACCTGTAGTACCTTCAGATTTCAAAGTCATCTTCAGTCAAAAATTTTATTTCTCTCTATATATTTGTAATAAATTGCATGTTGTGGTTATGTTGATACTAGTGTTAAAGTGTATAAGATATACAGTTTGTGTGTGTAAAATGTTTATGTGAGTATGTGAGGGGGGCTATTCATTACAGTCTACATGTGGAGGGCAGAGGAAAACCTCAGTGTTGGTCTTCATCTTGTATTTTGTTTGGGATAATACCCCAAGAAAACAACTGTTTTCCTGCTGTACACTCTAGACTTGGCCCATGAGCTTCTAGGGATTCTCCTGTTTTGTTTTTTGTTTGTTTTTTTCTCCCATGTCAGAGTAGGAGCATGGAATCATATATTTATGCCTAGCTATATGTGGCTTCTGGAGGATTGGAGTCCAGGTCCTCATGCATCCATGCTGTATGCCATACTTACTGAGAAATCTCCATAGTTTCTACCCCAATATTTGTTGATATTGTAGTTTCTTTAAGAACTATGCTAGGCATTGTATCAAAACAAAATACTCCAAAAGTTATACATACATACATATATACATACATACATACATACATACAGCCTGTATGTTTATGAGAACACAAATAGATTTATAATAGTGGTCCTGTGTTAACAAGTTATATTAGAAATATGCTCAATGTTCTTTGTGAATGAGGGAAGATGTCTAAATAGTTTGAGAGTATTAGAAAAGGATTTACACCAATGATTGTTCTTCTTATAAGACTTGGAGCATAAGTAGAAATAAACTAGGTAGAGAGAAAGAAAATACTATAAGAGCAGAAGAAACAGGTGACATAGTTTTAGCAGCATGACTGTGTATAAGGTGTGCAGGCACTGGAGTTTCCAGAAGAGGCAGAACTATCTGGAAGAAAGCTTGAAAAGATAACACAGTAGACTTTTTGGTGTTAAACTAAGATTGAGAGGTGCCACTGTAGTGTTTATTCTTGAACGTGATTTATTAAGCAATGTTATTAGGTTCCTACTGTATACCAGTCCTTGTATTCAACATTTGCTTTCTGCTATTAACAATATGGATATCATTGCTGTTATCTCAATGCTTAGAGTCAGTTGGAAAATAAACATAAACAACAACAATGAATGTGGTACTGTGATATAGGAAGCATTGGAAGGGCGAGAATGTATTTTTCTAGCACTATTTTGTCCTGGGATTAGGTCAACATTCCTAACAGAATAAATGATCTTTATGCTAGATTAAAGATAGATGTAGCCAGTAAATTTCGTTTTGAGTTAAAAATATTTATGACTATTGAGACCATGCTGGGTCCTGCTGTAACTTATTGTATGTCATACAATGCAGTGTTATTTTAGGCTGTACCTTGCCTTTAGAAACTCCATTTTCTGCCCACCTTTTGGCTCAGTTTTCAGGATGAAGGATGACTGTGTGCCAGGGTTCACCAATAAACACCATCTGTCTGCCATCACCCATTCAGCGGAAGCTGATACATGACCTATTCTTAGGAGTAGAAAGAGTGCCACCCTATACATTTGTCAACATGAATTGAGACTGAAATGGCACATGAGTATGTTAAAATTGTAACAGAGGAACCAGGCCAAAGAACATACGGAATACAGTAGACAGAGAAATGAGTGTGATTCCCTTACCTGGACCCCATACAAAGGTGGATACCTTAACACACAATACCAATAACCCCAATTGACCTACCTGTCATCTGACACTTGGTGTGACTGGCAAGGGTTGATAGACAGAGATCTTCTGACTGTCCTGGGGGTCTTCCCTCTCTTAGATTTGAATATATTAACATTTTTAAAAATGTGATTTTCTTAATCTTCACAGGATGCTGTAGCAAACTATGTAGCAAATATTTTTGCTATAACAAATACATGGCAAAACTTGAAGGTAGGTAGTTTTATGAACAACAGAAATTTCTTTCTTGTGGTTCTAGATGTTGAGAAATCCATAGTCAAGATATATGTAGGTCCAGTGTTTGGTATGGGATCACCTTCTTTTACATAGATAGCATCTTCTAGCTGTGTTTGTGGATAGAGGAGGAAGTAAGAAGTCTCTCCTAGCCCCCTTGAATAACAGCATAAATCTCAGGCGTTAAGTTTTCTTCATCATGACCTAATAACCTCCCTAATTTACCCTGACTCTTAATGCCCTCATTTTAGTATTACGGTTTCCAACATATGAGTTGGAAGTGGGGGCACAAACATTCAATGCATGGCCAGTAGACAGATGACATTCTTAAAAGATGAAAGAACTTGTGATGGGGAGGTCTAAGTGCCAGATATTAAAATGGTCAATACACGGCATAGTGGTTAATATTGGTTTCAACTTGACTGGATGTGGAATCAGCTAAAAGGTAGACTTATGACTACAACTCTAAAGGATTTTATTCAAATTATGTGAAGTGGGAAGACCCGCTTCAGTTGTGAGCAACACCTAGTAGCAGCCCAAAGAAAAATATGTTTTAGGGAAAAGATTGCTTTTTCCTCATTGTCTTCATATCCTGCTGAGAAGTTCATCCACCTTCTTGCTGCCTTCCCTCAGCACTGCAGTTGTTGCTACATTCTTTCCCTAATAGCAATCACCAGCTTCTTCAGAATTCAAATGTACCAGATTGGGCCTGCTGAGACAACTAACCTTGAGGACTCAGTGGCTCCTGCACTCCCAGCCTCCTCAGCATGAAAGACAGCAATCATTGAACTATGCAGATTATAGCATATATGCCAATCTAATAAATCCCCTTTTACTATACATTTATTCTATAGATGTCACCGCTCTAGAGAAGCCTACCTAATGCAAAAGGAGAAAGGATCAGAAAAATCGGTGAATGAGAATATGGGTTCATACAGAAGAGTAATAGTCACTCACAAAGGATCATGGTATTTTATGCAAATGTGGATTAGTCAGCCTGGAAGTGGTAGTGAAAAGTAAGGGTGATTCCAACTTCCTACAGAACCTATAGTAGGTGTTCAGTAAAAAGGAATTAGCATGGCCTGAGATGGCAGATGATGTATTTTCAGACAATACTCATATTTAGACTAGAGCAGGAGCGTCAGAAACTAGCCAATCAGTCAATAAATAAATAAATAAATAAATAAATAAATAAATAAATAAATAAATAAATAAATAAATTCAGAAATATATCATCGTGGAAAGAATGATTTAGCTAGGTGAGTTGGTAGTGGTGTTTGTGTATTACGAACATTGGTGTCTAAGAACAGGTATAGGAATACAGAAAGGACAAAGAGAATGACTAAATAAGGTGAAGAGAAATAGCTGAGGATAGACCACATAGGAGGTCAGTAGAGGATGCAATGAAGGCTGTAAACTGCAGCTAGAAAGGTGGAGGGGAGTTAGAAGAGCACTGGCTCCGTGGAAACAGATTTTCAAGAAGAGCGTTGCAGAGTTACTCAGATGCTGTAGGAAATAGGAAACAGGAGATTGTTCAAGTTAGGTGTGACATGAACTAAGTATTGTCTTGACAACTCTATCCTAATTTAAAAGACACGGGTCGAGGCTGGAGAGTGGCTCGGTGCTCTTGCAAAGCACCCAAGTTTAGCTCCCAGCATTCACAGGCAGCGCACAACCACCTATAACTCTAGCTCCATGGGATCCAATGCCTTCTTCTGGCCTCTGCATCCACCTGCATTCATGTGCTATTCACTGTCATAGACAGGCATATGCACATTTAAAAATAACAAAGCATGGCTTATAAAAATGGAGGGAACCACATCATGCTCAGAAATCAATTCTAGGTGCGCTAAGCTCTTGAATGTTTACTATTGAAAACATTTAGGGGGAAATTATAGAGTGTCTCTTGTCTTCCGGATGAAGAAAGAGTCTTTAAACCAAAAAAAAAAAAAAAAAAAAAAAAAGGTACTAACGGAGAAAAGCTGTTAATCCATCTGAGTTGCTTAAATGAAGGGAAAGAGTCTCCAAGGACAACGGAGATGAATTCTAACATATTAAATGAACAAAACATTAGTTTTATGCAAACGAGTCAGAAAAAGGCAACGACATAGAAAAAGAGAAGTGACTTACACGGACATGAGAAGAATGCGAAACACATGGGGGAGAAGGTGCTTGTCTCGATGCCAAGGAAAACTCAGGTAAGGAACATAATCGTACGCGATTCCTTAACTGTTAGGTTGAGAAACAAGCCATGCCCCTCCACATGGTTGAGAAACAAGCCACGCCTCTCCACGTGAAACTACACAAAACCCACTGTAGGTGGGATAATAAAGTATGCAGTAACTTAGTAAAACAGCCCGTCCCTCACATGAAAAGCGGGGCATTTATACTTTCTACAATCTAGTTGTATCCTGTGGTAATATTCCCAAACTGGTTAAGTCCTTTTGTATCAACCATGCTAAAGATTTTAGCCAACAGAAAGATAGCTAACCAATGCTATTATTAGATGTGTGGCTACAAGGGAAAGAAAGAAAAGAGGGAATTGTTTCTGATTTTTTTTCTCTGGTATTTTCTGGACATAACCTTCTCACATTTGCCCCTGTGATTGGTACATAGCCCCTTTGCGCCTGGTTGGGTTTTGTGCTGGTATAGAGTTTACAGTTATGCAAATAGGTGCCCACCTTAGCTTTCTGCATAGCCCCTTCCCATTTTTGCACCATATTGAATTTGTAGTCATTTATTTTTCACTAGCCTAGGGCCCCGACCAGTATTTAAAGCACACTTTCTATGAGCAAAAGGGATTCTGGACTTGAACAGAAGCTGATGATTATGATTATAAAACAGAGTGGTGGTACCTGGTTTACTGACTTGCAGTGCATTCTGGCTTCCTGGAAAGCAACACATTTTACTTAATGCTTTTGTGGCAAGAATTATGTGTTACTGATGGGTTTTGTATGCATGGTTCCAAGGGTTTCTCAGACGTCACAGCTGTGTAGAAGAAAGTCCATGAAGAATATTACCAATATTATTTTTTATTTTTAGTAAATATTCAGGAGAGGCTGAATCAATGCTCCCATTAAAAAGACTTTTAGAAATGAATCTGAGTCATCTTGGCATTTCTTCTCTAAACCATTTGTTTTTCAGACAGACTGACTGGTTTTTTGACTGAGCGGTTTTCAACCATGACTCAAACTGAGGAGCATGCGCTAAACCGGTAGCTGTCTTCCATCATCTGCGGCAAGCACAGTGAGCATCTCTAGAGATAGGAAACCTTCAAAGGTCGGTGTCATCAAAAGACTGGCTGAATCTATAGCTGGGCATGGCCTGTACCGTGCTATACAGCAAGGTTTCAGAAAGACTGCTGACACCTCAGAATCTGAAATGAGTAAATATTTTAAGGAAACAGCCATAAAGAACATGTCACAGAATGCAGAATCTGAGGTTTCTACCATTTGTGATCGACAACATTTTTATTTTCTTTGCATGTATACTGAACATTATATTATACAAAATGCTTTTGGGTATAGTTTCTTAGAATCAATCTGTAAGAAAAGCAAGAGACCACCGTCACCCTCTTTTAAAGATTAACTTGAGATTTAAAGATGACAATCCACTTGCACCTAGTTAAAACACCAATAAATAGTGGAGAAAGAACTGGATTCTAGTTGCATTTTACAAAATTTCAAGTCCAGTGTCCTTTAACTACATAAAACCACAGAGTTACCATTCAGACAGGTGAAACATGTAAGGATAATTTTCCCACTCATATATTTTTAACTAATCTTGCTTGCCCTCCTTCTCCCAAGTAGTTCTGTGGCAGTGTTTACTTAACTAGTCATTAATGATAAGTAATTCCCGGGGGATGTACATTTGTTCTGTTTAGCTGTCTAACATAAGTCAAAAAGAAGGCCATTTATATATTTTTATATATTACTCTGAGCTAATTTGCAGAATTATAGGCTTTCCCCTCTCAATGCAGGGGCAGCATAGAATTCTATCTTTGCTCTTTTTCTACTGCTAAAGTCCTATGATGTGACTTTTAAAAAATTGACTGTGTATTTTGCAGTAGCAACATTTTATGAACAGAGCCAATTTGTGATGACTAAATAGGCACTGGTATTTGCTAGGTGTTTTACAGGCATAATGTAGCATACTGCTTGAAATACCCATTTGCAGGTAGGTACTGTTATTGTCTTTTATTGATGGTAAATCAAACTCTAATATCTAAGTAATCTGTTGTACTTCATCTGGTCAATAAATGTGCTAAAGTTTGAACAGTCTGCCTTATTTCCTGGCTCATCTACACAGTTCTATATCGCCCTGTAGAAATTTGATTTTCATAAGAGAATAATTTAAGCATAGGAAGTAATATTAGTGAACACTAAAGCAACACTTAGTGACTCATTATGATCTAGGTAAAGTCTTCTAATTCTAGGTAGAGAGGTGCAGGAAAGTCTTGGCTTTTGAGTAAAACCTGCTTGAAATATGGAGCATAGGAATTTCACAGCATTCTTATAAAAACAACAATAAAATAAGGGATACAGAATATCCGACATGGGGTCTGACCTGAATGAAATCTGCCTTTCTCATCCCTTACCCTTTGCTTATGTAATATGCCACTAAGAATACTCTTTGCTTTAAGAAACAGAAACTCTGGTAAATACATCTGATAATCATATAGCAAGAAGCACAAAGGTGGTTTATGCATGGTTGGGATACAATACTCAACACAAGCAACTTAATGAAGAAAGGGTTCATTTTGCCTCACAGATTCAATGGTACATTCCATCCTGGAAGAGGGAACCTCAGAAGCCTTATCACATGACATGAGCATCAGGAAGCAGGGAGCGATGAACGCTTGTACTCAGCTCACTTTCTCGTTTTTTATGAGCTTTAGGACCTCAGCCCCGGTTAGGGCGGATCTTCCCACCTCAATTAATCTAATCTAAAAGCTCCCTCAGAGACACACTTAAGAGATTTGTTTTCATGGTAATTCTAAATTCTATGAAATCTGCAGGCGATATGAACTATCACAACAGGCAGTTCAGCTGTGACTGACTCAAGAGTCTATGATGTTTGATGGTGTCTCCATTGTAAGACTTCTCTTTTATAAACAACCAGCCCAACAATTTAACATGTCTCCTCGAAAAACGTATCACAGCCAAGGAGAATAAAAATTTTATAAGTAACTTTAGTAAACTGAAGGTTCAAAGGATAAGACAGGGTTTGCCATTCTTTTTTGTTTGTTTGTTTGTTTTTGTTGTTGTTGTTGTTGTTGTTTGTTTTTCAAGACAAGGTTTCTCTGTGTAGCTCTGACTGTCCTGGAACTCACTCTGTAGACCAGGCTGGCCTCGAACTCAGAAATCCACCTGCCTCTGCCTCCCATTCTTAAAAGCACGTGATCACTTAAAACCTGGGGAACAGTGCATGCGTGTGTGCGTGCGTGCTTGTGTATGTGTGTGAGCGCACGTGCATGTGCACAAATACCAAAGCACATATGTGGAAGTCAAACGACCATTAGGTATTGGTTCTTGCCTTTCTACTTTGTTTGAGACAGGCTTTCTGTCTCTGCAGGGGCAGGTTCACTGGCTTGTCAGCTTCAGAAGGCTTTCCTTATCTTGCCTCCATTTTTCCTTTAGGGACATACTGGGGTTACAGAGACTTGTGCTACTGCATCTGGCTGTTATGTGGATTCCAGAACTCTGTGATGAGGTCATTGGTCTTGGGTGGCCAGTGCTTTCACAAGCATTGTGTCCTAACCCTTCTGTGTTAGCGTGTATGCTACCCCTGAAAGGAAAAGTGTAGCATGAAGTACAAAGCTCTTTTCTTGAGAGAAAAGTAGTGATTCTTGAAAGTGAATTACAACATGAATAAAGGATTGTAAAAAAATATTGATTATGAAACATAATTTATTATTTTTATTAAAATATATACATTGAGTGAAGTTGGGTTAATCCCAATTGCCTTGTGCTGATGATCCTTAACTGAGACTCACAGCAGATCTAGTCTTCCTTCCATTCATTCATTTTCCTTCTTTAAGCTCCTAACTTTTTGGTAATGACTATACTCCTTCAACCTTGCGTAGGGGTGGTGCTGCCCTCAGTGGACTGGTCCCTCCCATGTCAATCATCAGTCTTTCACAGAGAAGGCCACAGGCCAAAATGACCCGTGCAATCTCTCAACTGAGACTTCTTCCCAGGTGACTCTTAACTATGTCAAGTTGACCATATAAACTAATCAAGAAGAGAGCTGGCCCACACCAGTCACCAATCACTCTCTCACAGATGAGGCCACAGGCCAATCTGAAATATGCACTCCCTCAAATGAGGCACCCTCTTCCCAGATGACTCTTGTTTGTTTCAAGTTCACAATAAAACCAACCAGGAAAATCTGTATTTTAGTTCTTCATTTGTTTTTCTTCATTGTTTCCTAATATCTTTTAGAACAAAATGCACAGGAGGTTAATAAGATAAAGCTAAGAATATTAGTTGGTTAAGAGAGAGAAATAAATTCATCTCCCCCGTATTCTTTTGCCAAGGCAAAGATGACTGTCTTATCCTATTAGATCAGTCCAGCAGCTGTCATTTTATATCGAGTACTGGCTTGAATCAAGTGAAGCTCGTCAAACCCCTGTGGTAGTGTGGTGATGTAACATGCAGGTACAGTGTGCCAGGAGGCTTACTTCTATTTAAAAAAAAAAAGAGCAAAATAAGCTATGATTGTTGGCTGTCAACATGACATATTCTGGCACCAAACCAAACCAAGCCTGAGGCCTTTGGAGGCTGTGGAAATTTCTTAATCATACATAATATCCTATGCATCCATAGGTATTTTCTCAGGTCTCACATAGTGTTACCTCTAACCTCATGCCCCTGTGTGGTTATGTTATATAGAAATTGACATCAACATTAAAGTAGCATGGGGAAATGGGGCACTTACCATACAGCAATTAGAAGTAATCTTGGCAAAGACTGCACCAACAATGTCTTCATTCTTTCCTCTAACTGGTACAAGAGCTGGTGAAACTGCTCCTCTGTTCTTCCAGACCCCACCAGTAAGCTATAAAAGAAGCAATCTCAGTGCCATTTGACAGTTTTTAATGTTGAGTTGTGCACACAATTACTTCAAAAATTTTAGCTTGAGGCTCTGATGCTAGCTCCATGTCAGAGTACCGGTGTTGCAGGCATGAAACCCTGGGTTTAGTCCCCAGTGACAAAGAGGATAGGTAAGAAATGAAGGAGGGAAAGAAAAGAGATGGCATGCAAAAGAAAAAAATAGATGTTCTAGTTAAGGTTATCATGGCCATGTTGAAATATCATGGCAAAATAGCAAGCCGAAGAGGGAAGGATTTATTTGGCTTATGCTTCCAGTTCATTATCAAAGGAAGACAGAACAGGAACTCAGGCAGGTCAGGAACCTGGAGGCAGGAGCTGATGCAGGCCATGGAGGAGTGCTGCTTACTGGCTTGCTCCCAGTGGCTTGCTCAGCCTGCTTTCTTCTAGAACCACCAGCATAGGGATGGCAGCACTCACAATAGGCTGGAACCACCCACATTTGTCACTAATTAAAAATTGTCTTATAGTTGGACATTATAACGACTTTTTCTTTCAATTGAGGTTCCTCCATTTCAGGTGACTCTAGCTTATCTAAAGTTGACATAAAACTAGACAGGACAGGTTACAATTACAATCGTTAGAATTACAATTCACATGAGTTATTAATTATTTATATGTGAACAGACATTATATCAAATGCTCACATGGTTTGTGAGAAAGAAATAATACCTAGGAAAATAAGTCAAATATATTATATAGTGAGTTGCATAATTATTATGCAAGCTAACATTGAGGGTTAAATGGAAGTACAAAAAAAGTGTTCGGTAGATTAGCACCTAGTATAGGCAGGGCCCTGCATTTGATTGTCAGATTCTCCTGTCTGTCTGTCTGTCTGTCTGTCTCTTTGTCTCTCTCTGTCTCTCTCACATACGTTCATTCATACACACACACACACACAGACACACACACACACACAGACACACACACACACACAGGCTCACACACACACACACACAGGCTCTCACACACACACACGCAAAACACCATACCTAAAATAGAATAATAGGTGTCTTGTTCATTCCTAGGATCATCCACACCTTCAGTTTGTGACTATTTGGACTGCATAATCATACCACACAAGATATTTTGCTGTTCTTTGACCCCAACAATCCAGCAATCCCTTGTTCTCTCTGACTATCTTTAGCCCATTTCCCTCGCCTGACTTACATCTGTGTTATACTGACTTCAGTCTGCTAATTTCAATTCTGTGTCATATGGATCTCTTCTGGTTGGCTCTGAGATGCACTGGTTGCTAACTTAGATCCTTCAATGCATGAAATATCCAGGCTTTGTCTTGAGACACCGAGGCTGCCCTCACTTCCTGGCCTGACCTCACTTCCCTGATGACTCCTTGGTGATGTGATAACAGAATATAGATTATGGAGTTGATTAGGGGAATGGAATTTCAGAGAAAGTAAGGTGATATTTGGTCTGCAGTCTAAAAGCAGGAAGCCATAACTAGCCAAGAAATGGATAAATAAAATTGGGCAGATATTTTAGGCCAATAATCAAGACAACGTGTATATTTTATTTTTTATTTTATTTTTTTTTATATTATAATGGAACACCTACCAAAAGCAACTTAAGAATGGAAGTGTTAAACTGGGCCCAAGGTTAAGAGGGGCTATAGTCCATCATGGCCAAATAGGGATGGTGGCAGAAGTGTGAGCTGGCCTGTGGCATCACATTTGAAATCTGGAAGCAGAGAGTTATCACTGCTGATGTTCTCTGGCAATCTTCCACTCTCGGGATTTGTCTGGATACCAACAAACTGTTGTCCTTCACATTCAGGGCAGGTTTCACCTGCCCAGATAAACCTCTCTGGACACACCCTCACAGACATGCCCAGAAGAAGATTAATTATCTCAGTGTCCAAAAATGAAAGTGAATCCAGAGCTTGGCTATCTGAGAAAGTACTTAAGAACATCAAATCCTTTTCATGTCATGATTTTTTTTAAATTTAATTTTATTTTGTTTTTATACTTATTCACTATGCCCTCCTCCTGATCACCCCCTCCCACAATCCTTTTCCCAGCTCCCTCTCCCTCTCCTCTGAGCAGTTGGCCCCTCCCCCAGGTATCCTCCTACCCTGGCCCTTCGAATCTAGGTGCTTCCTCTCCCACTGAGGCCAGACAAGGCAGCCCAGCTATAAGAACATGTCCCACATGTAGGCAACAGCTTTTGGGATAACCCTCATCCCAGTTGTTCAGGACCCACATGAAGACCAAGCTGCACATCTGCTACATATGAGCAGGGAGACCTAGGTCCAGCCAGTGTATGAAGAACCCCAAATCTTAAAATAAATTTTATGCTTGAAGATTAAACTATACAAAAACGACAAAGAATACAAGTGGGTTTAGTAGTTGCCTTCTCTTCCGTTGTTGTCAGAGGATGAAATCTAGTTCAGTATTTGTCTCTGTGGATAATGATAATATGGGGGACTGTGAGCTTAGATGACCATGGTGACTGACAGAGAAATGGAACAGGAAGGACAATAACAACAACAACAACAACAACAACAACGACAACAACAACAAAATGTAGTTCCCAAAATACAGAGGCCAAGGAGGACCAGAAGCAGTTTTGGTTTTGCCACAGTGAGCTGTGAAGCTAATGCTATGCTTTCCAGATACAGACAGGGCAGTACTAGAGTCTGGATGCGGCTAGGGGAGGGGAGTCACTATAGCACTCTGAGCCTTGGAGGTGAGCACTGCTGGTCTAGGCTTTGGTGGGTATTTGTTCTATGGCACCTATTCTCAGCTTTTCATTTCTTGTTGCTATCTTTTTCACTTTGGTACATTATTCAAAGTTTTAAGCTCATTGATAGTTCTAAGTGTGATGTACTCTATGCAGGCCAAGTTCAACCGTGTCCCTGGTAGTTACATATCTCCACTGTGATATTTCCTTATTGAAAGGGAAAAACAAAAGCTTTGAGGCTTGAGCGCCTGAGAATATAATTATAGGGGTAATCTTAGAACTTGATCTCATTAGAAACTAAAAATGGAATCTCTGCTTACATTTTGATATTTTAATAACTAATAGAAACAGACTATGTTGACAATATTAAGGCAGAATAAGAAAGACAGGGGAAGTTAAGAGGTTGTAGAAAGAGGAAAAAGTCATGCACCCTAGAACTGAAGCCTCCAGAGATGAAGAATTCCAACACAATTAACATTTGTTGAAGGGTACCTACACAGTGATATTCCAAATAAGAATGTTAAAAATAGCAATAAGCTGTGTTTCATGTCTAAGCACAGTCTAATTCCTTTCCCATATGTAAGTCTATAATTTTCCAGGAATCTCAAACACTATAACCTTTTGCTTATAATAAAAACATCTCAACTTCCCGTGTGACCCTTGTGACTAAGAGCTTTATGTTATCAGTTTAATTCTGTCCAAGGTACCCCAGGAACCACCCTATGGTCTCATTTAATTTCCTTAGAGATGTAACTGCAGAAGGTCGAGCCTCGTATATGGCTACTGTAAAGACATTTGAGCTATTGTAAAGACACGTAAGCACCAATTTTCCTTGGGAAGCCCACACCCACATCTGTGTGTCTTATCCTTTCTTTGAGTTTCTCTACATTAACCCTTGTGGTCAACTCTATTAAAATATCTTCTCAGTACACTCCATCTCTGTTATGTAATGGCTCATCTTGGAATTATCTTCTGCCACGAAGTCAAGAAGTGGGTGGGTGGGTGGGTTGGGGAGCACCCTCATAGAAGCAGGGGGAGGAGGATGGAATAAGGGGTTTGTGGAGGGGAAACCAGGAAAGGGGATAACATTTGAAATGTAAATAAATAAAATAACTAATAATAACAAAAAAGGAATCCTGGTTTCACCTGAGGCGAGCTCTCTGAAAAGAACTGCTTAACCTAATATAGATCCTTAGCATGTTCTCTTGTCTCTGACAAACCCAGAATAGAAAGATCAGCCTGATACACCCAAGCCATAAGCCCCTCCTACTTCCTGCCTTCTCTCCCATTATGGAGCCTATCTTCAATGAGCCAAATACATCCTTCTCCCTTAAGTTCCTTGCTATGTACTTACTCACAGAGGTAAGAAAAATAACTGATAGGGAAACATGGTATCAGTGATAGAGTCTTTGTGAACCACGAGCATGTGATTTAAAGGCCTTTGAAATTGGTTTCTGGGACTAGAAGCTCACTCAATAGGTGAAGTACTTGCAGTTCAACCATGAGAAGCTGAGTTCAAGCCACAGAATCCACATCATGTGCTGTACACACTGGTGATCCCAGCACTGGTGAGGTCTGTAGACAGACACCTGGAGCTTGCTGGCAGGCTTACTCAGTGAGATCTAGAAGTGAGGGCACTCTCTAACATTCAAATTGTGGGACTAGGGAGAGAATTCAATTTGTAAAATGCCTGCCTTTAAAAGTGTGATCATCTGAGTTCATATCTTCTACATCTATGGAAAAGCTAGGAATGGTAGCTTATATTTGTAACCCTAGTCCTGAGTCTTCAATGGGCAGTTACAAGTGGAAGCTCATGAACCAGCCAGCTTAGCCAAATTGATGAACTTCATGCTTCATGAGAGACCCTGTATCAAAAAGTAAAGATGGTGAACTACTGAGAAAAATAACTGCTGTCAACCCTGAGCCTCCACAAACACATGGACACTGCACATATAAACTACATTACACATAAACATTTTTTAAAGGTGAATGATAGTGGTTGTCTTATAGCCTCTATACACAGATATGCATTTGCACACACACACACACACACACACACACACACACACACACACACACACACACACACACGTGCATATACCCCCCACACAAGGAAACTGAGTTGGATATGTAATATGGAAAGATCTGGAATCATGGGCTAGAAAGAAACCTTAAAACTTTCAAGCTAAGCTCAATGGACCATTTTAGTAGAGATTTGAAAGACCTGAATCCAGAAGGAAGGCAGATAGCAGAGGCCTGGCTCAGGGAGCTTCAGAGGAAAACAAGGACTCTATTGGAGATTGGACTAGAAGCTGTTCTTGTTATTTCCTGCTCTTGTCCTGAAAGATTGAGGGAGGCTGGATCCAGAAATATTGGATTGATTAACAGGTGGAGGAAATGTCAATCCAAGTTAATTTTAGGCTACAGCATGGTTATTACTCACTCCCATTACTGAGATCTATTGGATAAATTCAGAGATGTGAAAATTGAGCAAACCAGAGTGGGAAAGAGTGAGTTTAAAGTTATAGCAGGTGTGTGTGTGTGTGTGTGTGTGTGTGTGTGTGTGTGTGCAAAGCATCCATAATTGTTAAAGGGATTAGTGGAGCTAAAGAGAAGCCACATACTTCACACTCTAAGAACGGGGAAGGTGAAGGCAAGCTCATAGGAAGCTTCCAGAAGCTCCAGGGTATAGTAACTTCCAACCCTTTTATTAGTTTCTTTCTTTTTTTAGAGTTATTTATTTTTATTTTATAGTAAGTGTACTTTGCATGCTGTGCCTTTGGAGACCAGAAGAGGGTATAGGATCACCAGGTACTGGAGTCTCAGGCAGTTGTGAACTACCATGTGGTTACGAGGTATTCAACCTAGATCTTCAGCAAGAGTAGTAAGTGCTCTTAACAACTGAACCATCTCTCTAGTTCCTGCTTTGTTTTTATTTTGGCTTTTTGGCCCTGCCCATCACTGGCTGCAGCATGTGGGAGAGTAGGCCTCGTACCTTTCATGGGCAGCATAGTAGAGCTGGTATTGGGATTGGGTAAGCTGGCCCTAGGACATAAAAGAAGTAGAGACACCCTGACCCTTTGTTGACCAAGGCATTGGATCAGCTAGCTAGGACCGTGTTGGAGACTGTGCCCTGGTGCTGTGAGTGCAGGAGAGCTGTTTAGCTGACCTAATTATGACTAATAATTAAAATTACATTTTTAAAGACTCCATAGGGAGATGTTCCTAGTTTTTTTCTAAGTGACTTAACAATGCGTTAAGTAACGTATATTTACAGTTTATGGGCTCAGATGTTAAATTAGCTAATGCATATACATTACTTTAAAACAGCACTGTGGTTAGTTTGAGTTGATATAACCTTCCAAGTACTGTAACATATTCTTCTACCTTGATACTTGGCCTACATATTAACTATGCAAAGTAATTGTGACTATTTACTTAATTTTATGATTATGGCACTCAAATATATCTGTGGGCATTGTTTTCCTTCTTTGTCTATGCTTTCCCCAGGGTGATGTATACCCGGTGCATATATGAAACTTGAATATAAAAATGTTTAACATATTGTTGAATAAGCATGTGCATTAAGGGAAGGAACCGTAAACTAATGAGCACCATTAGTGTAGATATATAGCGTATCTGACAATGAAAGGAAAATTGAGAAAATTTTAAAAATCTAGGTTCTGGGGAAACTATCATTTGGCACTTGCATAATACTTTCTCTTTGCTAAAGGCCACACAGATACTAAATAATAAACTAATAACCCTTTTAACCCATGTAAATTAATATTGCCTGCAAGTATAATGTAGGGAAAATTATACAGCAGCTGAAGAATATTAGGCAGCAACTCCATAAAACAAGTTAAGGTATTTGACCTGGCACTATATGGAGTAAGTTAACAGGAGCCCGTACAAAGGGGAATTTGCACTCTATTTTTTTGTTTCCTTTTAAGCCCAAATATTCCCACTCAGAGTTAACTGCTTATTGATTTAGAAAAGTGATATGGAATTACAAAATACACGTGCTGAGTTAGACTTCAGTTATATATCACCTGCCCTAGATAGGAAAGAAATCCATCCATCAAAGAAGTCCTTGAAATGTGGACTTTAGTAAAGGATTGCATCACTTTGGTTTTCTGGGTTAAATAGGCTTAGTAGATTCTTATTAAATATAAAACCTGTGAATACGAAGACAATGCCAGTTGGTCCCTTGGGGTGGGGGTGGTGATGCACTTACTAAATGTGCTAAAAGTGTCCTGAATTGTTCCAGTATTTAAGTCCTTAATTTTGTGATATTAACTTGATTTTTTGGAAGAGAACAGCAAGAATGGTATTCATGACAACACACACACACACACACACACACACACACACACACACACACACACACACACGAAACCCAAGAACCAAACCAAACCAAACCCAAATCACTCAAACATTTGAAATTCCAGAAGGTTAGCCCGAAAGGTAGGCCCAGAAGGCCTCGGAGGCAAAGGTGCTGCTATGAATGACCGCGATCTCAGCAGTGATTTGCAGAGTAGTTCTGGATGAGGCCTCACAGTTACTTCCTCACTTTCCCTAGGTTTACAACAGACATAAAAGGGACCATGCCAGGGATCGATCAAAAACTACACAAGATAAAGGCAGCAATTGCCCTTTTCATGGAGAACTGAGATGCACTGATGATGCAACTATTTATTTATTTATTTATTTATTTATTTATTTATTTATTCATTTATTCATTCATTTATTCATTTATTTATTTTTACACCATGGGTTATCTTGATGTGTTTAACAACCTTTATTTAAAAACATGCCTCATTTTCTACTTATTTGTTTCTTTTTCATTTACTTTAAGAATTTTTACGTGTTAGCCCCC
>CM052709.1:60529481-60568066 GCA_028551405.1 Uromys caudimaculatus | reverse complement strand
CCAATGAATATAACCGAATTCTGATTTCACTGAGCTAATCCTTTAGTGGTTTGAAAGATAGCAAACACAAAAGCAAAGAAATACTGTAACGAGGTCTGGGTAAGCATTATGGAGATAAGAAGAAAAGAGAGCATGTCTGAGTTACTGGTTAAGCTTTTGCTGGGAGATAATGTTTAAGCAGGGACTTGAAGAAACTAGGGCGTGGTAACCAGCCTGCAAAAGCCACAGGGGAAGGGAGGAAGGTGCAGCCCCTGCTACAGTACTTGCTCAGCGGTGACATGACCCCAGGGCAACCTTGAGGCCATGGAGTCTTAGTGGATTGAAAGGAGGCATAGTTTGCAGGAAACTAGAAGCAAGAGGTAGCTTAGTTATTTACAACGGGGACACTGAAGGATGAAGCAGAGAGATACGATTGGAGTCTAACGCAACAGAACGGAAGCAGACATCAGACTTTTAAACTTGCTAGAGAAGACCTGAGAGTGCACATACTGAGTCCAGAGCATGGTACTCTGCTTTCTCAGTGCCGCTTCCTAGGCATCTTGGAAGTTGTGCTATTCCCTCAGCCTGAGATGTAATCCCAATCTAATGGGACTAAAATTTGTACCTGAGGTGTAGCTCGTTCTTGCTTTTCTCACTAGCTCACTAAAATAATAGGTTTTGCTATGAATTATAGTCTTCCTTCCTCTCTGCTTCACCTTCAAGACAGACATTAACATTGTTTAAGGCTTTTGACTCTCCTGCATCTACTGAACTTTGTGTGAAATAATAAGATACAGTATCGCAGATATTGGCTCCATCGAAGTCATCAGACAGTAAACTTTCTGTTATTTGGTTTATCTATTTATTTTATTATTGTTTCCTGTGTTTGGCTTAGTAGATATTTGCATTTATAGATATGTATTTATTTGTAACAGATATATGTATATGTATACATACACCCACACACAGGAATACGTATGTGTCTTTGTACAGGTATTTACATCTATATGTATGCTTATGGCTATGATTCTGTGTGATGCAATGTAATAACAGAGCCACTATTTGTTGTCTCTTTGTACATCCTTCCCCTGATATATAATTAAGGCCCTCAGTAAGCATCTGATGAGATACTACTCACATTATAAAGATAAAGGAATAATAGGCTCAATTTACTAAAGACCTAGTAGGAACCAAAATTCAGACCCAGGTCAGCAGGATACAGCAGTATCAAACACATGCAGAATGTGCTTGGTAGGAAGAGAATTTACTGCTAAGAAAATGACACCAGGCTCAGAAATCTTTACTCCCCAAATCACATTTCTGTTAACTTGTTGAGCATGTCTCCAGAGATTCCCTATAAAGAGTTATTTTATTTCCATGAACACATGGATATCTACATCAGTGTGACTTCATTTTTTTTGGAGGAACTATTCAATGCCGAGCTGATCTGTAGTTTATTCTCTTTGTTAGTCTGTTGCTTCCTGATAAATAAATGATTGCGAAAAGCTGTTAAACTGCATTCAATGAAATGCTCAATCCTCAAGCTTTTACAAGCTTTTGTAAAACTAGTAATCTGGGTGAAAAAGTGCTGGCTGAGAGTGTAGTATCGTGAACAGATGAGCTCACCCCTGGTATGCAAAGCTGCCGAATTAGCTGGTTAAACAGGCTGCTGAGATAATTACATTGTCTGTTTTGTGACACATTACACCGGTGCACTTGGGATTAACCTGTTCTCTTGTGTCTATTCTGATCAGTTTTTTAGACAGCCTTTTATCTGATGAAGGCTCAGAGACATCAAAAGAGAAAGGGGCGTGGGTGAAAAGAAAGCCCACATTAAGCTGAAGAGTTAAAATTTCTATTTAAATTTCTGCACCTATATTCCTGATTTCCATAACTTTGCTTGCTCTCTAGAGACCTCTGCTGGAAATTATGGATATAAATAAAATCACACTTTAAGAATTCATTGTTTGTGTTTAACTGTAGTCATTATATCATAAGTCCCATAACTAATTTTAAGAATGAAATTTCAATGTCTTGTCACAAGCATAACACATTAACTACAGAGCTGTATTCAGACAGAAATGCTGGGTTCTGAAAGTTTCTGAAGCTATTCGCAGGCTAAAATGGAGCTGGTAGTCAATTAGTATGCACCCATATTGTAAGAACCTACTCTACGCTTAGGAACGGTAAATTTTGGATTGTTATTTTTATATTTTTGTTAATGTTGTCAAAGTTTAAGTAGAATTATTTATTTTGAAATTAAATGTGGTAGATATAAACACCAATGAAGATAATAATAATAACCACACATAAACAACTCTAAAACCTGTCCCAAAAGATTTTATGGGCCCTTTTTATGGACATCATTATACTTACGCAGAAAATTATTTAGACCTTCTGATTATGTGGGAATGTAGTAAACATAAGATTTCATCACAGTGATAATTTAGATAAAGAACAATTAAGAGAATAAATAGAAATCCTACCCATTAACAACCCCTGGCAACTCAAATTGAATTTTACCAACTATTGAGCTTCTGGCTATACGGAGATGCAATTTAAAGCAGGTATAATAGATTTTAACAACTAAACAGTGTTTGTTACACTGTACCAACTAAGATATTAGTTAAATGGGGCAAGAAATGTCCCTTCCTGTTAATGAACATCAAACTTAACTCCTGATGCTCTTCTTCTCCCACTTCCCCACCCCCACCCCCAGCAGCAGCTGTACTTAACTTGATAGATCAGCATTCAGATGAGTTTCCTGGAAAAAAATATTTTTGGCATAAAGCTTAACTTGGCCAAATCTGTCTCCTTTCCGTGCTTTCAGTTTGTTTTGAAGGATTTGAAAATATTGGCTTCTTTCTTCCTTTGGAGAGTCCATAGTGTACTGTCAGATATGAGAGGCTCTGCCAACCTCAGTTGGAGGTGTCTGCGTCAGTGTTTCAGAACATGCTACCACGGGATCACTTCTAGAGGTCATCTATCTTGTGAATAATTGTTTTAAATATTTTCAGCAAGAAAAATAAAAATCCTTCCCCACTGTTTTTATGTGAGACAGTTCTGTTGGCTCTAGATATATCTAAAGTTGGTTCATTATTTAAATGCAGGCACAAGTAAGAAAACAAATAAGAATTATGTTTTTCTTTATCATTTTGTCTAATATACAGAAAATTTCATAGATATTTATATTCATGAATTGAGGCCAAAGTTTGTCTTTTACTACATGATCATAATTTTATCACATTTTGGAATGAAACAGAAATGACTGGCTCTGTCAACTTTATATGATGGAATTATTTTCTAATCAATGCTGGAGAAGACAGTTGTCCTTTGATAATTTACAAATCATTTCTTGACTGCATGGATATGACTTATACTGTGAAAAATTCTCAAATTGGATCTAGTATATAGTAGATATCGAGTCTACACGTGATTAAAATTGTAGTTTTATATCTCGCAATCTTTTTAATGATTGTGTTTATGCAGAATCTTTGGCCTACTTAGAGCACAAATGCCCATTTTCTATTAATCCAGAAGCAGTGTGTACAAAAAAGTAATGGTTATGTGAAGCAATTACCATCAGAAGGCTCAAAACTACACGTGTAACTTCACTGGCTTCTCCTAATGGTCCAGAGAGTTGGTGATCATTAATGCATTTTACAGATGAGACTATTGAACTGAAAGAAATATAATGCCTTGGTATTCACAGCGCTCAGAATTGACAGATTCCAACTTCACACCCAGGTTATTGTTTCTTTCCTAAAGCTCATGGGTTAGTTCAGAAAAAGGGAATGCAGTAAATTTCACTCTCCCTTGAGATTACCAGGGGTTTGGTTCCAGGACTCTCCTTGATGCCCAAGTCCACAGATGCCCAAGTCCTGTACATTTAATGATGGATTTGCCTATCATGTAGGTGTGCCCGTCATTTGCTTTCAGTTATCTCTTGATATCATGTAGGTTATATGTAATTCACTGTGATACTGTATGGTTTACAGACTAATGACCGGGGAAAACTGTGCACATTTAGTCTGGAGATAATTTTCTTTTTCTTGGTAACTTTCAATCCAAGCTTGATCGAATCTTTCGATGTGAAACATGATTCAACTAGGCTTCTTACAGAAGCCTCTTCTGGTGATTGGATAGATGTGTATGTACTTCACAGAAAAAGAAGTAGTAGAACCATCACTGGACCACTGGCATCTAGTTCCTATATCCCATGGTCTTTCCTTCCACTCCCGTGCTGCTGCTGGCTTTGCACATTCAAATGACTGAGGCCGGACTTCTGCACCATGTGATGCACACAGGGCAATCTGAGAAGATACAGTACTGCATCAATTTGAAATAAAGTTAAGTTTGAATTCCAGGGCACATGCAAGCAGCCGGGTAATGAGGTAAGACCTATGATATGCTAACTCGGAAATCCCATGTGCTCCTCTGATAAACGGAGATGTTAACACTCATCCTGGCGAGTAGCTGAGATTAAATACGACACTGAAGCGTCTGGCACAGGAGAAAATGTAAAGAAAATGAAGTGAGGTAGAGCTGAGGAGATGCCTCAGTGGGTAGAGGTGATTGCTGCCAAGTCTGATGACCTGGGTTGTACTCTTGGGACCCCGATGGTGGAGAGAGGGAGTAGACTTCCACAAATTTTTCTCTGACGTCCACAGGTGGACTGTGTACAAGCCCCTGGTTCTAATAAACGAATAAACTATAATGGGAAAAAAGGTACAAGGTTTTAGATTACCATCTAATCCTCCAGTCATAGTAAGTTTTTGGAAACTTGATGTGTGTGCACGACACAAAAGGGCCTGGAATGGTGAAGGAATCCTGGAAAGCCACATGCGATAAAAATGTAACCCTGAACTTTGAGAACAGTTTTCGTCAGCATGGACTGAGGTTTCAAGAGGAGTATTCAGGAAGAAAATGCGACTTGAGATGGTCCTTGGAAGAGAAGAAAGAGGATTTGTTCCGTTTGAGAAAGGAAGTTATTTTATTCAAGAAAGGCAGGACTAGCTGAATTGCCTGGGCATAATGAAAGTCCAATCCTGTTACAAAAATACCATTCCAGTGAAGAGCTTTAATGAGGTTTCTGCACCCTAGCAGATGACCCATTTATTTAAATACCACACAGTATTCAATACTACAGAATTCCTTGATGACACAATTTAGTCAGTCTCTGGCAGTTGGCTGTAATTTAATCAGCATAGAAGTTCAGAACACTTCACTTGTAGTCAGCATATTGCTTCTTGGTTTAGCATTCTGCGATACCAGCCAGAGTCTGATTTCTGGCTGCTTGGCCTTTTCCTGTTTTTCTAGAAGGCTATTTCAGTGACTTCATGGCCTGTGTTCTCAGACCTCTTCTGCACACAGATCATAAAGGGTCTCGCCCAGTTTACTCTGTCAGCCTCTACTTTAATCTCAGAGGCAGCCTTACACTCTATTGGTGGTTAGTGTGATTGCATTTGTTCACAAAGTCCTTGGTGAGTCATGAGCAGTAAAAACGGAGTAAATACTGAACATATGTCATTTGTGCTACAATCTGAGAGCCTTCATAGTCTTGATAAGAGTATACTTAGCTGTGGCCTTTGTGGATGTTACATAGAAGAAAAAGGGGGCAGGGAGGTGGGACTCAGAATAGCAGGTATTCACTTAGATTCCATCTGATTGGTCTAACACAACTTACCGAAAGGATATTTTCCCCTCCGGTTGTTACATTGTCATAAATCAAGTTTGCATGTGTATGTGGCTCTGTTTCTGGATTCTCTATTCTGTTCCATTGGTCAGCTTTCCTGATCTTGTGCGGATATGACATTGCCTTACATATATATTAGCTTTATAATAAAGACACCTATTCTCTACAGTCTTAGTCTTCAAGATAACCCTGGATATTCTTGATACTTTGTATTTCCAAATCAGCTTTTAAATTCATCAATTACAACCTAGCACACAAATTTTACTCATTTAAAACTTTATGATACATTGAATATGATATGATATGGGTCTATTGGGACGAACTGACAGTTTTAATAATATCGAATCATCTATGATATAACCATGACAAGGCCTTGCATTTATAAATTTTAAATTGAGATTCTTTAAATTTTTCTTTTGATGTTCTATTCAAACTTCTAGAGAGGTTAAATTGAATGTCTAATGTTGAATTCAGTTACTTCTAGGTAGCTGAGGCTTTTATGTATTTTTGTCAATGATGTTGTTTTACTGTGGTCCAGCTGGATGGGAAAACTTCTTATCATCTGACAGTACCATTTGGAGAATCATAAAAGATGCATCATGTTGACATGCAACCATAAAAATCTGTATGTGATCCTGTACACTTGTAACAAGATGACAACAGGCAACTCAATGTTTAAATAGACACTGTAGAACAGGGATTTCCAACTGTATTAACTCAAAGAGCCAATAACCACAGAAAATTTTTTGTTCGGGAAAGAAAGTTTGAAATTACAATGAGATGCATAAAAACATCAAAGTGCACTTAAACAAACAAACAAAAATCAGATAATGCTGTCAAGAACTGTAAAGAACACAGGAACTCCCATATTCATAATTTGTGATATCATTTGTAGAACTTATAAAACTTAGCAATGTCTTCTAAAGTGGAGAGTAAAAAACATGGTTTAGCAATTATCCTGCTGCATAAATATCAGTCATTTATACCCCTAGATACGTACCCAATGTAAGCTGGTAACACAATGCTTTAGCCATGTATTAGGGTAGTATTATACATGATAGTACCACACTGAAAAACTCCCAGTATCCACCATCAGTAAAATGAATGGGAATGTGTTATAATTTAGAATAGAGTCTACTCTGTACACACACCACTTCCTTGTTTTAGTAGGTTAGAAATTTCCTGGCAACGACGTTGTCTGTTTATGGGTAGTTTTCCATAACAGATACATTTTGGAGTTGCAATGTAAATTCTAAGTTGCCCTACATAATTCATTTTTATGATCCTACTTATCCAGGGGACCTGGCCAGTGACTGTAGATTCAGGGCAGTACATTTCTCTGTTAAGCTAAAAGAGGGTAACAGCTGTGGGAGGCAGGAAAAGTCCTACCAGGATGCCTTCACTATTCCGTCTCTTAACTTGGGTAAGGAATATATGCGTGTGTTCACTTTACGATAATTTCTCAGCTGTCTACTTTTGAATTGTGTACTTTTCTCTCTGTGATGTTATAGTTCAATAAAACCTCTCAAAACTACCATAGAAAATGGTACATCTCTGGATGAATACACATTTCTTGATGAGTGAGACTGTACATTTGAAGAGAAATAATTTAAGTTTCTATTTTGAAAGATATTGTTTTTAATCTGTTAGTATTTATTGCTTGTTTAATTTTTAAACATTAAAAGAGTTTAAATCTAAACAAAACATCTGGGAAGTCATTTGTATGTAATAGAATTACTTTACCTCTGAACTCGTTTTCATCCTGTAGGCTTATTGCACAAATACTTAAGTACATTTTAAACACCTTCCATGATGTCATGGTTGGAATATAATAAACAGGAGGCCATGGAATAAATCATGTAACTTTAGGACTATAGCTTCTTTTCATAAATACACATTATAATATTTTATAATTTATTTGTATCTAACTTTATTTCCTTACAGTTCTAATATCATAAAGTTTATGAATATTAGGGATCTTGATTTTAAAATGGAAACCACATAATTGCACTGTGAGATCACAACTGGATCTAACTTTCTATATTAAGTTGTATGAACAACACAACGGATACTTGAAAATTCTAACAAAATCAAAATCTTTACGGAATTATTTGAGTAGATCATCTTGAAACATTTTTTTTTTTGTATTCAAATAAATGCTTTATTTAGAAGGAGACTTGAAAATAGCAGTCTGTTTGGTTAATGCTTTCTCCTGCACAGTTCACATCCAAGACTAGTTAGGGCCACTTGTTAGGTTGCTTTTTTTCATTTTTTATTGGTTATTTTATTTATTTACATTTCACATGTTATCCCCCTTCCCAGTTTTCTCTCTATAAACCCCCTTTGCCCCCTCCCCTTGCCTCCATGAGGGTGCTCCCCCACATGCCCACCCACTCCTGCCTCAGTTCCCTAGCATTCCCCTATCCTGGGTCATCAGGCCTCCACAGGACCAAGGGGTTTCCCTCCCAGCGATGCCCGACAAGGCCATCCTCTGCTACATATTTAGCTGGAGCCATGGGTTCTCCCATGGGTACTCACTTTTATGGAATGTATTTATGGCCACATTTCAAAGTGGATAGAAGTTTAAGAGAGCTTGCTGCTCTTTCAGAGGATATGAGTTCAGTTTCTAACATGTATATTGGGTGGCTCACAAATGCCTGTAACTCTAGCTCCGGGTAATCCAACTCCCTCTTCTTGACTCTGTGGGATGGACACACACACACACACACACACACACACACACACACACACACACTATAGCTAAGTGCAAAAAGTAAAATAAATAATTAAATAATTCAACTCCTATTGGACACTAGTAACGCTGTAAACACAAATGTCTCAGACACCAGCCATACCTACTCAAAAAGTCCAATGGTAGGTGCCCACAAAGTTTCACTTTGAAGTCACACAACCCACCCAAGCCTATGTGTATGTAAGTGTTATGTTTATTTTAGAATTACAGCTGTAACAATATTAAAGGAAAATAAAATCACTCTGCTGCTGTTTCATACTGAAACTGGGCTTTGGAAAATTATTATTTTTTTATGTGTAGAATCAAAGAAGTAAAAGAAAATAAGTGTTCATAAAACCTCAGGTACTTTTCCAACTTATGAACTATTTCTTTAAGAGTAAATACTACTTTGGACCCCATCAATATGCAGTAATGTTTTAGGAAAGAATGAAATATTTGAAAATGAAAAATGATAGTTAACTCAAGGTTTTAAGTATTTTGATTCAGTGATTATAATATGATATGTCAACTTATGGAATTTAACTTAAATCTTAGAGAAGGGGTAGATAAAAGGAATGAATACACACCACCTCAAATTGTGTAAGTAGTTTATGTAATTTAGTGTCTAATCCTAAGGAAAACCTTATAGATTAAAGATTTCTTTTTCATGTTACGGTAATTCAATGAGATTCTGTAGACTCATAGAATGTCATTTGGTTTGTGGAGGTGGGATTTCAAAGTGGTGACCTGCTTCTTAACCTACATCCAGTGTTTTGTTAAAACTATTTGGTTTTATTTTGAATCTGTTTATTATCAAATGGTATTCTTATTAATATTTATATGTATTGTTTGCTCATTTATACTAATAAGAACTGTTTAGTATCTTTCTACTATATTTTGCTTCATTTTGTTTTCTGCTGCTGTAGTTATAATTATTTTAAGTGCTACACTGATGTGTTGAACTTCTACAATTTTTTCTTTTTAATGATAGTGTCTTTCCTTGTACAAAGCTATCAAATTCACATGTGCTGCATGGGGCAACACCTTAAAATTGTTTATGTTAGAGACAGATAACAGTCAGTGGAAAAAAACCTACAATTTAACAGTATTTTTTGAATCACTTTGATGGTCTAAAATCAGCAAGAAGATTCCAGTGGTATAATCGGTAGTCTGACCATATGGAAGCCACTGGAATCACACCAGAGGTCTAGAATTTCTAGATGTGTAGTTTTGCTACTATGTGAATTAAGATCTGTCAGTTTTTCCCAGAGTTTGTACTGGGACTCCAGCATGCTAATTTCTGCCCTCCTTTTAGTTTTGAAATAGAGTATAATTAAATTGCCTAGGTTTATCTTGAATGAACTCCATAGGCACTGGAGGCCTTTGACCTAAGACTTCTGAAGAGCTGGGAAGACCAGGACCACCGTTTCTCAGAGGGCTAGAATTGTGTTCTTTGAACCAGGAGTTATAAATATCAGGGGTCCTTTGAAAGAGTTCCCTTGGGGATCAGTAGTAGTTTTATTATATTCTGTTGTCACTCGCTTGCTGCCTTGTGTGACACTCCCTGTTGGGTTATATTAGTTACTTTCCTGTTACTGTGATGAAATACCATGACCAAGGCAACTTATAGAAGGAAGTCATTATTTTTCTTTACCAGTCCAGAGGAGTAAGAGTTCATCATGGCGGGGAAGCAATGCAGCAGGCAGAAAGAATGGCAGCTGGAGCAGGAAGCTGAGAGCTCACATTTTCCAAAACAAACACAAAGCAGAAAGAGTGAACTACAAGTGGGGTGTGAATTTTAATTTAAATCCCACTCTCAGTGATGTACTTCCTGCAACAAGTTTGTACCATGTGAGCTTCTCGAAACAGAATCACAGACTGGGGGCCAAATGATAAATGCCGGAGACTGTAGGGGACATTTATCATTCCTACCGCCAATGCTTATGATGGTCAAAAAGGTCTTTGCCAGATGTGAGTACTTCTAGTGTTCAGAATCATGAGCTAAGTAAACTTCTACTCTGTATAAAACCCACAGCCTGTGACATTTCATTGATGACAGCAATGTTTTTGAAAAGGAGAAGTTTATCGGTTAAGTGGGGGACGGTGAACAATTAGGAAACAAAATTCTCTGTTTGATTATGTGATTTCTAAAGGGCCATGGGAAGGTTTTCTCTGTATGTGTGCAAGTGTGGGTGATTTGGAGATCCGCTAGCTATGCATGCAGAAGCCAGAGTGGGACAATCGATGTCCTGTAATATCATATTCCATCTTATTCCTTAAAGATCGTGTCTCTTACTGAATCAGGAACTAAACCATAATTATTATGTCCCAGCATCCTCCTGTTTCCACCCCATCCACCCACCACAACACCTAGTGCTGGGGTTGCAAACACACAGGTGGTCGTGTCCAGTTTCTTATATGGACTCTATTGAGGACTTAAACTCAGTTCGGCCTGTTTGCACAGCAAGCAAGCACTCCCACCCGCCAAGGCACCTCCCCAGACAAATTGTATCCATTTAAATTAATTTCCCCAAATTTGGGGAAGATGATAGTTTATCTTAATATATTTTACATATTTAAAAATCAGTTGAAGGTTTAATTATACCACACATTCTGTCCTTGTTGGTGTTGTTAGTTTTTTGTTTATTTGTCTTTTTAAATTATTTTTACAAACAGGATGCAGGATTATAGGAGTATTATCAGTTGCCCGCACCTATGGTTTGCATCTTTTCTTCCTAGGGATCATTGCCTTACCTTTCCGAGTTCCGCTGAAGAGAAATTTTTAGAGAGCTTTCCCTGATTCCCAGGGCTAAGCTTCCCTTTTGAGAAGTCCCTGGTCACTCTAATTACAAAAGTAATTTGTCTTTCTTATAATTAAATCTCGATTCACACGGTCTTCCTACATAGCTTCTAAGCATTCTGAGGTTTGTTGGGACTTTGTTTTGCTTTCCTTGGAAAGCAACCATGCCACCCGAATCCATGTTAACCGATGGACATGTTGAGTTTGGTCTTTAATTGAAGTGATGTTATCCATATGTAAATGTACATACATACATACATACATACATACATGGCTACATATATGCACACAAACACACAAAGATGAACAAGATGTGATAAGTAAAGCTCTTTTGTCTCAGCTATGTAGGCATATGCAGCTATCATTTGCCTTTGGGGGGAAAGAGAGCCCTTTACCTTTCTTATCTTTCTCTTAAAATGCTGTGCTTTTCAGACTCAACATCAAAGCAGCCGTCCATCTACAGTTTATACTGGAAAGTTTCAGTTGCCTTTGCAGTGCTCGTTAAACCTGAAAGATAGACTTAATTGCCTGAATTGCATGTAAACAGCCATACATTAACGGGTTAGGTTACTATAGTTTGACTGGGCTCAGGTCCAACATACACAAACTTAGCATGTACACTTCCACAGCATGAAAATACTTTTCTGTTCAAGAGAGTAATTAGGAGATTGGACAAGGATGCAGACAAATTATGAGAATTCAATAGAGTCTAATCTCATAACCTTATGAATATAAAGTCTGATTTATAGTGGAGGCTTGGAAGAGAGACACAGTGAAAACTGGCACACCGCCAGCTGGAAGTAGAGTGTCTGTGAGTTGGACAGAATTATAGAGTGAGCACAGTAGAAGGTGCTAATGTCCAAAATGGGAAAACCCTCAAGTTTTATCTTTTTCTTCTCCTCTCTGGCGTTCTCATTCATCCCCACACATTTGAGATGTGATTTGCCAACCTTACACCCTGTAGTCCAACTGCTAGCTATTTTCAGGTGCCTGTTGACTGTCTATCGAATCTCCCAAAAAACTTTCCCTCTATACCCCACTAATCTGTTTTGACCAAGATCACTTTAATTTCCTGAGTTCTAGTTGCTTCTAATGCCAGCACAGTGCACATAGTAGGTATTCATAAAACTTGAGAGTTACAGCTGACAACCTTCCTTCAATGTCACCTGTGAACCATCAGTCCCTGAGTTGTGCTGCTACTTCATTTAGCGTGTCTTTAATTCTTCCAAGATTCTGCAGCTCTTGGCCAAGCTTTCTTTTTAACTTGGATACCTTTTGCATGGTAGGGTGTAGCAGTCTTTAATTAGCTTCATGATCCGTATTCATACCCTTCTCCAAACTGTGTGGCATGTGGACTCACTCTTTGTATGTTCTCTTCTCTTTTAGAGGCTGAACATGGACTTCTACAGAGAGAGTCAGAAAGTATTTGTACACCAAGAGGCAAGAAACTGTTGAACCCCACAGAATTTACAGTGGCAGTAAACTAATCTAGACAAAAGTAACCCTCAGGAAGAAAATGTGTGCTTCTGTGTGCATGCATATACTCAGTGCCAGAGATGCAGATGCTCCAAAAAGCAATAAAATCTTCAGATATAAAAGCACTGAAAAATCCTAACAGTTGTCCTTTTGACATTTTTTTTCAAATTTGGAGAGAGAAAAGGAGCTAATTGTGCACTTTGGATGTGGTGAAACCATACGCTAACAGTCTACAGCAATGCTGACCCAGGGAACTTTCTTCGGTAATGACATTGGCCATATGCTAAGTTTTAGTTACCTGTGGCTAGGGAGCACTTGAATATAGCTATTGTAATTAAGAAGCTAAAATTTAACTTTAATTAATTGAACGATGAAAGATGACTATATTAGACATCACAGACCTACAATGTGAAGTTTTCTAAAGCCCACTGGTTCCTTAAACTTTTCTTAGGTCTTTGCTTTCAAGTATCAACATATTGCAATCTTTTTTTTCAGGTATAGAAATCAGCAGCAGCAATCTTGATTTCAGTATTAAATATACCCAAACTCTCATATATGCGCATATCAATATTATATTGTCCTGTTTCTCTTTTTCCTTAATTCTAAAGGACTTTATTGAATATCTGCTAGATAACTACTGTTCTTGATGATAGAAAAATGTAAACTTAATACCCCTGCTCTGACAAGGTTTATTCTCTAATAAGGAAACAAGCAAATGATAAACCTGTAATGTCAAATAGGAGAAATTAGATGAAAGAAAGATGGCAAGGGACAGCTTATGACAAAAGATACCATTTCCACAAAAAACTCAGAAGACACTAGCAAAGATCTGAAGGGAAAGAGTGAGTGTAGACAGAAAGAGGAAGGGATTTATAAGTAGAAGGATCATGTACTAAGTGCCTGAGAAATGGGCAAAACTAATAAGCAACCTTAATAAACACCAAGGAACTAAGGATGACCCTAAGGTTTCCACACTGAGCAACTAGTGAATAAAGATGTCATTACTAGGATGGTAAAAAAGTTGTGTGTTTGTGTGTGTGTGTGTGAGTGTGTGTGTGTGTGTGTGTGTGTGTAGAGAGTAAAGAATCAAAATCTGAATTTTCAATAGTTAAATTTCAGATGAGTATATTAGACATTCTAGTAGAAACACCGAGTAGAGATACAAGTTGCAGACTGGAGAAAATTCATCAGCACCATTGTGATAACTAATTTTCACTGTCAGCTTGACTGGATTTAGAATTATCACAAAAATATACCTTTGGTGTATCTGTGTGGTTACCATCAAAGTCCAACTTGGTGAATTTTTTGGGGGGAGGGTACTCACAGGGGTATGGGTGAGGAGTTAACTACAGGAGAAGAAACGACTTGAAGACAGCTGCATCACCAAAGCCCAGCTAGGATGAGTAACAGCTCACAAAATCTGAGAAGCCTGGAGCACACTGCACAGCCTGCAGGTAACTCAACAGGTTGGAGAATGTTTTTTCTAGGTGCCTCAGTTGGTCTAAACATCTTCCAGGTAGTTGATCTGATCTCACTGTCTTCCTTGCAGCTTTGCTTCTCTGAGTCAGGTTCTTAGCCATCTTTATTTGTTTACTCTAGGGAGAGAGGAACCTAGTGAATCTGGTCAGCTTCAGGGATTTCCTGAATCTATCTTCCTGAAGCTATTTCGAGTTGTTTACCTTCTGCCCTCAAGTCCTGAGCTAAAACGAACTATTCTTCCCTTAAGCTGTTTCTTGTTAGCTCAGCGACTCAATTAGTCACAGCGATGAAAAAAGTAATTTAATCCTTAAGCTCATATTTATATCTGTGAACCTGTATGCAACTTCTTGGAGGATAGGTGTAGATACAGAAGAAAAAAAGGCTACTGTCCAATGCAGATGCTGTATGTTGAGGAGTCAATAAAGTCTGGTCATTGGAGCCAGAGAAGGTGCAAGCAATTGAAAGAAGGGTAGTGAACATTCAGGGTGTTTACGAGCAGGGAGTGATCACCCACCCAGATAGTATTGAGAAATTAATTTATGCGATTACTGAGAATTGATAATTACATATGGTGACCTAAAGATATGTGTTTCCATCACAAGTAACACAGAAAAAGCAACACCTCACACACACCCTGGAAAAAGTCTTAGCTTTAGATAATTAAGCAGCTTGGTGACTCTAAGGGATTGCAGAAAATATGTCTGTACTTTCTCCCTGGGGTTACCATGCAAACTGGCTATTCTAAGTTTACCTTGGACATCATAAGGGAATCCTTTTCCCAAGGCTGCTTTCGTTTGTCTATTCCTTTTCTATAATACCTCAATCTTCCTAACTCTCTGCTGTCTCTGCTGACTTCTGCTGGCTCCTCTGCCTTTTTCAGTTTCTTCTGTTTTCACATCCTGGGAACTTTGTGTGGCCTTTAGGGGTATGAAGAAAGAATTGCAGTAGAAAAAAGTTCTCTAATTATTAAAATTTGTACTTCACAGCACAAACTTGTATAATTTCAAACATCTCTTCATTTTTTTCAACAAAGTAAATTTATTTTAATTTTTAGGTTAATTTTAAGATTTTTATAAATGGCACCTCAGGTGCTTTGCTTGTAGCCTTGACAAAGCAAAGCCACGAGACAAGAATTAGTTTAGGGAGGTGGAATTCTTTGTATTTTGGGCCAGAACTAGGGAGAAAAAAAAGTTCTGAAATTTTCTTGGCTTTTTTGATAGGTACCAGGATCAACATTTATAAAAAGGTGAAACAAAAGCCAGGAAGTATGTCAATTTAACTGTAAGACAAATGATCAGAGCTGTGAAGTAAAGTTTTCTTAGATGATAGTTCCTCCTCTGTGTACCTCAGCTTGTCCTCAGCGTAAGATTTCCTGGAGAAGTGTTGATTCCTTAGGATCTGTGTTTTAAGGGTCTCTGTAACTTTGTTCTGTTCCATAATTATTTAAGTTTGTCCCACAATTCCATTCCAGCATTTAGGTCCCAATCCTAGTTCTTCCAACTGCCTTTGCTCCCCCATTGACACTTTTTTCCACTGTAGCATTTATCAGCTTTAACCACAATTGCCTATTGATTTTGTTTGCTGTTTATTTATTATCTCTTCTACTAAACCTAAACCCCAGATGAGCAGTGGTTTATCCCAGTTTCACTTACTGATGGCATCCTGAGTAAGTAGCATTCTGCCTGGATTGTAATGGGTGACTGGGAAACTATTGATAGCTAGATGAGTATCGTAGTCTTCACGAATATGGATTAGATACAGGAAACTGTGTTACAGGAACTAGGTGTGTATGAGGGTTGATGCATGCATGACTTAACTCCAGGTCATGTATGACATTAACTGGAACACAGAAAATTGTTCTTCCCTTAATTAACTCTAAGTCTCCAAGTCCCAACCATTGAGGTAGAAGGCATGACATGACCTTCTTTATAACATCTCTAGAAAGAGTTTTCAAAGACTCCCAGAATGCAAGGTATGGGCAAGGCCAGTGCCATAAAGAACCACATTCTAGAACACTAGTATGGATAAAACCAAGGGTCAAATAAACGAGAGATGGACTCACCATATAAACTTAAGTCCAGAAAGAAATGAAACTTCCTCTGCTTCAGGTATGTGCCCAAATCAGCTTGCTACTAAGTCTTTTCTACTGAGAAAGAACAGTGTGAGGATACTAGGAAGAAAGTCACAATGACTCGAGTATAGTTTATAGATTATTGATCACCCTAGAAACACAGAGCTGGGCTGACACTGAGAGTTTGGTTCTGTCTGCACATGAAGAGAAGGCTCTCCTGTTGGTGTTGAAAGAATGATGTATTTATTTGCAAAATAATAATAATAATAATAATAATAATAATAATGATGATAATAGCATAAATCTCTTAGATTTGATACTGTTGCTTCTCCTTTGTCTCTTTTGCTCCTGAACAGAAGTCCTAGCTCAGGCTGCTAGTATCTCAGGTGCAGCCTTGAACTTTCTGCTTGGCTGCACTCTCCCCTCTGCATGCTCTCTTAACTTGTTTTCCTGACACTGCTTCCTGGAAGTGGAGGCATGCAGACATGCTGTGAAACGCAAGTGCTAATTGTATGTGAGGCAGTTACAGTTGCTAAGAAAAATCCAAGATTCAGGACAAGAGTCATGACTGCTTTCTGAGTGCAAAATACGCCAGCTAAATATTTCTCTATTCTTTCATGTTATATTTTTATGTATAACATTTTAAAACCTGCAGATTTGCAAATACAATAAAAATGAAGCAAATAATGGGAACACTTCCCTCTGAATGATGAGATCTCTAAAAACCAGTTTATTCTCCCACATAAACACAGTATAAACATTAAGATTGTGTTATGGGGAGGCCACCAGGGATGGCCAGGAAGACACAATTTATAGCCAGTTGAAAGTCTTTATTCCAACTGGCTGGGACTACGCTTAAGTATCTGGGATCAAAGTATGTAACTGAACATTTAGAGCAAGGGATTTCAGAGGCAAAAACCACATCACATCCTGGGCCCTGAAGCCGAAGCGGGAGGCACATGCAGTTTAACAGGATCGAAGGCAGGTTAGCTAGGACATCTTGGCCTTAGGTTCCTAGAACAGAGTTTGGTAATTTTCCATGGAATTTCTACCAAAGAGAGCAAATTCTGGTTAAATCTGGAATGTCCTCGGCAAAAACACAAGATGGAAGATCCTTTGACTCTGTCACAATTGGAAGCCAATAGAGGACCATCCTGTGATCTTCAGACCCCGTTCAGAAGACATCAGTGCCCTCCTGTGAAAAACAGCTTGTATTTAACTGTAATGTCCCTTCAGTTTACGTTTGTTCCTAGCTCTTTCTTAAACTTGTATGATTGTAACAATTTTGAAGATTACAGTTTTTCATTTGTTTTTTTTTTTTTTTTTTTTTTTTAGAATGTTCAACACTATTTTTTTCTTATTTTGTATATTCTTAGTGCGTATGTTAAACACTCCAGTTCTGGGCACCAGAAAGCTGGAGATAGACCTTTTTCACAGCCTGCTGAAATTCATCACATCACCCAACATAGACCTGCTTTATCTGCCTCACCTTGTATCTCCCTTGGAAACAGCACGAGAGCCTTTTGCCGCTGATTAAGCCTATTGCCGATTGGTGTGATTTACATGCTATGGTGTATCCCTCCTCTTGGAAACTGTAATTGCAGAGGATTTTTATTTTATTTATTTCACAACTTCATATACATATACATAATGTACTTTGATGATATTCTGCCATGATGGTTGCTTCTAACCCTCCTTTTCCTACCCCATCTGTTCTTGCCAATGAGTTCCCTTCCAGATTCCATGATTTTTTGTATGCGTGTGATCCACAGTGTCTAATCAAGAATGTTTGCATGTGCATGGCTTGAAGGCTATTTACTTGATCAAAGATAACTTATCAGTGTCTATGCTACTGAGCAATATGACTATTCTGCCCCTTCCATTAAATAGCCTCTCCCCTGGGAGGGATGGGACTTCATGAGCCAGTTTCCAATATGTGACACTTATCTTGGATAAGTAATTACCATCTTGGTTTGTACAATAGCCATGCCATGTCTAGAAGACAGTGTTCCACAGCATTTCTTCTCATCCTCTAGGTATTAATTCTTCTTTTCACTTCTTCTTCCACAATGGCCCTCATCCCTTGGAAAAGGTGATAGAGATGCCGGGTTGAAGACTTGTCTGATTTTTATTTTCATTCCCTTGAAGCCTTACGAACCTCTGCATTCATCACTGCTCACTGAAAAGAGCTTCTATGACAAAGGCTGAGAGCAGTTCTCATCTATGGACACAAATGTTTACAGTGCAATTTGATAACGTGTTCATTTATCAAATCATCAGACTCCTCCCAAAGCCTATGGCATCCTAAACCCAATGCTTTTGACCAGGTTTGTAGTGCCAGCCATGGCTTCTCTCCAGTGGAATGGGCCTCAAATCTAATAGAGAGCAGTTGGTTGCCCCTGGAACTGTCATGACACTTTTGTGCCAGTGGCCAAATCTTTACAAATTGCATTATTTAATACCAAGTGCCTTTTGATCTGTTGGCCTTGCTATACCTGTATCAATAATAAAGGATAAATTTAGAAACTGTTTTTACATGCCTTGATTCCAACACATTATCCTCTATACATACATACATATATATATATACATACATATATACATACACATACACATATACATATACACATACACATACACATACATGCATGCATGCATACATACATTTATATATATATATATATATATATATATATATATATATGTTTTTTTGGAGACAGGGTTTCTCTGTGTAGCCCTGGCTGTCCTGGAACTCACTCTGTAGACCAGGCTGGCCTCAAACTCAGAAATCCACCTGCCTCTGCCCCCCAAGTGCTGGTATTAAAGGCGTGCTCCACCACTGCCTGGCTATCCTCAATATATTTAATAATTTGATCAAAAAGTTTTTGTGTGCAATCAACCCCTGTACCTTAGGCCTTTGGTTCCTGATCTGGATAAACTTTCGCTAGAGTTTAGCTATGTTTCCTGTAATGCACAATACATTCATTCTTAACCTATTTATTAAACCGGCAACAGAGGTAGGTGGATCTCTGCTTTGAGGTCAGCTTGC
Organism: Uromys caudimaculatus; assembly: GCA_028551405.1. Taxonomy (NCBI): domain Eukaryota; kingdom Metazoa; phylum Chordata; class Mammalia; order Rodentia; family Muridae; genus Uromys; species Uromys caudimaculatus. The sequence continues at coordinate 60,548,786 of CM052709.1, read as the reverse complement.
TTCACATTGGGAGTTCCATGACAGCCAGAGCTACACAGGGAAACCTAGTCTTGAAAAGCAAAAAACAAACAAACAAACAAACAAAAGGACAACTTTACAATGTATTCCACTCCTTCCATACAATAAATTTTGCTTTTGGAATTATACCTATTGAAAAATTTTATTTTATTAAAAATGCTATCAAATATTGGTGACATTTTTTATACAACAATTCATGTGCAACACACCATACAAGAAATGAATGTTGATCTTCTTAGACTCTAATAATAGATTATGAGACTAAAAATGGACCTTAAGAGTTTGGGGGAACTAATAACCCTTCTTTTCTACATGTTAAAGTTATTAGACCATTACCTTGTGTGACAAGAACTACTACATGGCCAAAGCTAATTATATGTAATATGATCAGAAATTATTATATGACAGCTTATCTCATGTCTTTGTTTTTATGCATGATAATTATGTTCATCTCATATTAATCTATAAATCCTGTAAGAATATAATGAGGGAGTAAATATAAAGCAATGGATCAGGAACAGAGGGCACGTTTTTAATTAAGCAAAACCAAGTAAACATTAGTACACAGTACTCACCTAGAACTGATGTCTATGGTTCCCAGATGGGCTGCTCAGGTTACTAGATACATGCTTCCTAACCTTCTGAAAGATTCTTTTAGCTGTTAGGGTCCCTATTAGCTCATCTGTTAATTAAAGGGCATTTATATTAGTTAGAATATATGTAGGGGTAATAGCAGAAAATTCTGACCCATACAGGTTAAATATATTTAATATTTAACAAGTTAATTTGAAGACTTCATCAGGAACCACCCCTCAGTTCTCTCTCTCTCTCTCTCTCTCTCTCTCTCTCTCTCTCTCTCTCTCTCTCTCTCTGTGTGTGTGTGTGTTTATAGGTCTGATTGTGTGTGTATTCCTTCCCTAGCATGCTAGCTGTGTTTACTACATGGCCATAAATGGGGACAGCAGAGTGGATGTCTTAGCATCTTTTATCAAGATCCCCTGGAAGAAGAGAGGATTTCTTTTACTGTACAATTCCTATTCATTATGAGGAAGCATCTTCTTGAAGGCCCCTTCAGTGTTATAGTTAATAGATAATATTGTTTCCATGTGGCCGTGTAGACCCGTCCCTGGACAGAAGAATCAATCAGTGATGATTGCCTTCATCAACCATTATTCACTTTGGGGTGAGGGCTGAGTCTCAGCTGCTCCCTTGAAGTTCAGGCTAGTGAAGTGAGGACAGACCTCTGGAAGGAGAAGAAGTGGACAGTTGAAAAGTTCATGACCATTAGCCATGAAACTTGCTGTCTCGGTGTTATATGATGCTAAGGTTCCTTTTTGATGCATTCAGAATTCTTACAAATTGATTGAGTTGTGATTTTTAAAAACATACTCATCCGATTTCTGTTATTATCCAACTCTCAGCAAAATTCCACGAAGATTAAGAATTCTTGAAAGTACCACTCCAGTCAGGGAAGCAGGCAGGCTAACTGAAGATCTTGACCTCTCTCTCTTCAGCTCCAAATCCAATCCCCCAGTAGATTATATTTATAGAAGTTAGGAAAACTCAATTTTACAGGACATACTTTTATTCAGGTAGGAAGAATTTATAAAGAATATCAACTTTCACATGTAACAAGAATAAATGAGTTTTTTGGTTGATTTGTTAATTGACAAACAAATGAAGGCTTTGAAGACTTATTACAAAGAGAAACTTTAATTTTATGAAATGCTGCAGTTATTTATGTTTATTTAAAACTCTAAATCTTGAATAATATGAAAATATAAAGTGTTCTTTTATAGTAAATTTAAGGTATTATTGTTTTGTCCATATGTTGTGTCTGTGTTACAAGAGGGGAGTTACTATATTGGTTTATCCAATTGGAACAGGGTAGCTCAACACTGTCTGTACACAGAGAGCCTGAGAATCCAGTGATGACCAGTTCATAAAGATGAATATCTAGCAGTCCAAATCAGGTCCAAATCTGAAAATTCCTTGAAGATTTTCTGGTATTGGGTCCACATTGGAAAAAACAAAGAAGTTGAAGCCTGATGCAGTAGAGGGTGGCAGTGGAAGGTACAGGCACACTGGACCAAAAAGACACCAAGAAGATGGGTACATGTCATTCCCTTGGATCTCTTTCTGCCAGAGTCACTTGGAAGTCATTACTGAATTTGAGGGTTGGTCTTCCCTGTTGAGTTAATTCTGTCTGTGAACATCCCCACAGACACACTTAGAGCTGGTTTCCCAGGTTAATTCTTAATCTTTCCAAGATGACAACCAAGACCATAACAGGTTCCACCTCTAAACTATTTTCCAACTACTAATGCTAGAATGAATTGTTACAGACCAAGGTTAGGAAGCAAGAGTTATTACAGCTACAGACCCAAGAACCTTCTTGAGTCTCCTCCTGCTAATTCTTCAGGCCATTCAAAATTAAAGTCTGATAGTTTGTGTATCTTCACCCTTGTCAATCAATTTTCGTCTCCTGTTTTGGAGCTCAGCACCGTTTATCCCTCTAGTTGCTCAAGCTGGATAACTGGCACATTTTCCATTCTGAGTTTCTCCTTCAACCCCATAAACAGCAAATGTCACTGATGATGCCCCCTTAATAAGACTCTTTTCATTTCCCTGCATTTCCTTTGCCATTATTTGACAACGCCATATTATTTTCTCTGAGTCTATGCAAAGTATGTTCAGATCGATTTTATTTTGTTCTCATCCAGAAAGATCTCTGTGGAAATTAATTTGAGTGTAATACTCCCTTACTTCAAATATGCTAAAAGTCATAAGATAATACCCACGGGGGATATCATCTTTTCTACTGCCATATTCTTCCTCAGAGTCTCGATGTCAGCCAAACCGTTGCTTCGTTATGTCACACTCTTTTCTGAGTACCTGTATCAGTATTGCAATGATGGAGCTGCAGCCTCTTCCCTCTGGTTTTTGCTTGATGAACTTATATGTGCTGTTCAGGGTTCGGTTCCAACACTCTCTCTTTTGGGAGAACAATCCACATCTTCCTTTTTCTCCCAACAGTACTCTACTATACATGTCATGTCACCTGTATTTACTGTTTACCAAGTTCTCCAGTTTGTGAATGAATAATCCGATGGCCCGTCTACCTTATTATTGTATCGTCTTTTCTGTAATATGTAACTCTATATGCATAGTTACCCAAGCAGTGGGGTTTATAATCACTGTGCAAAATAACATCCCTCAAACATAGCCAGAGCATGTTTCCTGTCATAAATTGGCCAATAATTTGCCAGTAGTATAGGCATCTTACCTAAAAGAAAAATCATTTTAACATTTGTAATGTTTCTTCGTAAAATACAGTTACTGCTAAGGCATAGTGTCTGGGTGGGAATAGGATCAGTTTATCCAATTACTCTCTGATTCCTCATTGCTATAGAAAATGATAACTGCTTCATTGGAAAATGTCATCAGTCCAATGGGCCCCTTTAACATGCTACACCAAGTCCCTTTATAAACTAACTGCAGGCAAAAGGTGAAGATTTTTAGCAGTGTTGAGTCAGGCCCAGTAATGGGGAGGTAGAGGCATTAGAATCATAAGGAGTTAGGAAGTAGCATGGGCTACAAGAGTAAGACATTGTCTCAAAGTACAAAATATGAACAAAAAATTATATTTCATTTCTTGGCTATTTTTGAAACGAATTAATGCATCAGCCAAAGCACCATCACTGTAAAAATTATAGAAGCTTTTATATAAAGTTTTTCTTAGTGTGTTATTTTTATGCAATTGCTGTCATTCTGCCGTCAGACCCAGGTGCATTTAGTATTCGTGCCGTGTGGAAGACTTAATAATTCAAGATAAAAAGAAACAATGTGTACACTGCCTTTTACCTCAACTCCAGTTCATTTTAGGTCATGATAGATCATGGGAGAAAACCTTTAGGAAAATTTATCTAAAACTGCAAATTGTAAGCACCATTTTCATCCAGTAGAAACTTCATGAGAACTCCATTGACTTAGTCCCAACATAACTAAAACAATAGAGAAAACATTCTGAAACCTAATAGAACAGTGTAGGCATTTTCTTCTTTGCAGCTGCTCTTAATATAGAAATTAAAATCAGCGTGAAATCTAGGACACAATGCTCGGCTATAAATATGTTCTAATCCATCAAGTACCATTCCTATAAACAAGCAATAAAACAGTGTCTGCAGGTTCTCTGGGAGGTCACACGCTGTCCCCTTCCTGTAATCTATGTAGAATTTCCCTAGTTGAAATATCATATTCTCTAGAATTTTACTGCAGGCTCTTTAGCAAGCCCCCCCCCCCACATTTTATTTTCTTAACTGTAAGATGAGGAAGTGGCCGAGAGTAGCCTCAACATTCTAATAGATTTTTGTGATCACAGGTTGATTTGTAGCTTAATGTGAGAGCTGAAAGCTGCCCATCTGGAATTCATTAAGAAGTATTAATTTTATATGCACTGTGGAGGGCAATTAAACATTTGGCCCACATTCCTTTGTAGCTTGTCTCCGAGGTTCCTACCTGAGAAATGGTTTATATAATCTTCTGATCAATCCATCCAATTAGCTATTTATGCAGCACTTAAGACTGGTGCCTACTTTCCTGACAAGGAAAGAATAAAACAAACAAACAAACAAACAAACAAAAAATAAAAAAAAAGCAACCAAAATCATATCACAAATTTCTCATGGAAATTCGAAAGAGTTACATCCAAGTAACTTTTCAATTATTCACCCTTGTGCACATGGTCCTGAAAACTTTCCCTGCGACTGGAACTCCGGCTGATCTTTAGTGGAAACATGAAGTAGCCTGCGACGTCGTCCGTCTGAACCTTAGAGGCTCTCCAGGTCCTTCGGAAGAGCCGATGGGAAAAATTACAAATTCCGTGTTGGTCTTCTGTCATGTATGTGTCTATAGGAGTAGGAAAAGCACACAGGCAGACATTTGTTCAGAAATAAAAATTTCTTTGGGTGTGGGGCACAAAGTCTATTTATTGGTCCTTTTCTTTTCCTTCTTTATTAAAGGTATTTTTATCTGTTCATTCCTACTGATAGATAAATTGCTACTGCTTGTGTTTTGATTATAAGGCAAAGAATGTGGGCCAGGTAGGTTCAAACAGGTACAATTTTACATATATAAATTGGCTGTTGAATTTTAAATGCACTTAGTGTTTGTTTTGCTGCTTAATTTTTACATTAAAATGATTATGGTTGATTGTTTTGATACTGAAAAAAGTTTCTGGGTAAGAATAAAAGTGAGAACAAAACCACTCAAGGGGTGAACTTAGTGACTCTGTCTAAATCTGGGAACAAACCATGTGGCCATACAGGAAACATTTTCAATTTATTACCCCCCTCCCTGTGATTACCCTCCTCCCTATGAGGGCTTGTGTAATCAGCATTATCAAGACAAATATAAAATTATCTCTGTAATTGTATTGCTCCAAAGAATTTGTCTGAATTTACCATTTTCTGCAACCTGCAGTGAACATATAAACTCTTAACTGAAGACTGTTGCGAGGTACTCAGCCTTGACTAATTTATTACCTGTAGAAATGCCTTAATGCTTATGTGGTGTTAATTGCATTAGATGACACATCTGTAGTTGGGAAGATAATTTGGTGGCCCCTTATCAGAGCCTGGGATTGTAAAAAGCTTTGCAGTCACTCTACAGTAGAAGGGCACTTTCTTGCAACCCGTCAGCACTTGGTAATAGACACTTAGCGTTCTAGCTGGTAAATGATGGTTGTTCTTTCACCATTAAGGAGAGGCATTTCAATTAATAATAAGAGAAAATTAAAGTTTTGTTTCATAATGTTTTGACTTGCCATCTTTCAGGAAGATATTAGCGTGACTAACGGGAATGTAAGTTGTTGATTTCAGTGTTGATTGTCTTTGTCAGCACACCAGGTAGGAGTTTTATGGTGTCTACCCTAAATGAGACCAACGGGTTTAGGTAGAAGGTGAGAAATGTGGTCAGTCATCTTCGGTCTGTACGTTTCCTCAGATGAGGATGTGAACTAGGGTTAATATTTGTAGCTGAGAGGGTGGAGTGCAGAATCAGAAGATGCTGAGTTGCTGTTACAATCAGCCGCAGAGCATTAGCTTGGCCTGCCACGGGTGCTCAGCAGAGATAGTGAGCTAAGGCTTGACTCCCATGCAAAAGGCAAGCGTGTTTTCTCATTTAAATCAAGACCACTCACATGTTCCCCAGGCTGATTTCATTCAAGATAAAAGATTATTAGCATTTAAAGTAGACTCATATGTTCTCAGGCAAAATAAGAAAATATGAAATCTTTGCCAGATGATGGATCTGTTTAGTCTCTGGAATAATGGACAGATTGTATTTATGTTTAGGGTTTTTTGTTTTTTGTTTTTGTTTTTGACAGAGCACTTTTATAAATGTAACAGTTACTGCTTAAGAATAAGACCTGAGCTTTATTAAGCACACATTCTAGCCTAAATGTCATTTTAGCTTTCTTTGAGTTGTTTTATTCAATTTTCATAGTAACACTATGAAAAGGGTTTCAGTTTTAATCTTACTTTTCCATATAGAGGAACTAGAGTTGAACCCAGTAAGGCTGAGGTCACATTCTGAGCAGAATAACTCCCTGCTAGGGGAGATGGGCTCAGACTATGCATGACTTTGTGGCCGAGATCACAGTTAGGAGAACGTATGTTGTTTTATTCCAGGGCTGCTCATGGTTATGAAATATATATTTGTGGAATCAGGAAATAATTTCCTTTATCACATATACATATATACATATATATATTCGTACATAAAATGTGTATATAATGTGATATATATATAAAATCTTGGAGCCAAGGTTTACTTAAATCAGAATGAATTTTGACAAGAATGTGGAGGACTTAGAGAATCTCCATATGCACAGATTCTGACTACGGGATTTGGGACACACAGTGGTTCTTGTCTATTGAAGGACTGTGGAGACCCACCTGTCTTTCAGGGTGGCAAGGTTGATATCACCTGCCTTGAAAGAAACAAAGGAAAGTCTAATTTGTGACATTAAAATTGATGCGTAAGTCATTCAGCTTTGACTTTATTCATCGGTTGATGATGAATTATGTGTTTGTGAGCCAGTGGCAGCTTGCTCATAAAATATTCAGATAATGGAACTCTCTAGATATACAGTATGAGAAAGAGAAGGAGAAACTTGCCTCTCTTCACTCTTTGCTCTTTTCCAGGCACTTGTACTATGAATAATATAGGGTCCCTAAAATGAGTTAAAATTATACAAATTTAGAGAGATGAGCGTGACCCATGCATTCTTGAGGGACTGTATAAGTTAATATGTATCAAATCTTTTCGTTTTCTGTTTTAAAATGTCCCTATGGTTATGCATTTGACATCCAGCTTGTCTAAGTATTAAAAATTACCTAGAAAAAAAGCAGAAAAAAAATCAAGAGAAAGCTTGAGATGTGTTGTAAAAGGGCTAGAAGAAGATTTTAGCATGGACAGTGACTGTGGGGGAAGTCAGAGGTATTTCTAAATGAGAGAGAGAGAGAGAGAGAGAGAGAGAGAAGAAATAAAAGTGAGAGAAAGTTTTAAATTTGTAAGACAAATAAATGAATCTCTACCTAACGTCTCTATTAGAAAGGACAACTGTGTAAAAGCTATCTCGACAGTCCTTACTTATTTGTGAGTTAAAAAAAAATCACTTCATTGTTCACATAGAAAACAGCTACCTCCTATACCTTCTGTAGAACTTAACAGCACCAAGTTTGGAGATTTCCCTGTTTCTCCTCTTTTCTAGACATCCTCTAGAATGTTCACAACTTAGTTTCCTCCTCTTTCAGTAGGTGCCTCTGCCTTGGGTTTCAATTAGATCTCTTTGGGAAAATTCTTGAATTCTTTCAACTCTAATTTTCTTGCATTTTTGAGTTTTCCCAAGCAGTTCTAAGTGTGCTGGGCCACTGAATACTGCTTTTGACACCCATCCACTGCTACTTGTGTATTTTGCTCTGCCTTGCTGCTCCTCCAGCCCCACCTGTCATTGGCCGAGTGTTCCGAGCCTTCATAGACACGTTGTTCCTCCTTCCTTGTGATCAGTCTGGCTCCAGGAAAACATCCACTTCACCATTACTACTACTGAGTAAACGATTTAAAAGTTTGTTTGCTTTGTTCAACACACACACACACACACACACACACACACACAAATGCACACACAGATGCACACATATATACACAGATACACACCCATACAACAAACACACAGATACATGAATACACATGTATACACATAAATACACACACATACAGATACCCACACACATAAAATACAGATGCACACATACACATATATACACACAAATGCACATACACACACAGAAATACATACACATTCACGCACACATATACACACTCACAAATAAACACACATACACACACAAATGTACACACATGGACACACATACACACAGATGCAACCCCCACAGACACACAGATGCACACTCACACAACTGGCACACAAATGCACCCATACATATGCATACACACAAATGCGTACACACAGACACACAGATGCACACCCACACAACTGGCACACAAATGCACCCATACATATGCATACACACAGGTGCACACACATAAATACACACAAATGTACATCCACACACAAAAGATACAGATGTATGCATACACATATATACACACAAATGTACATACATAGATACACACACATGCATATCCACACATATAATACACAAATATGCACATACATGTATATGCACACACACACACACACACACACACACACACACCCCTTTTTCTTCTCTAGGGGTTCAGCCATCAAGTTAGCCAGAATCCCATCCCAATCTATCCTCAGCCTTTTTGGTAAGTGCAGGGCTTCCTCTGGTGAACTATCTCTAAATGCCTAATGTACATCCCTGCAGCTTGGCTTCAAGACTTGGTATGCGCCTTTTATCTCAGGAGCAGCTTGACCTGTCTCAACAAACTAACATTAGACATTCCCAGTTCTGTCATAATGTTAACAATTAGGCAAACAACTTACCTTGTAATTAAGTTGTTCGATATTTTTATTATGATAATGTTTTTTTCTCCTGATATAAGAGCCCTTCCTTGTACATTTGCAAAGCAGAAAAGCTTCCCAGTTTGGGAAGCCAAAGATAATTCCATGTATCTAAGATCTGCATATATTGTATCCATAAGGAAAACACCTGGGCTTTTTGAGTTTCTGTGATCTCGAAACTCTGATAGATAATTAAGAACTGCTGTCACGTGATAGGGAATGAGACAGAACAAAAAAGCAAACCCACAAAAACAACACAGATGTGCGAAGACGACTCAGAGCTTCAGCTTCATGTCTGTCAAGGGTGTCCATCATAAGCCAGTAGCTTCATAGTCCTGGCTGAGCACTAGGACTGGGCAGAGAGAGGTTGTATATAGAAATGATCACAGAACAACAGTAACTTTATCATTTAAGAGCTCAGACAGGTGTTGAGATCAGTCTGAGCCGAGCCTCACTCTAAGCTATAACATGTTGTATAAAACTGGGTTTTCAGCCTGTGTCTTTCCCTGAAGGACTTGATTTTTACAGGCAGTATTTGATGCTATTCAGAGAGAGAAAGCTCAGAGATAGGATGGCTCTGCCTTAGGATGAGCACCTAAGCAGCACTGGGTGTCAGGCACCAACCACGGGGCAAACTGATAAATAATTTTCCTATGATTAAACTGGATCCTATCCTTTATCAGTGAGCGGGGATTATGAGACCATAATAAAGACACAGAAAAGAGTCCTTAGGTTTGCTGGATCCTACTGCAATGCTTGTGTGTGTGTGTGTCCCATCAGCTAAGAGGAATACAGAAGGCAGGACAGGAAAGGGACTTGTTTTCCAGGGACTGTATGTGGAGACAGAGATAATGATGGGACATCCCGGTAGAATTAGCTAGTGGGATTCAGGAAATGCTGAGTTAAGGATCTCTCTGTTTGGAGCCAGGTATGATGCTTCATGGTTATAGTCCTACTGTATAGAAAACCGAGGTCTAGGGATTGCCCCAAGTTTATTGTCAGTCTGAGCTGTGTGTGACTTTCAGGCCATCCTGGGCTAGCGAGTAAGGTCACACCTTAACAAGAAAACACACACACACACACAGAGAAAGAGAGAGAGAGAGAGAGAGAGAGAGAGAGAGAGAGAGAGAGAGAGAGAGAGAGAGAGAGAGAGAAGAAACAAACAAGCAAAGGGGACACACAAGTAGTCTTCACATTTAGGAAAGACTCAGGTAGGAACCTGAAAACTGCTTGATAAGGGACTGGACAACACAGTGAATTATAAGGGGTATAACGAGCAGCAAAAGGCCAGGGACAGACAATTTCACAGGGTGTCCTGCAGTGTGCAAAGGTGGTACTCAGGCAACATTGATGTCTTTCCCCAGTAGACTCAGGGTCTACCTCACTAATCAACTTCTTGTAGGCACAGCATCATGGGAAAACGGAACTCAGCAACCTTCTCATTAAACACTTAACTGCTTCTCTAAATCAAGTGAGCCACATAGCCTGCTCTTCCCCAGCAGGACCTATAATCCTGGTCTGAGGACAATGCAGGAGCCTGTTAGAACTACACTGACATCTATTTTCCAAACAACTCTGCCTCCATATGGCAAAATCCATGATCCCAAAGTCATAAAATCGGCCTATCTCATCCGAACTCTTAGAGCTGGCCCCTTTGAAGACTAAGAAAAAAGGAAGACCTTCACCCACTCACAGTTATTGTTTTAAAGCACTGATGAATTTTATTCTTTTCAAAGCACGGTTAAAATTCATAGTAAAGTTATGTAAATACATACACACTCACCCATCTTATACACCAACCCAGAAATTACATCTTTCCAAAGGGACCTGTCCATAAACAGGACCATCAGAGGACTCCTATGGAGGATCGGCTTCCCTTCTAGATCATGAGAGCTGAGGAGAAGCTAGCTGCAAGTCTTACAATTTTCTTAGACAGGGCTTTAAAATCCTCTCCTGGTGCCATCCTTTAGGGTTAATATGGTCTATGTCAAGCCTAACTAAACCTGAGCTTCCACATTACTAAGCTGACAAAGACTTCTCATATAGGTTGTGTTTGTTTTTCTAAACTGCATCTTGAGTCCCAGAAATGAGTTGTACAAATGCTCCTGACCTTCCTGTGTACCTCCCTAAGCTGTAAGCAAAGGATTTGTTCCTTAAGCCTTTCTGGACGCATCACGCCTTTGTTGGCATTCACTCAGACCCATCACTAGTTCTCCAAAAACTCATCACACCCATGCCTGTCACTTGGCATGTATATTACTGTGGTTTCCTCAATCAAATTAGAACATGTAAAGAAATTCCACACTGATTTTCTTCATAGTTTCTGTGCATTCTCATGAAGCATTGGTAGAAGTTTAGTTAAAAATTAAAAGTAACCAAAATAAGTTCATAGGGCATAAATTAAATTTATTTGCATTTAAATGGGTGGTTGTTGTATTCCTGTATCTGGCCTGGGAACTCATTACTCTCTTATTGGTAATTACAAAAAGACAATTATTCACTAACAAAGTAGGCATTGCCTCTGTGAGTGTGCATGAATACGTGCATGGGTGTATATGTATGTTTGCGTGTGCATGTGTGAGTGTGTGTGTGTGTGTGTGTGTGTGTGTGTGTGTAAGACAACCCTGAGACGAAAATGTTTCATAATAACAATCTACCCAAATTGTGACATTCATTTTTCCTTGTATAGATGAAAATGAATACAAAAAGACAAATATTAATTGTCACCAAGGAAACAGCAGATGTTAAAAACATAAAGTGGTAGGTGAATTACTTTCTACAAATATGGCACTTTATCTGCATATATGCCATGTAGGAACTTTTAAATTAAAGACCTTTCCACATTTTCCTATCTGTTTTAAACTCAGGGTTTTCTGACACATGGCAAACAGCTGGTAGATTCTAACTTAGAAACACACATACAAACAGGTTGGACTGAATACAAGTCCAAAAATTGTTATCCACTATAAAGAGCAAAATATTAGCTGATGTTTTCAAACATATTAGACTGAGTTCTAAAATTCATCTCAAGATGTCTCTTTAAATGCAAATCCTCACAGACTTTTAAAATTTGAAGATATTTTTAGTCCTTCAGATTCATATAACTATAGTATGTAAATCTATGAGTAGAAAGGGTTATTAAGTCAATACCACACAGAAACATCACTATTAAGCTTGTGATACCTAGGATAGGCTTTTGGGAAAACCATAATGAACTCAGAAGAGAACATATACATTGTTAACTAAAATGTGAATTTGCAGAAGTGATTTCAGCAGAATAATTTTTCTTGGAAATATTTATATTCTGTGCAAAATAATACCTTTGAGTTTCTTTAATCACTTCTGATGAAGCCAGAAGCATATCAAATCAGATCGAAGGGCCCTTTGTTTTCAATTCACAGTTTACTCAAGTAAGGAGTGGAATCCTGGAATGACTCAACTCTGCCTTTATTGCAGCTCTTTTATGCAAATATGAGCTTTCACATGCCTCAAAAATTTGATATTCTATTTCCAGACTTCCATTTCCAGATTTCTGAGTAAGCGTGGGATAGTTGCACTGAATAGATGAGCCAGGTCATTCAATTTATGCATGGTATTGCTATAGAGACATACAAATTAGGATAAGCTGCTTTCTCTGCATGTGTTCATGTATGCATGAGTGTGTGTATGCGTGTGTGTGCGTGTGTGTGTGTGTGTGTGTGCGTGTGTGTGTGTGTGTTGTTTCTTGCTCTCCACTTTGTTTGAGACATGGTCTTCTCTTGCTCACTGCTATATGTACCTGGCTAGCCCACTCATGAGTGTCTGGATCATTCTGTCTTCATGTCCCATCTCCCTGTAGGAGTGCTGCGATTATAGACACAAGGGTTGTTGCATCTGAATTTATATATAGGTATATTTGTTAGTTTTCTCTTGATGGAATAAGACACTATGACAAAGGGAACTTGGGGCTTACAGTTTCAGAGTGTCAGAGTCCATGATGATGGAGTGGGGGTAATAGGCGGCAGCTGATAGCTAACATCTTGATCCACAAAAAAAGAAGCCAAGGAAGAGCACACCAGGAACAGCATGTGTCCTTTGACCTCAAAGACTGCCCCTTTTCCAACAAGGCCCACTTTCTAATCCTTCCCAGACAATGTCACCAACATCAGACTAAGTGTTTAAACATATGAGCCTATGGAGGCCATTCTCATTCAAACCACCAAAGTATGTTCTAAGGATGGAGACTCAAGCTTTCTGGCTTGTGTAATAATTACTATACTCACTGAGCCATCTCCCCAGACACCATGATGCTATGTACTCTTAAAATATATCCTGTAGTGTGTGGCTTTATATAACTGTTGTTCTGGGCTGGAGACCTGTTGTGATTTGAATGAGGGGTGTCCCCCATAGGCTCATGTATTTGAATACTTGGTCTCCAGTTGGTAGTGATTGGGTGGTTCTCAGACCCTCAAAAGGTAGACTCTTTCTGGAGGAAGTATACCATTAAGGGTGGGTTTTGATAGTTTATAGCCTCGATCCTGATTTCTGTTCTCTTTCTGTGTTTCTATATGAACATGAAATGTGACCCCTGCTACATAGCAGCTGAACTTGTCAATGTCATACATGTGGTACTTAGCAGACCTGGAGAGGCAACTGCTTGATTCAGTAATAGTGAAGCCAGGGTTGTAGCGGAGACTACAAGATGTTCCAATGTCATGTCTGCGAGACATCTGTCAAGAAGAGCTGTGTACAGAAACTGGAACCATTCCAAATGAAAATGTGTGTTGTAGGCAGCGACACTGGAGGAAACAATGCTACGGAAGCACTTTGCAAAAGAAGCCATAGGTGATGAACATGGAATGACAGGATTTGACGTTTGCCACACTGGGGTTGGGTCTTGCTTTGGTTCAATCTCTACTCGCTCCACCACCATTCCTCCGTTTTTGGAGTGAGGGTGTGTGTGTGCATATTCTATGCCATTGTATGTTGGAAGCATGTAACTTGTTTCTTGATTTTACAGGGGGATAGGTAAGAGATTGACTTCAGTCTCATAGGAGACTTGGTACTTTTTTTGTACGGTGTTGAGACTGTTAAACACTACAGGGACTTCTGAAGTTAGACTAATTGCTTTTTGTATGGTAAGATGGTCAGAAGCCTACGGGGAATAGGGGCCAACTGTGTTAGTTTAGATGAGAACTTTCCCCATAGGTGCATGCATCTGAACATGTAATATACGGAATCCTTGGGAGGTAGATCCTTGCTGGAGGAAGCATGTCACTGAGGATGGGGGTGGTGCTTCTTTTGTTGGGATGAAGTGTGATTTCCTTTCCTGCTCCTGCTGCCATGTTTCCTCATCACTGTGGATTCTATCTCTTTGGGACCCTAAACCAGAATAAACCTCTTTCTTCCTTAACTTGCCTATGAGCATTGTATTTTATCACAGTAACAGAGAAATAACAAAGACAGGGCCCGTACTTGGAACATTAGCCACTTGGAAGGGTAAGCCAAAATTATGAGTTTAAGGGCAGCCTAGACTACATAGCCCCTATGTAAAATAGTAAAGCAAAACAAAACTATCGCCTTATCTAAAATAGCCTATGTAGTCAACCTACTGTCTCAGTGTTTCTGCAGTCATAGATTCAGCAACCCAAGAGACAGTGTGTATGTATGCATTTATTATTATTATTATTATTATTATTATTATTATTATTATTATTATTATTTTTGTCTTTTGAGACAGGGTTTCTCTGTGTAGCCTTGGCCATTCTGGAACTTACTCTGTAGACCAGGTTGGCTTCTAATTCAGAGATTCTCTTGCCTCTGCTTCCCAAATGCTGGGGGATTAAAGGCATACATTTCATCTGGCTGAGAAAGTATAGTTTCTTAAATGCACACGAGGTAGACATAATATCTCTGTCCCAGAATCTCAGCCTCTCGGAACTCTGAGACAGGAAAGCTGGCAAATCCTGCCTTGGAACTTAGTGTCAGTTTGCATTAGACAGAAGTTAATTCCTGGAGGATATCGGTGAGAGGTGGAATGCTTGCCTAGCATGTGTGAAGCCCCCCATGACATCAATAAGTACTGCAAGTAAACACAACCAACAACATCAAAATGTACTATGTCTCTGGAGACTGAGGCAAAATGGCTAGCTCAAGGCCAGGCTGAAGTAGAGTTAAACATTGACTCAAATTTTCCCACATACAAGAAAATGAATTTGGGTCAAACATGTGCAAATGATTTTCCTAGTCATTATACCCTAAGCAATATAGTATTTATATATACTTTCATTTACTTGAATAACCACTTACATTGTTATTAGTATTATAAGTGATTTTAGGGATGATGTGAGATTTGGGTGAATATCTGTAGGTTATAAGCAAACAAAAAATCCTACTTAAATGATTTAACTGGTCTATGATTTATGTGCAATTTCCATATGCATTTTAATTGAACAATTTTAGAAATATTGAATGGCATAAAATCACCACAAAGAAAACACAGAATACTTCCGCCACACCTAGAAGCCCCTTCTGCAGCACTTCTTCACCCCCCCAGTTCACAGCATGATTAATAATTGCCTCCTAGCCTTATAGATTGGTTTGTATTTTTTTTTTTTTTTTTACAGTTCAATTAAATGAGTTTATGTGATAGGGAGCTTTCTAAAAAAATTAGATTTTTATCTTACTTTTAAAATTGGGTGTAACTGTATGTGTGTGCACACGCACGTGTGTGTGGGCGTGCATCTGCATGCACATGAGCATGTGCAGGGCCCACAGAGACCAGAGAGAGCACTGCAGCCCTGGGGCTGAAGCCACAGATGGTTGTGAGCTGGGTGCTTTTGAGAGCCATTGTTCTCAATTGCTGACTCGTCTCTCCAGACCCACGTGCTCCCTTTCATTTTCATTTTGAGTACAATAATTTTGAGATTCAAGCCTGCTGTTGCCTGTATTATCTACAATTCACTCCTTTATTGTCACCGAGTAGGAATCTGTTCTGTAAATATACTGTTTTCTTTATTCACACTTCTGCTGAAAGATTTCATATTGATTACACTGATCATTATGGAATGATCTGAAGTGAGCGTCACTTATGTCTTTGTGCAACTTGTGCTTTTACATCTCTAGACTAGAAAATTAGGAGCCAAATGGCTGGGTCATATAAGAGATCACACTTTTTAAAAGTGTTTTTTTTAGAAGCAGAGCAACATTATATATCAGCTATGAATACAGCATTAGTATATGGGAATTCAGTTGTCTCACATCCTTAGTAACTTTTGATACCAGTTTCTTTTGATTTTTAAAATTACTATTCTAGTAGCTTTGCTGTTGTATCCTATTGTAAGTGCTTTTTAGAAAAGATTTTTAAAAAATTGTTTTATATGTATGTACGTATACTTGAATATATGTGTCCAGTTCCCTGGATCTGGGATTCCAGACAGTGGTGAGACACTGTGTGGGTACTGGGACTTGAACCTGGGTCCTCTGGACCAGTAGTGCCTACTCTTAGCCACTGAACCATCTCCCTAGCTTGGTGATTCTTAGCCTTCTTACCACTAAGATCCTTAAATACAGTTCCTCATGTTATGGTGGCCCGCAACTATAAAATTATTTTCATTGGTATTTTTTTTTTTAAGTTTGTGAGATTTATAAAATTCACTTATTACATTTAGCATTTGAGAGATACTTATGTCAAGGCTGCAACAGGACCCCAATGAAATATTTTTTTTGAAGACTTATAAAAATAATTGTCTTTCTTTTAAACAATGATATTGACTTCATTATTGTCTACATTTCAATGTCAAATTGCTAAAAACATATTTTATATGAAATATCTATATTCACTTTTTATTCAGAACATAGTTTACATGCCCCCTTAAAATAATAAAAAAAAAAGTCCAGTGTGATTGTCCTGAGGATAAAGGTACTTGACTCCACACCTCACAACAATCTGATGCTCAGAACCTACATGGTAGAAGAGAACCAACTCTTGTGGTTCTTGACCTCCATAAGCATGCTGACGCAACATGTCCCATTTCCTTTGGAAAATGTAGACAGTTTGGAATACCCCGATGTATTAGTTAGGGTTCTCTAGAGTAACAGAAATTATAGAATCAATCAATCAATCTATCTATTTATCTATCTATCTATCTATCTATCTATCTATCTATCTATCTATCTATCTATCTATCTAATTTATTAGATTTACAGACTTCAATCCAGCTAAATCCAATAATGGCTGACTGTGAATGGAATGTCAAAGAATCCAGTATTTGCTCAGTCCAAGATGCTGGATGTCTCAGCTGGTCTTCAGAATAACCTGGAATCAATTGTTTTGCCCCCTGGGGGTGGGTGTGGCTGGAAGATATCAGGTAAATGGAATGCTTGGGAAGGCCAGATTCTGAGTCACAGGAATCACATCGGATTGACACTGCACGGGTGGCCAGTGGAGACACATGTAGATCGGAGGTCTGGCTCTGGCCCATGGCTTCCTGTGAAATCTCTCTGGAACATCTGGAATGTCCTTGACATTAAATGCCTTCTTCCTGGATGGATGGATAGATGGCTGGCTGGATGAGTGGAGGAAGAACATCGGAGGACAACGGCAGCCGTAAAGAGTGCTACTGGTTCCTCGTGGGATTAAAGGAGATAAATCATGGTTACTCCATAAATATTACTTCCATTTCTTATGCCCTGGTGACTTAAGGCAGGAATTAGTTTGTAGTGCACATTCCAAAGATGAAGACAGGGAGCATAGTGATGAAACAGTATTCCAAGGTAAGACTGGAACTGGGCAGGGCAGACTCCACATCCTGCATCTCCACGTCTTATGTGAAAACACTCTTTAGAACTCCAGCTCCTTTCAGTTTGTTGACTGTAACGCACTTCTCTGCCTTCTGCTGCTTTCACACCCTGTATGTAGCTCTCCTTGGCAGGGATCCCATGACTCTGGCATTTCCAACATCTTCAGGTCTCCAACTCAACCCAGTCTTTACACTCACAGATTCATTCAATGGCTTCTCTAGGCCACCATGCAAGGACATCCCTGACACAGCCCTGGCCTCAGTGGCTTTCTTTAGCCATGGAGGGAGATTCTACAACCCCTTTCTGGTATTCTTGACTCTAAGGCCAGAGCCCTGTCGCTCGCTGGGGCTGAAACATAGCTCCCTTGTTCAAATACACCTGCATCAGCTTTCTGTTTTTGATAGTTTTCTTTAATGCTTGGGCTATTGTTATGAAACATAATGTAAATATCTGATATGTAGGATATCTGATATGTGACCACCTTGAAAGGTACTTCAACCCCAAAGGGATCATGACCCATATCTTGAGAAGGACTGCTCTAGCTCATGGATTTAATTACCATTTCTTTGAGAGTTAGATAATATTGAATGTCTTTTCAGGTGCTGATTGACTAAGACAATTGACAGTTGTATTGACTGTATTTTGTGGGCTTTTGTGTTCTTTTGTGGAGAGTGGTGTGTGTGTGTGTGTGTGTGCGTGTGTGTGTGTGTGTGTGTGTATTCCTTTTTTTATTTTATTTTATTTTTGATACTTTATTTACATTTCCAATGTTTCCCCTTTTCTGGGTCTCCTCTTTGGAAGCCCCCTATCCCCTCCCCATCCTTACCTCTTTGAGGGAATTCCACCTCCCACCCACCCACTCACCCATCCCCCTATTCCCACCTTGACATTCCCCTTTACTGGGGCCTCTAACACCCTCAGGCCCAAGAGCCTCTCCTCTCTCCCTGATGGTCATCGAGGTCGTCCTCTGCCTCATATGTGGTCTGAACCATGGGTCCATAGATGTGTATTCTTTGGTTGGTGGTCCAAACTTCAGGATGACCGGGGAGGGGTCAGGCCTATTGGCGCTGTTGCTCCCTCCATGGGGCTGCAAACTCCTTCAACTCCTTCAGATCTTTCTCCAACTCCTCCATCTGGGACCTCACTCTCAGTCCAACAGTTGTGAATTGAAACTTGGGCATTCTGAACTTTTGGGCTAATATCCGCTTATCAGTGAGTACATACCATGTTCGTTCTTTTGTGACTGAGTTACCTTGCTCAGGATGATATTTTCAAGTTCCATCCATTTGCCTGCAAATTTCATAAAGTCATTGCTTTTAATAGCTGAGTAGTACTCCATTGTGTAAATGTACCACATTTTCTGTATCCATTCCTCTGATGAGGGACATCTGGGTTGTTTCCAGCTTCTGGCTATTATAAATATGGCTGCTATGAACATAGTGGAGCATGTGTCT
>CM052709.1:60508328-60528981 GCA_028551405.1 Uromys caudimaculatus | reverse complement strand
TTCTCAGCCCTGCGAATTTCCTCAGTTGAGAATTCTCTGTTTAGTTCTGTTCCCCATTTTTTGATGGGGTTATTTGGTTTTTTGGAGTCTAACTTCTTGAGTTCTTTGTATATATTGGATATTAGCGAGGGGGCTTCTTTATAGACTCCACAAATTCCTTATTAAATATGATCCTATAATGTTTTAAGATGTTAGAAAATATCTTCTCATTCAGAAGATATTGTCCTACTAGCTCCATAGGATGCAAGAGCATCTTGTTGCACATTAACCTCCGATAAGGAAGGAGTCATTAGGTTACCAGTGGCTTTTGAAGATAGACATCTAATTAATTATCACAGCAATATTTAATTCATGAGGTTAAATATAGTCATATATGTCATATCTCAAAGTAATAATTTAAGCTGAGTAACATTGATATGCCCTTATATTGTCTGTCGACAGCTTCATTCCTTCAACCAACTTCAGCTTTCCTGCCAGGCAGGTTAACTTTTCCTAGTCCTAAAAAAACCAATTCCTCATTTTGAGACCAATGTTAGCTACTTGGAATTCTCTTTTCCTTCTTTGGCCTCAGCAAAGCTCACTATTGGTAATTCTTTATCTCAATCTCTGTATTTTTGAGATTCAAAACAATTTCAGATTTGCTAAATGATTGGTTCTCTACATTCCTACTGCTGTGACCCTTTAATACAGTTTCTCATGTTTTGTGACACTAGCCATAAAATTATTTCACTGCTACTTCATAACTGTAATTTTGCTACTGTTGTGAATTGTAATGTAAGTATCTATTATTCAAGAAATCTGATATGTGACACCCGTGAAAGGGTTGTTCCACTGATCTAAAGGTCCTAGGCTAACGAAATTACTTTGTATTTGTTTTAATAACTAAATTTTACGTTCAAGGGTCTTAGTTTAAAAGTGAAGTTCCCCTAATCTCACAAAATAATAAGCCTCACACAACTGAAGACAGTTCCTCAAAAAATGTAATCCTGTATATGCCTGAGTAAATTGTCCCAGAATGAGGAGATTCTTAGAGGTCAAGGAGTCTATAGGGCTCTGTCCTAGGTTTTCTGAATATATGTTATGACTGAGAAAGTAGCTTATTGTTTCTGTAAGAATCTTAACAGTGGGAATGGTGACTGTCCTTGACATTTGCCTATTTGTGGGACCCTTTTCCTCCTACTGGATTGCCTTGTCCAGCCTGGATTTGATGATATATGTCTGGTTGTATTGTAGCTTATTATATTTGTTTGATGTCTCTGGGAGAACTATTTTCTGAAAGGAGGCAGAGTGTGGGTGAATATGGGGAAGAGAACAGGTAGAGAGGAAAGACCAGGGGAGGGAAAGGAGGTGTCTTAATTCGGGTTTTATTGTTTTGAATAGACACCATAACCAAGAAAATTCTTATAAAGGATAACATTTAACTTGGGCTGGCTTACAGGTTCTGAAGGTTCAGTCCATTATCATCATGGCAGAATGCATGACTGTGTCCAGACAAGCATGGAGCTCAAGGAGCTAAGAGTTCTACATCTTGTTCCAAAGGCAAACAGAAGACTGGCTTCCAGGAAGTTAAGAGGAGGGTCTCACAGCCCACTACCATGGGGACACACTCTATCCAAGAAGGCCACAGCTCCTAATAGTGCCACTCCCTGGGCAAAGCATATTCTAACCACTGTAGGAGAACAAACTGTAGTTGGGATGTAATATATAAGAGAAGAATAAAATTTTAGATTTATGAAGAGATATCACGTCTAAAAGCAGCATGTGCTTATATATTTAGCTAAAAGTAAAAGAAATATTAGAAGTATATTATATTTGACAATGACCAAATAAACTACATCAGAAAGGCCACACCAATGTTTAGAAGTAGCTGGAGCTTTGTTGACTCAAACCCTTACGTCATCTCTCAGGAACCCAAGTCATTAATGGTACAATGAGAAATGAGGTGGCCTATCCATAAACAAGGGGCTTTGATTAAGCATAAAAGTGACAGTACCAGACACATCCATTTATCCACTATTTGTTGAGAGCTGCTTTGGAGATTGCCCACACTTAGGTGAGAGAAATGCACACCCTTAACAACCAGTAATGATTAGACTCAAAGCCACTGATCAGGATTTGAAGATTCAAAAATATAAATATTGCTTGACATTCCAGATATATAAGCAAAAATAGATGTATCAAAGTAGATTGTGTCTGCACGTATTGCCCTTTGTGATCTTTTGGAAATTCTGCCCAAAAGAGTTCTAGGAAATCAAACTGCATGCATATGCATGTTTGTATCTATATGTGTATGTATGTATGTATATATGTATGTATGTGTGCATGTGTGCACAGATCAACACTGCCTAATTCATAGTTTATAAAACCATTTAACAGTTGTAATTTCCTCAATCGGTACATTGAAATTTATCACGCCAATTGGAATTGGTCGGTGCTTAGTAGCTACCCAACAGAAATGGATTCAAAAAAAGCAGCCGTTCCCACAGAGGAGTCCCTCATCCTGTGCTTTCAACTATTTCCACCTGCTCATCTTATCCAGGACACAGAGATAAAAGAATAAGGTAAAAAAAAGGCTAGAGAAAAGCACACCTCCATTGAATCATAAGCTAATGTCCTCCCTTCCACATACATCTCTACTCCCGTGGAGTGCTAGTGTCAGAGGCGGGCACATCCTGTGATGAACTTGAGTCTTGTTTCCCAGTTGGTGAGTTAGGGACTCAAATGCTTGCTGTGCCACAATGCATTCAGCATTTGCTGAGAACCTAGTATGTTCCAGGATTGTCAACGGATTTTATCTCAGGTGGAATCCCTGTTTCCATCAGTCTCCAGTGGACTTGGAGAGCACACACAAGTAGTAAAAGAATTTGGAACTGCTTCCTAAGGATTGCATGAAGATGGTTAAGGAGAACAAATAGAAAAGAATAATGAGAAGCGTCATTGGGGAGCCCAAAGAATACCTCCTTGGGGAATAGGATGTAAATGGAGAACAAGCTGTAAATGGGGAGGGTAGCAAGGAAGGCAGTGGAGAGAACATTCCATGACAAGGCATAACAGTTGAAGGGCTTCAAGGCAAGAAGGAGCCTGGGGAATTGCTCCAAGAACAGCAAGCGTATGCAGCTCCAGTGAGAGAGAGAGAGAGAGTGACAGGAGCTAAAGTTCATGGTGTACATGACAAGAATCAAAGGAGAAATGTGTGTGGGCATGCTTTGTGTATCCAACCCTGTGTCACTGTGAGGATTAACACAGTCATGGGTGTTTCAAGCTGCCCTCTACAAAAGCAGGTCAGCAGGGAAAGAAAAACACTTAAACACAAGTTTTACTGGTGTCCTGCCCTTTCTAAATGAAGCATCTCCCTCATCTTTGTTTATCAACCAAGGCCTACGATTTCCACTTTGCACTGAGGCAAGGAGTCTTAAAAATCAGACCTTATTCTCTCACCTTCATACATCACACTTGAAAGACAAGATAATGTGACTGAAGCTTTTTTTATGCCCAAACATCAGACAACACAGCCCTTCGAGAAGCTGAGATTCTTTTCTGATTTTGTCACACCATGCCTCGCAGGGGATGCGAACCAGTCAGACATTCCCTCCCCTCATTGCAGCATTCTCTCCCACTGATTTTCCAGTGGAATTTTAAAAACAGAATGTGGGTGGAAGAAAGGTGGGGCTGTAGTTCAACCAACTTACTCATTCATGAGTCCATTCACTCAGTAAGCAAATACTTACCAAGTGCCCATCAATTATGCTGATGTGAAAGATGGAGAGCCCGGACCTGACCTTTATTATACTAACACAAACATCTAGAGTCTCACAAACATCTAGAGTGTATTCACACTTCTTATGTTGCTGTGGTTGTGTAAAAACCCAACAAGAAGCATCTCAGAGGAGGAAGGGTTTGTTTTGACTTCCTCTTAAAGAAAGAACCATGGCAGTGAGGAAGGCAGGTGGCAGAGGCACCTGATTATGTTTTCTTCCATAGTCATGACGCAGAGAGAGGAATGCCGATGTTCCTGTTCTTCACTCTCGTTTTCTACTTAGTGTTAGAGCCCAACCTATGGATTTATACTGTTCACACTGAGGGCGGGTCCTCCAGCTAAACCTTTCGGTAAAGCCTTCATAAACGCATCCAGATGTGTGTTGCCCTGGAGATTCTAAATCAAGATAAACGATCACTCATAGGAATTCAGAGCCTAAGGGAAGACTCTCACTTATCTGTTTATCTCCTGCATGGGAATATATTGTTAACTCGTAAGGATGATTTGGACACTCGTTTCCTGGACAAGAATCCAGACACTGTCAACCTGGTATGAAGAAAGTATAAATGTCAAGGTGCATGAACAGAAGCAGAGATCTCTGGCAAGAGGAAATATGGGGGCTGAGATGCACACAGAGCACAGGATAACTAACAGTCTATGTGGGCAGTGTGAGTGGATGTGAGCTCACCTCTCTTCTCCGAAGAATGTATCAGGAGACAGTTTTGCTTGGAAGAGATTTTCAAACCAAAGTCATCAATAAAGCTTGTGCCTGCTTCAATCAGTGCTGCGTACAGACCGTTTTGTCTCTCTGACTCCTACACACTAAATGTCTTGGGAAAACTGAGCCGATAGTGGTGCAGAATAAGATATTAGGCAATTGTGGCCATCGAAATAGAAGAAAAAGTGCTTCTGAAAGTGAAAAAAAAATAACTTGACACAGAATGGAGCAGAGAGAAATTAGCATTAGTAAGGCTGGATTTCTGCTTCTGGAGAGAGGTCAGGAAATACATATTTTTGGCTGTAGATGGTAAAAGTTATTGTTGAGTTGAACTGTCTGTAGATCTACAAGAAACATAAAAGCTTAGGGGAGTTAATATAACATGGGAATTGGAAAACTCCCTACAAGGAAGACATCATGCTAATGAACCAGACACACAGTTTCTATGCGGGTTTTGTACCAGCATGAATGGGGCAGCGGAAACAGCCAGAACACACCAATTGCCCTTCAGTTTTCCCAGAGGGAAAAGCAACAATAAGATGAACCATGGAAAACCATTAGGAACTGATAAAGGAGGGGGTCAAAAGAAGAAAGTTTCATACTCCATACAGTAGTCCACACACTCCGTACTCCAGACTCAGTTTACCTCAACATAATTTTTACATATCGCTCCTGCATAACTTGCCTTTTAGTTAGATCAGAACAGTGTTAAAATGAGGTTAGATCCATGTGAAAGATTCAAGATCCTTATCAGTCTCCTTTGAAGGCACACCAAATATTTTTGCAACTAAACAAAAGAGTTAGGTTTAAAAAAAAAAAAAACACAATTTACTTATAGAAAAGGCAAAAAAATAAATAAATAAAAACTGCTTCATCTTCAAAGCTGGTTTTTATTCTATCAGCTGTTATTTGTCTTGGGGAATCACTTCCAGATAGGTTGATAACATTTTCCATCATCAAACAACTCGGAGCCTCGGGAATGTGAGGAAGTGTTCTACCCTGAGCTACCTCCCTAGCTGCCATAGGCAATTTCAAATGCTTCTTTCTGGCCCTACATTGTGATAGGAGGAAAAAAAATTGTTTCCAAATTTACATATTGGCACCGGTGCACATGTGCAAAGGTAGAAACGAGCTATCAACTCGTTTAGCCCAAACTCAAACTCAAACTTTCCCTAAATATTATAGTGATTCTTAATGACAGAACATATATTCCTGATATCATTCAGGAAAATCATACTTTGCCCATTAAAAAACATAGTGCCATTCCTCTGGTCAGTCCATTTTGTCTGCTAATACCCTGTCTGAGTCTCTTGTCTGATTGCTCTCGGTATATCTCTGTCTGTCTTTGTCTCTCTTTCTTTGTCTTGCTATCTTTCTCTTTCTGTCTCTGTGTCTTTGTCTCTCTGTCTCTCTCCCTTCCTCTCTCCCTCCCCCTGTCCATCTGTCCTTAATCTGCCATGACCCAGTGCCCAGAGTTATGGGATATTGATCTTCTAAACCTAAACTCTAAAAACATTGTTCCCCTTGTGACGACACCAGCCTCATCTTTCACTGCATTTCTATCTCTGCCACTCAGCACTCTTGGACACTGCATTCTCTTTGCTGAAAATATCCACTACTTCACCTACACCTGCAAGAGCCCTGCCCCTCCATTGTAAGTACACCCTTTCCAACTCTCCTCTGATCCTTTTTTTATGTTAACTCTGCTGCTTACACATGGTTAGATATGTGAGATTGTTTACAATTATGATCCAAAAAGTATCTGCTAGACTGTGTTGATAGGAAAACATCAGTGCCCACAAGATGGACAATCCAGTTTAATTCATAGCCATAGGCAGATCTCGTAGGATAGACACTGCAGAGTATGTATATACTACAAGGGTTTTTATGTTTTCTCTTTTTAAAATTTTCTTTCAATCTTCCTTTCCTTTTATTTACTTTTCCTTTTTCTGTAAGAAGACAATCCTTTTTTCAAAGTGTAGTTTATTTAAAAGCCCAAGAAGCCAAAATTGAAGAAACTCACTCAAGGGCTTCCATCTCTCTGGAAAATGACTTTGTTTAGAGGGAATATGCAGTCTTGCTGTATCCCACTCTATCATACTAGCTTTTTGATAGTTACCCTGACTCTCTCTGGCTCCTCACTTACAAAGCAGGTTAACAATTATATCTACCCCTTAGTGTTTTGGAAAATATTCAATAGACTAATACAAACATGAGTTGGACCAGTTACAATGGGCAGTGAGTGTTCAGTTAGTACAGTGGAGTTGAAAGAGCAGGAAAATGAAGCCAAACAGTCTTTCAAACACGGGTACCATTGGCTGGGTTTATATTTCCCAAAGGTGAGCTACAGTACCCACTTGGACAGCAAATATTCGCATGCTGCTTTAAAGGATGCCCACTTGTTAATTTAAGGACACTGCTGACTGGTTTAGACATTCTTATTCTTTAAAGTGTCTGCTAGAAATAACAAATCAAATGCATCTATGCGCTCATATTCAATTTTCCAATCAATTAGCCCTGCGTAGCAACAGTACAGTTTCCCAAATATGGGATGCTTTTGTTTTCCTCTTTAGCATGGCAGAGTTCCACCAAGAAAGAACACTGTCCCTCTAGCAAGTAGAGCCAGGCTGTTCTTCCTCTGCTCTGACTGATCTGCTTTGCATCACCCCCAAAAGAAGTCCCTAAGACTCGGTAAAGCAAAACTGTGACAGGGGAAGGCAGGAATGTTGGAAAGAAGCATGAAATGGAGGGGAGAGACCTTACTACAGATAGTTAATTTGAAAATAAGCCATCTTGGTGACTTTGTCACTGTACAGATAAAAGTCTGTCTCAGATATCCGTAATAAGTCGTTTAACTGAGCTAGAATAAAGTACAAAGATGAATTTTATAAATAAAAGTCAAGGATGGGACCATTAAATGGTGGTCCCCATAATACAATTTCGGGAGCTCTGTATAGCAGTCAACTGAGTTGTTGGCTGCTTCTGTAGGGCATTTCAAAGCCCTTTCTTTCTCTGTGCAGCAGAGGCTCAGCATTGTCTGGATAGTGTCACTTGGAGGAGACTCCCTTCATTGACGAGCTGTTCATGATCAGAACAAAGCTTGGAAATGGGAGATAGAGGCTCTCTTGCAGGAAAAGCTAAGACATTTCACAAGCATCAAAGAAGCCCCCAAGCCAACAGCTCTCCGACTTCAGCATGTTAATGCATTGCTTAAGGCATTTATTAGAATGAATGAACCAGCCTACAATGAAGACAACAATGTTTTTATGTGTGACCAGGAGGGTACACAAAATTCTCCTCTATGCTCTACATTGTACAATCAGATTGAGGGACTCCCATCTGCCTTTGATACTGAGGATAATTTTAGACCTCCAGCATTTGTCCCCAACTCATCCTTCCTCTACTTCATAGTCACTATAAGGGCTGAATGCCCTTGCCCCTTTACGTTTTGTTCTGAATCTGACATCTTCTCCTAGAAGGAGCTTCTTATTTACTAAGTACACTTTGATATACATTGGTTTCTATCTGTCCACAAATTCCTCAGGTGGGGCTTCTATGGGGCTTGGCAAATAGATGCCAGGGATCCAAGTTTACTAGGTACTGTGGAAGGGGCATCGGGTTGGACTGCTTACCTGCATGGACTGCTTACCTGCATTGCACATAGGCATGCCAAGTTAACATGTAGCAGACGGTTCACAGATAACTGAAATGTTTCTCAGTCTTCTTTCCAGTCACTAACATATGACATCACTGCATCTAATCTTCCATACATTCTCTACCCGATGACTTTTGTGGCCCCTTCTGCTTCACCATCTATCAACCCTCTTCTTCTACAGAGGTACTACAGACCAGGTTAGGAGGAAAAGAGGGTCACTGGGAAGAAATAACACGAGTGTGGCCCTTAGCTTTAGGGAATAACATTGTGGTGGTGTTCATTCTCCTCCGTATCTCTACAGAACCTTCTCATCTCCTATTGATTTAGACTCCCTAAGAAATTATCCCGTGAGACTTCACTAGCAAAACAAGTGGCTTTGTTTTGACAGAACGTGCTAAACACTTCTTCCCATGAAAGTAATATGAATGTTCTGGTTTCTTTAATTCCATTTACTCTAGAGAATAATGGTTTAACTTCCATAGTTTATTTTATTTTAGCTTACCAGATAATAACTTACTATTTTATCAACTAAATAATTTTAGTATAATTTCTCATCTATTTACTAAAAGTCTTTATGAAAAGTAGGGGAATACAAGCAACCCATTAACTCAGGCACATGTGCATATATGATCAGACATTTGAGAATTTCATATGCATGCAATATATTTTTAGCATATCCCCCCTGCCCACACAGCAACTTTTTCTTTAACACATAGCTTCTAGTCATTACTTCCAGTGTACACATGGGTTTGGGGTCATCCATGGAACATGGCTAAGTGCAACACCTCTGAAGCAAACAGATTCACCTCCTCCTGTAACCATCAAAACTGCCCATAGGTCTTCTGCAAAAGGTGGGCTCTGGGAACTGCTTCAGTCATATGTGTTTTTAATCTTATACTCCAAACAAACAGGAAATTGTGTGTGCGTGTGTCTATGTACATGTATGCCCTGCAGATAAACAAAAAAGTGTATCTTTGGCAAATAATGGCACATCCTTAAATTATATTATATAGTTTAACAAATAAGATGAAATTTCTTTCAAAATATGACCAACTATTTTTTAAAAAGATACATAATAATCTTCCGAAGTGTCTGAGGAAATAAAGTAAGGGAAACAGTCGATTTTGGTAAATCTAATGCAGGAGAAGTTGTCAAGTTGCAAGTTGAGCAGAGGTTGTCATCATTTTTCAAAGCCTGTCACACTGCTAACAGCAGCAATATGGACTCTGATCAGATCATACTCTGAGAAGGAGGCGCTGAGATCTGGAGAGACAGCTCAGCGCTGAAGAGTGAACACATCCTGCTCTTACAGAGGGCCCAAGTTCAGGTCTTACTAGGACTTAATGCCTTCTTCTGATCTCCACAGACACCTGCATTTGCATGCATGTGACACCATCCCATGCACACCCACATGTTAAAATATAATAGCTCTTTTAAAAAAGAAAATAAAAGTGTTTGTCTCAACAGAAATGGTATTCTAAAAGTTCTGACCAGAAACAGACATAAATAAACACTGTTGTATTTGAAAAATAGTATCCAAAAATTAGGAATGACACTGGGAGTAGCAGATTAAAAAAACTAAGAGCCAGAAACGTAGCTTAGGCAGTGTGGTACTTTGAACTGGAGACTAAGGGAAGGAAAATAGCTTGTTTAGATTATCACCTATAATGTACAGACAAAGAATATTTACTAGAGTCAAGTAAAAACCTGCTGTGGCCGTCCCTCTAACTGAGAGGTTGACGCACCTTTTAAGGGTTTCTAATGACATTCCTCTGTTGTGACATGGGTCCTGTGTTTGTGTGTAGACCTGGGCAACAGGGCCAAGGGAAGGAGAGCAGAACAAACACAGGGCAAATAGGGATTAAACAACAAGGGAAAACCCTGGCCTCCAGCCACCTGCACCTGGTAGACAGTGTGAAAGAAAGTAATAATCATAACCCCACAGATTTAAGCCTAGGGCCTTGCAAATGAAGAATAGCCTATTAATTCTTTCAACAAATATTTATTAAGCATCCATTACCTGTCAGGCAGTTAGCTAGGAGATAGGGATACAAAGATATGGAAAAGAGTCTCTTCCCTTGAGGGGATTTCAATGTCAGG
Organism: Uromys caudimaculatus; assembly: GCA_028551405.1. Lineage (NCBI taxonomy): Eukaryota > Metazoa > Chordata > Mammalia > Rodentia > Muridae > Uromys > Uromys caudimaculatus. Next base: position 60,518,751 of record CM052709.1, on the reverse strand, counting down.
GTGAGGCCAGAAAGTAAAATGTGCATGAATACTTTTAACCAAGGTATACATTACTGGGAAAACAGAGATGAGAGAACATGTCTATCTGATGAAAAGAAGCTGAGGACCAAAAGAGAGCTGGGGGGTGGTGTGTGATTCAATATTCATGTAAACCTAAGGCCCACACAAAACACAGGGCTTGAGATAGAAACCATGGATGGGTAAGGAAATCGTGTTCAAACACATTTCCTGTAAATGCCAAATACTTCCTGATTTGGGATGGGCCAAAAATATATGATAACACGTTTGTTATATTTTATGAAAACGAGGAAGCAAAGAAGCACATGAAATTTAAACCTCAAGAAAATAATTTAAAGCAAAAATAATCACGAAAATTACACTGAAACGATTTTGTGGGGCTGAAGGGGTAGCTCTCGTGGCATGTGCGAAGCTCTGGGTTTGAGCCTCCACAAGTCTACACATAAAGAATAATTTGATAATCAAAACATCATGTTGAGTGAGGTGCAGCAAAGATTGTCTTGTACATTTCAGCAATATCAGTTTGAATCAATTAAATGTTTATTTCCTTCAATCCAGAAAGTTCCCAAGGGATTTTTTTTGAAAGTCACAATTTGTGCCTCATTCAGGAAGAATTGCAATTCAGGGAATTAAAGAACAACTTCTTCCAGGCTCTCTCTTTCTCTCTCCTCTTCTCTCCTTCCATGACCTCCTGTGAGCCTTTGATCATCTAAAAGGAATGTGTGGGCGGTGTGTAACCTTTCAGATGCTGTCCTGCCAATTGACTAGAGGGAAGTTTCTTCTCTCTGCCCTCCACCTTTCCCTAAGTTCTGCACAAAACCACATCTTGCTGCATTGTGCAAAGCTGCTCAGAGGTGCCCGTGACAAGCCTCCAGTCAAAAGAAAAGGGAGTAGAGGCTGTGAAACCAGACATCACCCCCTCAAAACCAGATTTTTGTGGCCCCAACAATCCAGTCTCTTTATGTGGGATGCATAGTAGTTGGTGAGTCATATTACCAGGTGTATTTTTAGAAACTGAACCAAAAAAAAAGCAGTTACTGCCTCTTTAGTATCTCAGAAATATCAGAGAGAACAACCAAAGGGATCTGGATCTATTTGAAAGTCAGCTCTGTGGTTATTACGAGGAAGTAGGCTAATTTCAACAAATCATCCTGAGATAAAAGTTCATTCAAAAGGCAGTGGTCTGGCTGAGTCCCCTGTCTAGTCTATAAAATTCTTCTTATGGTGGCAATGCCCCTCGAAGATGACCGGTAAGATTGTTTGTGAAGCAACAATGAACAAATAGGTTATTTTTTCATGCTGTTTATTTCTTATTTCAGTTGGAAATCTGTGTGTTGTATGGCATCTATCATTATGTATTCCTTTTATTTTTCTGCAAATTAAAATAATCTTCCAAATAGAGAATGACTGGGCATATAAGTATTAGACTGGGAGCTGCAAGGGAAGAGGCGCTCTAGACGTGATAATCAAGGGGCAAATCTTCACTTGCTTGCCAAGCCATCTTTGTCCTGTAACCAAGGTAACCAATGGATGGCCAGAGTTGGCGATGGAGTCTTTACTTTACATCTCAGGCCTTCCCATTCAGTTGCAAGTTAACTTCCTAAAGTCTGTTCTCCATCAAGAAAATAGGACCCCAAAGCGAGGGACCCAAAGGCTGTTCCAGTTTTGAGATGGGAAAAATGAGGTAGTGATGGCAAAATTGAGACACTATAATCATACTTTGAAGACAAGATGTTATCACCCACAAAGGCATTTGGTTTTCGGAGACACTTGGTCTCCACAATTGGTCTCTGAAGTCAGAGGTTGTGACCCAAAGTATATGCAAGGTCACCCATTGAAATGGGCAAGTGATGAGACCTGGAGAGATGGCTCAGCGGTTAAGAGCACTGACTGCTCTTCCAGAGGTCCTGAGTTCAATTCCCAGCAACCACATGGTGGCTCACAACCATCTGTAATGGGATCCGATGCCCTCTTCTGGTGTGTCTGAAGACAGCAACAGTGTACTCATAAATAAAATAAATCTTAAAAGCAAAAAACAAAAAAATCCTTTGCCAGGCAGTGGTGGCACACACCTTTAATCCCAACACTTGGGAGGCAAAGGCAGGTGTATTTTCTGAGTTTGAGGCCAGCCTGGTCTACAGAGTGAGTTCCAGGACAGCCAGGGCTATGCAGAGTAACCCTGTCTCAAAAGACAGAAAAGAAAAGAAAAGAAAAGAAAAGAAAAGAAAAGAAAAGAAAAGAAAAGAAAAGAAAAGAAAAGAAAAGAAAAGAAAAGAAAAGAAAAGGAAAAGAAAAGAAAAAGAAAAGAAAAAGAAAGAAATGGGCAAGTGAAGGTAAAACATGCCTTTGTTCAGGAGACTTCACTAACGCTTCCTTTTTTTCTTTAATGATTTAAAGTAACAGATTTATAATCAATGTATATTTGTATATTTGTGGGCTTGTGATCAAGTGTTATATCTTATGGTTGACTTTTATTTCTTTGCCTTTCTGCATCTTTTTTTTTTTTTATTGGTGTTTTCTAAAAATTTGAGGAGCGCATAGATATACAAGTATTTAAAACCAAGTAGACCAGGGAATTGTAATCAGCTGTAAAGAAAAGCAAAAATCTTCACAGGACTTTCTCCTCAATATGCTACTAGAGAAGAAAGGTAAACATGAACCCTGCTATAGACCCTCCTGTCTTACAATGGTGACTTCACTGGATAATATGCCAGTGGAATCGTGGCACAAAAATTTTGGGAGTAGCTAAGCATTATCTGTTTGGGTTTAAGGCACACTCCACGAGATGGAATCCATGCCTAACACTGCTTGGGTGGTGAAGAACCTGGGACTAGACTGGCCAGGGACAAAGGAAAAAGAAACTGATTCTATTGTCTGTTAAAGAAATGTAGCAATATAATAACTCCTATGGACATTCTGCTATGCCCATATCTTTCTCAGCCACCATCAAAGAAGCTTCCAACTATACATGGGAACTAATTCAGAGACCCATGAATGGGCAATGTTCAGAGAATAGGGGTTCTTAGAATAACTAGTCCTGAATGGGATGTCTCCATCAAACCTCTATCCTTAAGGTTCAAGGAACTTTCTGGAAAAAGCAGCAGAGACTGTAAGAGCAAAAGGGGGCAGATGATACCAATGAAACAATGCTTTCCAGAAACAACAGGATTAATATACCTATGAACTCAAAGAGACTATGGCAGCATGCACAGGTCCCAGCCAAGTGGAATCCCAGCACCCAGAAGAGTAAGTATACATGATCCCATCCCTAACCAAGAAACTATCACCAACTGACAACTGCTCATAAAGGAAAACTTAGTTTTCTCGAATGGAGTCTCACTAGGTATACAAATCACATTAAAGGGTCCCATGTCTAGTAGATGGCCAACTCAAAAAATGTACTCAATGATAACTGGAGATAGTGTTTGCTTATTTATTTGCTTGTTGTCTCATAATGCATGTTCTCTCTCTCTCTCTCTCTCTCTCTCTCTCTCTCTCTCTGTGTGTGTGTGTACATGTGTGTGTGTGTGTGTGTGTTTGCTTATATGTTATAGTGTTCAGTTGTGTGTTTCTGTGAGTTTTCTCTGTGTTCATATGTCTCATATGTCGCATGCTCTTTTTTTCATTTTTGTCTCTGATTGTTTTGTTCTGTTCTGACCTTGTTCTTTCATTATTTGTATATTTATATTTTAGAAAGAAGATGTAGAGTTGGATGGCTGGGGAGGAACTGGGAGGAGAAGAAGGAGGGCAAATCTTGATTGATTTGTATGTATTATATAAAACATATTCAATGCAAATTTAATTTATTAATTTTTTAAAAAGAGAAACAAAATCATGGAATTTAAAGGTAAATGATTGGGACTACAAAATATTATACTTGGTGAGATAACCCAATCCCAGAAAGACAAATGCCATTAGCTCTAAATTTTTAGATGTAAGTGTATAATCTAGAATAGCCACAGACACCAGGAAGTAAGAAGAGCCATGGGTGATGGAGGGAAGAGCTCTATCTAGAAAGAATAGCAAGACAAGGCGCTGTGAAGGAGCAAAGAGAAAATCAGATGTGGGGGTTAACAGCCTCAGCCAAGAAGACATTAAACTGCACCAAACAACATAGAGTCTGCCTCATATCAAGCCAGAAAATTTTCTACCTTTTATTAATTTAAGAGAAAATCAGAAAGTTTTAGACCATGGGTAAATTTCTCAGTAGAAAAAAATAGGTCTCTTAATCATAGAGTATAGAGCTTAAATACAAATTCATTTACTTATTCCCCATAGAATCTCAAGCTAGCTTATTGATTCCTCAACATTCCTCACTCTTCTTCACTCTATTTATTAACTTAGCATGACATTAACATATCCCATAGCCCATTAGTGATTAGTGATGTATCCCCTAAACCCAGGATTCTCTTGGGTTTTACATTTTTATTTTCCTTTATTTCTTTCGGTCTGACTAACACTCAGAGAATTATTTACTGTTATTATTTGTATGCACATTTCAAAAGAAAGCTGGTATCTTGTTATAATTATAGCTTGGCATAAATGAAAAGCACCACACAGACAAATATATATCTCCTACAACTAACCAAAGCATATTCCTTGGGTAAGATGTCGGGGAAAAGTATTTCTGTTCTCTTGGAGTAATGATCAGAATATTCCTTTTGTTCTCAGTAGTGTTCCAGTCTAGATGAATGGTGCTGTGACCATCTTGCCTAAAGCCACCTGCATGACCCCCTGGAGGCAGCGCATTGTATCAGGAGACATTGATTCACAAGGGAGACTGCCTAACAGAGCACAGGACCCAGGGAAGAACTCAGCCTCTGGCTATGTTCCTTCCAACACAGGAGATTAGCCATGGTTCTAAAGGCTCTAGAGGACGTGAGCTCTAGGGGACAAACTATGGAAAAATGGGCCTGAGAGAGTAATAGCTCTAATCGGTGAGCCATTACTGTACTGGAGCCCCCATTGTACTACCAGAAAAACACACACGAGATGCAGGTAGCTTGGATGTAAATGTATTAATAATTGAATGTTACTTAGCAGCACTGAATGAAAAAATGACTAGATCTTTTACGAAACAGATTGATAGAGCAAGTCAACTCTTCTACTGACCACTCTCCCTGTTTTGAAAGACTAGAAACCATGATAAGAATTCAACTGTTTTAAGTTGGGTTGAAATTTAGTAATTTACTATTGATTTAGAGGGGGTTGAGTTCATATCCTCTTAGACTTTGAATGTAATGAGTAGTAGTTGTGTGTCGGAACACAGCCTGGAAAACGTGCCTTTGAGTGAGTTAGGTAGCATTTCTACAATGAAAGACATACTAATAAAACTTCTAAAAATTGTGACTAGAGATGTAGACCAATCCCAAAGGAAAAAGAGAGAGGTTTGGGCTGCTGCTTCTTCCAGAGAGAGATAAAATCTTGTTCCAAAACAAAAAGAATGTCTCCAAGAATACAAAGAAAAAAAGCCCATGCTTTAGACATAATCTAATATCTGACATATTTTCAAAGTAGGGGAAAGGCTTTTTTCACTTAGCAAATATTTTAGGTTCAGGACAAAGTGCATGCTGGGTTGTCATCTCATAACAGTATTTTAGCAATGTTCTTACTTTCAATCTATGCAGAAAGTTACAGCTTTTGTTCATCATGAGGGGTTTTGATGAGAGCATACTGAATACCAAAAAATTTTAAAAGTGACAAAAACAACTCAGAGATTCACAAAAGCAGATGAAGCAAAAGGGGAGACCCTTTAAAAGGTCAAAGAAAATTTGTGAGTAAGTATGGTAACTTCATTTGCCCTCTGAGGCTTCTGAAACTCCTTTAGGGGTAAAATGCTTCTCCAAGTGATGTAGTTTTAAAAGCAGTTTCAGTTCTTCTGGTGTGTTATTATCTAAATCAATTCAGCACTTCCTTTGTCTGCACATCAGCAGGTGCTGAGGCATGCAGAAAGGATGAGGTTCCCATGCAAGGTACTTCCCCAGAACCTACAACTATATCCTCATTCCTATGCACACTTTGAAGCAAGCTCTTAGAGCAAGCACAGGTATTAGGTGTGGTTTGCCTGCACAGTAGCAGGATAGCTTGCAAAATGCAGGTTATCGCACACTGATGTATTGGAGATATGGTTTGTTGTGGTTTGAAATGAAGTTTGGAACAAGCTTTAGTTGAAATTACTCTTATGCAAAAGTCTAGAGACACTGATGGAGGTAAAATCCATGCTCGTCCTTTTGGCTTTTATGGCTAAGTCTCTGTTGTCAAGGTTACAAAAATGACAGCAATCTATAGCTACTCCTTTTAGAAGCATTTCAACTTTAAAGAAATATCCTACTTCCAAATTGATCTAGAGAGTCAATGCAGTCCACGTGAGAATTTCAAAACACTTTCTCTGTCTAAATTCAAGCACGGATTTTTGAAACTGATACCAAAATGACAATGATCTAGGATTACCATAGTAATTCTTTAAAACAAATAAATTTTGAAGTAAGGAATAAAATTTTATAAAATCAACTGTTTTATAAAATCAATTTTCAAATTACTTGATTATAATATTTAACATAAAACTACAGAATCAAACAGTTGACAATCCAATGTGTAGAAAAAAGGTAGAAAATAATCCAGAAATTTTATATATATATATATATATATATATATATGTGTGTGTGTGTGTGTGTGTGTGTGTGTGTGTGTGTGTGTGTGTTAATAAACATGCTCATAAAAGCAAATTTATATAATTGAATATATACTTTAGATATGTATTTAAAATTTATTAATGAAAAGTATATATATTTATATTACAACATATTTCACATGTATATATTGTTTAATAAAATAGCTAAACCAAGCTAATGAACATATGTATAACCTCAATATTTAGCATTTTATGGTGGTAAGAATATTAGTGTTGGCTATAATTAACACTGGGAGGAAGCAGACAAACTAAGAATTTGAAAATATATTTGTGGATTATTTATTCAAGAAGGTATTAATATTCAGAATATACAAGGGAAATTCTAATAATTTTCAAATGTGCAATATAGTTAATTTTATTTAGTAGAACACAGAGATCTCTTGAACTCATTATCCTTTAATTTTATATAAACCAGCATCTCTCTACCATCCAGTTCCTAAGTGGGAAATTTGGATAACTGCCTTTCTACTTTTCTTTTTTATTCCTAAGACAGGGTTTCTCTGTGTAGTCCTGATTGACTTAGAACTCACTCTGCAGACCAGGCTGGCTCTAAATCCAGGGAGTTTTTCATGTGTCTGCCTCCTAAGTGCTGGCATTAAAGGCACACTGCACTGCCCAGCACTACACTACCTTTTAAACTATTTTTGTAACTTAAATACATGAACTTATGTGGTATTTATCTACCTATCCCCAGCTTATTTTAGCCATAATATCACTGAGGCTCTTCTGAATTTTTGAATTGGCAGGACGTCCCCTTTTGAAAATTCTGAATAATAGTCTACTCTGAATAGCTATCATATTTTCTTTATTTAATTGACATAACATTATATCACTTCCCCCGCTTTCTTCCCTTCAGACCTATGAAGCTACCCTCCCTTGAACTCTCCAACTCTCAAGTTCATAGCCCCTTTTTAAAATTATTGTTACATATGTGCATGCATGTATATGTATATATGTGTATATGTGTATATATATATATGCACATGTATGTACATATGTATATATATGTATAGGAGAGTTAATGTGCCTGCGGAGTACATTTTTGTTGATGGTGTGTATATGGCTTCATGGCTGAACATTCTTCATTGGACAACCAGTAAGAGGGCTCATCCCCAGGAAACATTAATCCCCTTCTCCCAGCAGTCATTATGGAACTACCTACAGTTCTTTCTCTAGGGTGAGATCCCATGAGGCTTTCCAGTTTCATGCTAACAGGCCCATCAATCCTGCCATTGTTCTGGTCGTTTTTGTGCAACATGTCTAGGAGACGCTGTTTCACAGCAGACTTCCTGGTATTCTCTCTTACACTCTTTCCACCCCTCTTCCACAATGTGCCCATCGCCTAGACGCAGGAGTTGTGATACCAATGTATCTGTTGGGTCTGGGCTCCTTACTACCTGCAGATACCTGCATTGTGCTGCTTGTCTTTTTCTGTGATGGTCTCCATTCACTGTAAATAAAGTCTCCTTTGATGAGGACTGGTATCTATACTTAATTATGAACATAAAGATAAAATTTAGAATGCAGGAAGGAATACTGCTGTCCTAACAAAATGGCTCCCATAGATTCTTTTCTAATATCTAGGACCTCACAAGGTCTGGAAAGCTGGCTATGTTTCTAGCATCAGGCATGATTTTCTCCTTATTGAGTAGGCCTTAAGTCCAACTAAACAGCTACTGGTTACCACCAATTCTGAGTGCCATTTCTTGCTTCACTATGCATATCTTGGCATGCTGGTAATCAATGTCCACAGCTCTATATTTTAATGCTTCCCTTCCTGGGTCCCATGCGTATATTCTGGAACAGTGAAAACTAGGTGGAAGGGAATTCCTCTCAGATCCAGCCCCAGTCATCTGAGTCCTTCGTCCTAAATGTGCAATGTCTTCCTTAAGCAATAGGGACCCACCCTCAACCTTTCAGAACCCACTGAAAACTACACTGTTGATCTATATTGTCTTTAGAACTATTTAGACTACCCTGACCAAGCATTTGAAATGAAGTTTCTCCTGTCTGGTATTCAGGGTTTGTTAGTCTAAGCCTTTTATGGGGAGCATTGCCAAACCCAGAAATACAAAGGCCACATGTTCTCTCTCATCTATGATTCCTAGTTCCAAATCTTCAGAGGTGAGTATCAAACAGGGAGAAAGTACAGGAACCAGGAAAGTATAAAGGGACTGGTGGTGTGGGGTGGGCTTGCAGAGAATAGCAGGATACAGGTGACATGACAGGGGAAACTGGGACTCTCCAACTGGGTTGCAGGAAGGGCAGTCAATACAGAAGGAGGAGGGGTGAGGGACAAAGGCTTTGATAAAGCCTCAATGAATCATATTATTTATATTTACCTAAAATTATATATAGTCCATTTATGTGTGCACATATACATCATACTGACTTCATCCATTTGCTGTAGTTTTAATTGGCTCCCTAGAAGGCATGTGTTGTGTACTTTCCCCCAATGAAAAAGTATTGAGAAGTAAGAAGAGAGGTGTGTAGGTCATGAGAGCATCATTCTTGTGAGTGGATTCATGCTATGTATTCATGTATACATACACATATGTACATATGAAGAGGGAGCATATCAAACGCCTCAAGTCTGAATTGCATCTCCTGATCTTTTTCCTTGCCTTTACATCATGAGTCGCGTAGAAATAAGGATCTTTGCTAGAGCCTTCAATTTTGGATATCTCGGCTTCCAGAACTGTAAACCAGTAAATTTCTGTTCATTACAGACCATCTGGCATGTAGTATTCTGCCATAGGACAAAATGAATTAAGGCATGAATCACCCTTGATAGATATTTACAATGGCTTTTTATCTTAACAGTTATAAACAATGCTGCAGTGGCCATGGGTCATGGTTAACTATTTGACTTTAAACAAAGGCATTAATGCAATTCAGCGAGAAGACCCAACTGTTCCCAATAAACTACAAGAGCTGGGTATTTATATGAAACAAACAAAACATAACTCTTGACACTGATCTCACACTTAAACAAAATAAAATATATCCTAGATGAAAGTACAAAACCCCACTCAAAAACATAGAAGGAAATGTACTAGAAGGTCTTTACAGTTCTGGGTTGATTAAAATAATTTTTGTCTTTAAAAGAAACACACACACCGGTGGCCGGGGACCTCAGCTTGGGCCACAGGGCTCCATAGCCGATTAGCGCCGGGAGAGATATACCCTCCCAGGAGCCTGGAAAAGCCGGGAATGGGCCCAAGACAAGCTCCACAGCTCACCAGGAACTGCCCCGAACCTGCGAGACACAGGGACTGAGGTAGGCGGGCATAGAAACCCCCTGGATCACAACAGCGGCGGCTGAGGCAGGAGATGTCTGCCTGGGCCACCAGGGTTCCACAGTCAAGGAGCTCCAGGAGAAAGTTACTCACCCAGGAGCATGGAAAAAACACCTCTCAGAGAGAGCTGGTCTTCAAGGAGTATTGATACAGAGGCCTGCAGGTGAGAAAAGCCATAGCCAGAAAGTAAGCTCAGCTAACATCAGAGTTAACAACATGGCAAAAGGCAAGGGCAAGAACCTAAGGAACAGAAACCAAGGCCACTTGGCATCATCAGAACCCAGCTCTCCCACCACAGCAAGCCCTGGAGTCCCCAATACGCCAGAAAAGCAAGACTCAGATTTAAAATCATTTCTCATGATGATGATAGAAGACTTTAAGAAAGAAATTAACACCCTTAAAGAAACACAAGAGA
>CM052709.1:60491701-60507828 GCA_028551405.1 Uromys caudimaculatus | reverse complement strand
AACAAACATGGTATGTATTCACTGATAATTGGATATTAGCCCAAAAGTTCAGAATACCCAAGTTTCATTTAACAGTAACCGCTGGACTGAGAGTGAGGTCCCAGATGGAGGAGTTGGAGAAAGGTCTGAAGGAGCTGAGGGAATTTGCAGCCCCATGGAGGGAGCAAGAGCATCAATGGGCCTGACACCCCCCCTGTCGTCCTGGAGTTTGGACCACCAACCAAAGAATACACATGTATGGACCCATGGTTCGAACTGCATATGTGGCAGAGGATGGCCTCGATGGCCATCAGGGAGAGAGGAGAGGCCCTTGGGCCTGAGGGTGTTAGAGGCCCCAGCAAAGGGGAATGTCAAGGTGGGAATATGGGGATGGATGGGCGGGTGGGTGGGAGGTGGAATTCCCTCATAGAGATGGGGAGGTGGAGGGGATAGGGTGTTTCCAAAGAGGAGACCCAGAAAAGAGGAAACATTGGAAATGTAAATAAAGCATCAAAAAATAAAAAAATAAATAAAAAAATAAAGGACCAAAAAAAAAAAAAAATGAAGCCCCCTCATGAATCATCAAAGCCTACCCCAGCAAAGGAAAATCAGCAACTACAGCCCTATTTCTGGCTAGAGCCTCGGGAGCCTCGGTCATACACAAGTAGTTTTTCTAATTCACAGACTAAGGATTTTAACAACTTGGTGTCTATATGTGCTTGTGATGCAAGAAATAAGTTTATTAGCTGGAACTGCATTGCAACTCAATATGTATTTATTTTGTGGATAACTAAATGAAGACATGACCCGGTAGCACTCTAAATATATTTTGAATGTCCCTGAATTGGCTTCCTTTCCTATGTCTTTCAACAACTTTTACTTACAGAGTATTCTTTTGAAGCCCTATGGTCCAGAATATGTATATTTTATTATATACCCCTTCAATAAAGTGATACAATATATTGGTTGGGAATCCCTCAACTCCTTCCACCTCTGAGCACCTGCACTGACTGGCATACATTCATCTAAGCCATTGGTGTGTGTGTGTGTGTGTGTGTGTGTGTGTGTGTGTGTGTGTGCATGTATTTATGTGTATACAAATGAGTGTAGAGGCCAGAAGTGGATATCATATGTCTTTGCCAATCTTCCTCTACCTTTTGTTTGAGACAGGGTTTCTCAGTTTGCTTAAAACATACTGATTCAGCAAGTCTGGCTAGCCAGTAAGCCACAAGGATTCTCTTTTTTGCCACCCCCCATACCAGGCACATATTATCATGGCTGTCTTTTTACACAGATTCTGCAGATATGCACTCAAATCCTCATTCTTGTGGGGCAAACACTTTACTGATCGAGCCATCTCCTCAGACCCTGAACCACTGAGTTTTGTTTTCCTTTATCAGTGTGGGAGAGCTCCTACTGTCAACTCTCAGGGGCCCTCCTCCACTACAGTCTTTGCTACACTTTCAACCCTTCAACAAAATAAAATTAACACCCATTAAAAATATGAAATAAAATCTGATGAAATAAATATGTATTTTAATACTCAACTAAATGTGATTAATAATATAAACAGCTGTACAGACATACTGCTTTCATGATGATATCAAAGAAGAAAATAGCAAAAGTTTCCATTGAGCAATCAAAGATTGCTTCTGAAGCGATGAAGTCCAGGGAAGACATGCCAAAGGAGAAGTCAGTCATGCAGACAGAGGAACGGGAGATGGAGATTAATGAAAGGCTCTGAAGTAATAGTGTTTCATATATGGCAGTCTCTTAAGATTATGATGAAGCAAACTGGGAGGGGAGAACAGAAAGAAGAGTTCAAGGTTCACTGATAGGCCATTTGGTCAAGGAGTTGAGGACATGTGGGGTTGGGTGGGGCAAAAACCAAGCCATCCTAGACATTGTAAGACTGGCTGAGTTCAGATTTTAAGTTATGATCAAGCAAAGCAGGAGCAAGGTCCATTTTATGATATAGTGAAACTATGTTTACTATAGTATGGGGAAGAGGTGGAAAGAAGATGAGATTATAGACAGAAGTTAACTTTCGAAACTGTTGGAAGCTAGTCTGGGTAGAGGTAGACACAAGTGTAGATTTTCAGTGGGGTAGCTTTGCACTTTTGATCTCAAGAAGCAGAATGTCAAAAGGTCCTGTGGGTTATCTACAAATTAAGCAAAGCACAAGCTATAGCACTGTCAGGTAGAGGGCACAGAAGAGAAAGAAGAAACTTAAGGACATTCGAAAATTTCAGGAAGCACTTAAGATGGAATGAAGATGTTGCTTGATCAGATTCTAGTTCTGCCTACTTTAGGATAGCATGAGAACATGGAAAGCTCTGTCCTGAAAGTGACAGAGAAGAAGAAGGAGGTCCAAGATTGCTCACTGTTTTCCACAGGCTCCTCTTGACCAAGCACTTCTCTTGTCTCTTGGTCTCTCTGCTATGGTGGCTAATTTTCATTGTCAGCTCGACACAATTTCAAATAACCATGGGAAGAGAGTCTCAGTGAGGAATGCTTTGGATTGGATTGGTGCATGGGCAAGCTTTTGGGAAATGTGTTTACCTGGGCAGCTTGAAGTGTGCAGCCTTGCTCCCTGGGTTTGAGTCCTGCACTGTAGATGTTTGCAAAACTGAGCTGAGTTGGCATGCATGCATGCACTCTATCTTTGCTCTTGACTGTGGATATAACTAATCTTTCTCTTTTTGTTTAAATGATTCCTTATAATTTTGAAGTTATAATTACATTTTCTCCCTTCCCTTTCTTCTTCCCAAACCTTCCTGTATACTCCTCCTGTATCTCTTTCTAATTCATGACTTCATTTTGTCATTAATTGTTACATATGCATATGTAAGTAAATATTCCTAAATATAACCAATTTGGTCTGTATAATGTTCCATATGTGTGTGTGTGTATATATATATATATAATTTTTAAGTTGCAGCCTTGACTTCCCCACAACAATGCACTGTTACCTGAAGCCATAAAATGCATCCCTTCTCTCCTGTGCTGCTTTTTGTCCAGGCATTTTATCACAGCAACAGAACTGAGGCTAGGATGCATGCTGAGCGTCCTCACATTAGAGAGCCCTGGAGGAGTAGAAGGTGGGAGGGTATGTGGGAATGCATACATTACAAATAGGAAAAAATGACATGCTCTTCTAGGAATCTCTCCTCACACTGCACTCCAGGCAGTGTCTGGGTGCCTCCAGAAAGCATCCCATTGGAAAACAAGACATCTCTCCCATCTTCTAATCCTTTATCACTCAGACTCTAAAAACTTACTCTCTTGGAAGTACCTTAGACTTCAATTTTTGTAGTAGGCTAGCAACTGATACTGCTGAGTTACCACCATCATTATTTCATATATTTAACTGATGAGATGAGTGAGCCAACGAAGGAGTTAATTTTGGTAGGGCTTCTCTCTTTTCTCCTTCTCCTCCTCCTCCTCCTCCTCCTCCTTCTTCCTCTTCCTCTTCTCTCTCTCTCTCTCTCTCTCTCTCTCTCTCTCTCTCTCTCTCTCTCTCGTAGAGGTTCCTGGAATTCAATAGCCTTGTGCCATTGGCTACCTGAGGATTGATTGATTTTAAGTATGAGTCTTTGGCAATTCCTGGTGACCAATACAATGTCCACATAACTTCCTCTTGGAGCTGTTTTATTTGAATTTGTGATCACCAAGTACAACACGAAGTATTAGACAATAGTTGAAAGTTCCCTTAGTACTTTTGTTGTCTCTTGAGTGTTTTTACAGTTGGCTAGCAGGTTTCATGTGTTTGCTTTAATGTCTGCTGGTCATGAACACTTATTGGTCAGCCCTCTGCAACTTCCTTCTTTCCTAATGGGTCTCTCATAATTAGTTTTTTTGTGTGTGTCTATAGATCTGTCACTTTCTAAGGTGGTTTTCAGCATCATTAATATTCATGAGGCTACTTCCAGCCAGTCATTACTTGCTTTGTTGGGGAGCAGGCACATTTGTGAATTCTGCCCCTTGCTCCTGTTCATTTTCTTTGAGTTGGTTATTACACTATTGAAGAAGCTATGGAGGACATACATGGAGATAAAAGGAAATAAAATGACAGAAACTTCGCCTGGAATGTGGCTTCTTGGGGAAGACTGTAGACTTTTAAATGTATGATCAAAAGATGTGTATAGAATTACAGTCACAAAATTTTAGGACTAGGTGAACCTTCATCATAAAACAATGCTAGTGATCTATCAAATAGCCTTTATCCTGTTCTGTCTTATCAGGGGAACTCAAGTGCATTCTTTGTAGTAACAGATACATCTGACAGGTACTATGTTCCCCTTTGAAACAGGTGCATCCAAACATGAGATAGGAATGCCATTAGAATCCTTTTAGAGGTAATTTAAAAGGCAGTGACTTCCTTATGGTTGGGTTATGAATGGTATGGATAGAATGGCGGGAAGTACTTCTTTATTAATCCTTTTATTCATTTAAATGTCAAATGATATTCCTTTTCATGGCTACCCCTCTACAATCCCCCATCCCATCCTCTCTCCCCCCTTGCCTTTGCCTTTATGAGGGTGCTCCTCTACCCACTCATCCACTCCTGCCTCACCTCTCTAGTTCCCCCTATGCTGGGGCATCAAACCTCCACAGGACCAAAAACCCCAATATAAAGCTAGGGGAAGGACTGAAGGAGCTGAAAGGGATGACACCCTCATAGGAAGAACAATATCAACTAACTGGACCACCCAGAGCTCCCAGGGACTAAACCACCAACCAAAGAGAATACATGGAGGATCCATGGCTCCAGATACATATGTAGCAGAGGTGGGAAGTATTTTTACAGCTACAGAGATTCAAGCCGCCAATCAAAGATGTTGAGGTACAAAAGTGAGATTCATGTGCTGAGTCAATCTGTAAAATGGGACCAGTTTAAACTGAGAAAGCAAATTGCTGGTGTGGTTGCAGTTTTAGTTGTGATGGCAACTGAACAAGATCCCTCAGAGACAGCCTGCTTACCTCATAAAGCCTTTGCATTTGCTGTCTAAGGAGGTGTAGAGACTTTAACCCAGACTTGACTCAGTGTTATATTAAGTGTGTGTCTAATATGATATTACATAAAATTCCATGATAATGTAGAATGTTGTAGGTGTTTCTGGTTTTTAGAAAACTGAAGTCAAAACTTCAAGAGAAGTCTATTCAGTCCGAAGTCCCACAAAATTTCCAGTGAATGTGTGTGCCAGGGGAAGCCTGGATTTCATTATTCTCCTGGGGTGAAATCATGAGCTCTGAATCACCTCTTCTACTCATTACTGAACATTAATGTCTGTGAAGGTGTTCTGGTTAGAATCTGCCCTCTTTACACTTTCATTTATGTGAAGCAGCCTCTGACTTTAAATATACCCTTTTTGATTGACTATCCACAGCAGAGCCGCGTACTACAGTTATATTTCCCCCTTTTAATTAGATTTTTTCAACAGCTTTTCATTTCTTATTGAATAAAACTCTGAGTGAATGGCCAACCAAAATAACTGGCCCAACATGAGACCCATCCCACAGTCAAGAACTAATCTGTGACACTATTAATGATTCTCTGTTATGCTTTAAGACAGGAGCCTAGCATAACTGTCCTCTAACCAGCAGCTGACTTGAACAGATGCAGAGACCCACAGCCAAACATTAGATGGAGCTCAGGAAGTCTGTGGAAGAACTGGGGAAAGGATCAAGGAATCTAGAGGAGATAGGGACTCCACAGGAAGACCAACACAATCAACTAACCTGGACTGTTGCAAGCATGGGCTGGACCTAGGCCCCCTGCACATATGTAGCAGATAAGCAGCCTGGTCTTTATGCAGGTCCCCAACAACTGAAACAGGGGCTGATCCTGACTCTATTGCCTGTTGATGGATCCTGCTCCCCTAACAGGGCTGCCTTATCTGGTTTCAGTGGAATATGTGCTTAGTACTGCAGTAACTTAGTACTGAGGTACAAGTGTGGGGTTGGTATCCAGGGACATCTCCCTTCTCAGAGGATGGGGGAAGGGCTGTGTAAGGGAAGGACTTGGAGAAGAGGGGGGCTATGATATGAATGCAAAGTGAATAAATAAATTAAGGGGAAAATCTGATCTTTTATGGCGGGAAATGTTGAATTTTCTATGCATGAACTTTTGTCTTGACATTTCAACTCAGATTCCTCTGTTGCCTTGTATTTAATTCTGAGTTCTACCCTCTCTCAGGTTCAACACTTTAACCATCCCAAAGCTGATAATTCCTTCTCTAAATGTGGCCTGCTGCCCAAGGCCTCATTGTAGGAGCTTAGCAGTCAAGGCCTTGAAGTCAGTTAATTTGACCATGTTCTCTTGGTTTCTCACATCCCTCTGCAGTTTCTTATCTACTTATATTTCTCAGAATTCAAGTCAGCATTGTATTCATGAAGAGTTATAATTTGAATGGAAGTGTCAATTTTAGTACTCTTCTCCCTGTCTAATTAACTTGCTGACTCCAAGAGAATCAGATTTCTTTGCACATTCTTTAGCAAAACTAAAGAACTGCAACCACATTACAACAGGTCTGAGATCTGGAAAAAGTGAATTATAATGCTAGGGCTCATTCTTGGACTACTACAACTTAAGAGGATGAGACAGGAGGATTGATGTGAGTTTAAGCTTAGCTGGGGCTACACTATTTAGTTACAACCCAGGTTAACTCTCTCTCTCTCTCTCTCTCTCTCTCTCTCTCTCTCTCTCTCTCTCTCTTTCTCTCTCTCTCTCCTTCAGGTCACTGGACTTGGGAGCAATCTCCATTACCTACTGAACCCTCTGGTTGACTCTACTAGGCTTGGGAGCAATCTATCTTGCCAGCTAAACCCTCTCGCTGGCCCTTCTTTTAAAAATAAATGTGATTTTAGTTAACTTAGATACAGAATTAGTCCTGCAGAGACTTGAAACAAATTTGCCAGCAAATACCCCTCTCATTTTTATTTTCTAAAGATTTCTCCATTTCATTTTATGTGTATGTGAGTGCCTGTGTATATTTAAGTGCACCACAGGTGTGCAGGTGCCTACAGAGACCAGAGGAGGACATTGGCTTTTCTAGAACTGGAGCTATAGGTGATTGTGACCTACTCTTGTGGGTACAGGGAACTGACCCTGTATCCCCTGTAAAATCCCAGAGTATTTTTATTCACCAAGCCATCTTTTCAGCTGTTGTGTGACACTATTGCTGAGGAGACGTGAATAAGCATCTACTCATCCCAAATAGGAGACTGATGATGACTGAAGTATGGTTATAACTGAAGTCCAGATTGGAGAACCATGGGTTTGATTGACATTACATGAATACTGGTAGGGAGATATTTATAGGAGCAGAAACTATTCAAAGAGAGATGCTTCACCAAAGCCTACTCCATCGTGGGGGACAGCTCACAAATGTGGGGACCTGTGATGTAGCATACATCACAGCCTGCAGGCAGCTCAGTAGATTGGAGGGTGTCCTTTTCAGGTGGCTGAGTTGGTTTGACTGGTCCCTGCTTTTTCCAGGTGGCTGGACTTTCCACAGAGCTTCCTTAGTAGGTTGTTTTGTCTAAGAGTGATTCTCAGCAGTCTTTATTCTTTATATGTTCTCGAGGAGGGAGCACTTTGATGAATCTGGTCAGTTTCAGGGACTTTCTGAAGCTATTTTGAATCATTTACTTCCTAAGTGAAACTTTTCTGCAGGATGGAGTATGTCATCCACCAACATTACTGAAGCATTCTGTTGTTTCACCTCTTTAAACATCCTATTCTAAAATATTCTGCTGGTTCATTTTCCCTTTACGTCCTGCCTTATGAAGCTTGCTTCCACGATGGAAGGTTTTATTTAACCTTAGGGAAAACAGCTACACAACACCACTCCCTAAATAGCGTCTAATTAACCAATCGATCAATTAATTTGCAATTAATTATTAATTTGTAATGAATTAATTTGTATGTGCTTGCATGTATGTTAAAATTGTGTGTGTGTGTGTGTGTGTGTGTGTGTGTGTGTGTGTGTGTGTAGGCACACATGTGTACATGTGCTCATGTCTGTATGTAGAAGTCAGAGATGTCAGGTGTCTTCCTCAATCACTGTCTACCTTATATTTTGAGACAGGGTCTCTCACTTGAACCCAGACATCACTGCTTTCGTTAGCATTTAGTCAAGTTGTTCCAGGAATCCCTTGTCTATGCCTTCCAAGTGCTGAGGCTGTAGGTGGGTCACTATACCCGCCCAGCAATTACATGGATGCTGGGTATCTGATTTCTAGTCTTCACTTTTGGGCATCAAGTCCTTTACCTGTTAAACTATCTCCCCAGACACTGACTTACTAAATTTCTAATATTCTAGTTTAATTGCTCCATATTTTATATGATTGTCACAACTTACTTTAACACATTGTATGTATCACCAGACTTAAGTAACAGCACCACAATGATAGAACAACTCCTAAGAAGGTGATAATGAGTCTACCTGTGTGCCAAGGCTTTGTAAGAATTGGGAACCACTAGAATTTGTCACAGTTCAGTTATTCACTTCAGTTTATGATGTGGACATACTTGTGCAATTGTGCAATATATAACAAATTATATGTTCATACACCCATGTACAAATATGGAGAGAGATTTGTGTTTGAAAGAGGATAGAATATACAAATATATGTGATGTATATATGAAGAAAACCATAGGCTAGTTGTATTTGAATGGGCACAACGTAGTAAATTATTATTGTATTTTTCCTATTGTTTGCTATTAGGAAGAAAACATATAGCTGCCTTTTTTTTGTCAGAAGGTTGTTTGTAACTTTGAGTGACATTGAGGACTAATTCCTCTTGTTATCACCTGTTATTATTTGGCTCAGACTTCTGTATAACAAGAGAGCACAGTAAGTTAAATTTGATTTAAGACCCTGATATCAATTGAGAATCAATGCATCCTAACAGAAAGTAATACGTTTGTGAAATGAATTTAGAAAGCGTGAGATTTCGTTCATGTTAGTGAGTCTAGAGATCTTAAAGGGATGCCTTTGGTCTCTTGACTAGAAACGGACCATTTTTTTCTATTAGTTCTCATCTCACTCACTAATGTCTCTTCTGACGTTCTGCTGCCTCTCATTGTTCATTGTTCTGTGTTCTGTATTTAAAGAGAATAAAGCATGCTTGCTTGAAGGTGATGCAGATGACAAGTATCTGTAATCAGGGAGTAGAACATGCCTTTTCAAGCATTAAGGATGTCATTACTAGAATGAAGCATATGAGGTAGAGAGTTATATGACCCAATGAGTAGTGACACCAGGATTTTGGTCTAGAAATTGGCGTTGGAATTGAGTGAAGTGAAAATACCTTTTAGGGTGGAATAAATAAATTGGGAGATACCACAAAGCTGTGAGAAGGCAATAAAATATAAATGGATTGGACCAAGGTAATCATTACGTGTATGACTTAATAGCAGATATTCATATCTAAAAACCTGTATACGGAGGAGCCTCTAAGAATTAGCATGAATTATTTACCTAGGAGGCAGGGAGGAAAATACTTTTTATTCACATTTGGAGTATTAAGAATGGAAAAAAGTCACTGCACTGCTGATTGTTGATGAAAAACTCACACTAAGCTTTAGACTTTACTTTGCTCTGTGTATTTGCTACACTGAATAACTATAGAAGTGATTTCCATAATGAAACCACTTGTATTGAATACTGGTTTTATAAAATTAAGCTTTTCTTCCCCTAGTTTTCTGAAGCTTCAAATACCTTTAAAAATTCTTAAAGAGTCCTTGACATAGTTTTGCTTTCTAGTTTTTATTTTATTAATATCTTATTTCATTTGCGATAAGGTCTCATTTTGTAGTCCAGAAACTCACAGCCATCTTGCCTCCGTCTCTCATGTTCTGGAATTATAGGCATGAGACACTATTGGCTTGGTTTCTTTTTACCCTCTTGTAAGTCACTCTTATTTTCTTTTTAACTCTATAGTGTGTGTCACTATCACATTTTGATAATTAGCCATCACATAGAATGTTTTATGGGTAATATGACATCATAATACTTGTGAAACTCTAGGAAATCTGTGGGGGTTTTTGTTTGTTTTTGGTTTTGTTTTGTTTTGTGGAGAGAAGGAGGAATGATGTAACCAATAGGAGCAGTTAACATTTCACAGCTGGAAGGAAGATTGGAGAGCACTAAACCATGAGCATTATGTCACAGACGAGAAAATGAAATAGAAGTCACAGATAATGAACAGCAAAGCTGGTGTGTAGAACTATACAATAACAGAACTATAATTACTTTTAAGAAATTGAAGTATGTTTTCCTGTCTAAAAAGAGACATCATTGTGTGTAGATAAGAGACTGGAGTCAGGTCTCATCAAGCTCTATTTCACACTAAATACAAGGTTTGGACCACTTGTGAACTTGGGCCGTGAGCTATGCTTCTTTAAAGCTCATGCCTTCATCAATAAAATGAGCAATGACCTCCTGTCATAACCAGAAAAATATGAATGACTGTTCACATATTCTTTTTTTTTTTTGAGACAGGGTTTCTCTGTGTAGCCCTGGCTATCCTGGAACTCACTCTGTAGACCATGCTGGCCTCGAACTCAGAAATCCACCTGCCTCTGCCTCCCAAGTGCTGGGATTAAAGTCATGTGCCACCACTCATATATTCTTTTATTCATGGATAGGCAAGTAATTCTGAATGTTTAAATAGTTAAGACTATGTATACATGATATTATAGGATAGAAAAAGAATATAATCCAACCTTTGTCTTTAAGAAATGGAAAGTCATATGATGTAAACTATATAATGTGATTTATTCAATATTATACTTTTAACAAATTATAAATAGTTATAATAAATAATTAATTTAAACTAATTAAAATATTTTAATTAATAAATTATGTTTAATAAAGTCTTAAGAAATGTACTAGATAAGAAAGGGTTATTTTCCCATAGATGGAAAGTCCTTAGAAAGTCCTAAGAAGTATTAATTTTAGCTTTGAAGGCTAGATATTTCATTACAAAGAATTGGTCCAAAGAGGGAGAGATGAGGAAGGAACCTCAATAAAGAGACAGGACAGGTTTTGTCAGAAGAAAGCAAGTGTCGAGTTTCTATGTTTCTATAGAGAGGGCTGACAGAACGACAAATGAGCAGATTGGTGGGATCAGAAGCTTCATGGAATGAGGAGTAGCAGTAACACAGGGAAGACAGGTGGAAGCTAGAACACGGAAGCTTTAGGACAGTGGGGGAATTCAGACACAGGAATCCCTAGGGCTCAGTAGATACAGAGGATGCAAAACTTTTTGAGATATATCTGCACACAGAGAATTTGTTTGGTCTTTTCCTGGTTCTTGGAGAGTTCCATACAATGTGTTTTGATCCTATTTGGTCCCCTTCCCTAACTCATCCACATTTCCCCCACATTCCTACCCTGCCTACGTTATGTAACTTTCTTGGTTACTTTTGTTCTTGTTGTTTTGAGATAACATTTTCTATTATATAGTTCTGACTCTTCTGTAATTCACTATGTAAACCAGACTGACCTTGCACTCATAGAGATTCACCTGCCTCTGCCTTTTGAGTGTTGGGATTAAAGGCACAGGTACCACTGTGCCTGATTTGTGTTATTGATTTTTGTTTTTAATCTTTTACAACCAATTTTGTCCTGCCCAAATATTCTTGGATGTGTGGTCTTTCACTAGAATGTAGTCAACCTACTAAAGGCTGCACTCAGAGAGAAAGCTATCTTTCCCTCTTCCAGCAGCTATCAATTGCCAATTTGTCTATGGCTTGGAGTGGGATTGTCTTGGACTTGCACAGACTGTGTTCGTGCTGTCCCAGCTTCTATGAGTTCCTGTGTGCATGTGCCTTGCTGTGTGTAGAACATGGTGTTTCCTTGTCACCATCCGCCACATCAAGCTATCACATTCTCTCTGTCCCCTCTTCCAGCAACGCTTGCTGAATATTGAAACTGGGATTGTGCTTTACCATGTTCCCATTAGGGCTGAGTATTTATCAGTCTCTTATTCTCTGCATCTGCATTGCCTGTGGGGGAGGGGTTTATAGGCTTTCACTGGCCAACAACTCCAAAAGAAGAATTTCATACCTGGCAATTGGGCTTTTATTTGTTAGCCTATGGTACCTTGGGTCATTTTTGCCTGTTATAGGGCAACTCCATTTTAACTCTTTTTTAAAATCAGTCTATCTATCTATCTATCTATCTATCTATCTATCTATCTATCTATCTATCTATCTATCTATCTATCTATCTATCTATCCATCCATTCATCCAAATGCATATATAGTAGAAAGTGAAAATTGTCTGAAAGTTAGTGAATGGGGCAGCATGCATGACTTTGACTAAATGGCTTTGACAGCACTGAATGGGGCACTGAAACAGGAAGATGTGGAACTTGAATTGGTGGAATCACAATGCTCAACAGAAGAGTGGCCATGAACCTGCTTGGTAACTAAAAGAGGTTTGCGTAGTTCACCCAGTGTCCCTTTAACATGAGGCATCATAACGTTCCCCCTTTGCGTATCTGCTGAATGCTACAGCCTTATCCTCAGAAGATGTGAGTATGAGTTTGTGTTTTCCATGTACTATCAATATAAGGTCATACAGGGATGTCCAAGCTAGGATATTCTGATCAAAAAATATTAGGGTCTCTGGACTGTTCCATGTGGTTGGGGCTGAAAATCCTTGTGAGTTATGAGATGGCAAGGCTGTGAATATATATGCAGGAATATGAATATATAGAAGATGAACTTGCTATGGGCACTGACGGATACTCTGTTCTGTTATCCTTGGCTGTGAGATTTAAATGATTCGGTTCTTCCCTCTTTCCTCTCTTCTAAGCCATCTAGTAAAAAACAAACACTTTAGTTTTAGTGAAAGGATCACAACGCCTTTGGATTTAATGTACTTGAACACATAGGGAAATGTTATTTGTGATAGAGTTCTCAGGAATCTGCGTGTCTTATTCTTATATTCATGCAAGTCTTACATATTTTAATAGCTGGAAATTAATTTCCCTCATTTGTATTCTAAACATGATGAAGGTATTCAGTATTCATGTGGCTCTGATATAAAATTATATGGAAATTCTAGTACAATTTCAGTAATTAATGTCTGTCAATTATAAAGGGTTACAATTATAGCACTCATAAGAGGTACAGTATATGGAAAATATACAGATCATCAGAGAAATTAATTTCTGATACTCTACCCTTTGATTAATGAAGAAAGCAAATTACTAAGTAATCATAAGGTGAAGTATGCTAAAAAGTGGTCAAGTCAGAGGAATGCTTTATTTTCAGATAAAAAGAAATATTATAGTTTAGAAGACTAAATGAGAATTTAAAATATAATATTAATTAAAATTTAAATATGAGCAATCTATCAACATAAAAATGTTAACATGTGTTATTAGTTACTTTTCTCAGTGCTGCAACAAAATACCTGACAAAAGCAAGTTATAAGGAAGAGTGTATTTTGGCTCACAGTATCATGGTAGAGAAGACATGGTATTGGGAGCGGGAGAGGACTGGACATATTACAACCGCAGTCAGGAAGCAGAGAGAGATAGACGCTGGTGCTCAGCTCATTTTCTCCTTTGAAGTCTGGTTCCCTAGCCTATCAAATAGTGCTGTTTGTAGTCAAGGTGGGCCCTTCAATTCCTGTTAGCCTAAATTAGAAACCCTTTAACTGATGTCCCCAAAGGCTTGTCTCTCAGATGATTCTAGTCCACAGCACGATAGACATGTGGGTCAACTTTATTGTCCTAAAGTACAAAGACGCTGGAGAGAGACGAGGCCTGCCCTTATAGATCATCTAATCCAGCAAAGGTCTCACCTTGCAAATGAAGAGCAGAAGCAGAACATTTTATTTTCTATGTTTGCAGAGGAAGACTTCATTTCATTAGTAGGCCAGCAATGATGGTTGTAGAAATGACCCCCTTGTGGAGAATTAAATCACTCAATCATGTCGAGTGGCTTGACTGTGCTCTCTATGAGGCAGAAGGTACAGTTTTACAGTTTTACATTAATGAACATTTATCAAAATAATGAACAATAAATTAGAAACATTATATTCTGTAATCCTAATATACAGAGAATATTTTTGGAGACAGCTTCTTAATATTCAGCATTGCCCTATCTGGAACTCACTATGTAGACCAGATTGGCCTTTAACGCACAGAGATCTTCCTGCCTTGTCTCTGGAGTACGGAATTGAAGGTGTGTGCCACCGCATCTAGCTCAGAGAGTCTTCTTAAGGAACCATACTTCTAAAAGTAGATTCTTAATTAAAATAATTGCAAGTAGGGCTGAAGAGGTGCCTTAGCCATGTACAATGTGTCCTGTTCTCATGGGGACCTGAAATGAATTCCTAGCACCCACACAAGGTGGATCTCACCTCCCATGAAGGTCAGCTCCAGGAGACCTGACAGCCTCTTTTGTATTCCTTTAGCATCTGTGGTTACATGGCCACATACTTCTCTCATGAACATAATAAAAGTAAATAAATCTTTAAAAGTCCTGGAAATAATTTTATAAACCATTCCAAATTCAGTCTATATGTTTTCTCTAAAGTAATCAGGAATAAGTCTACTGTTGTTAGTCCAAACTAAGAAGCCATCATCAAAATATGTACCATGTGTGAGGCCTGATAGGTAAATAGCTAATTTTAGAAGGATAGAAACTGGTTTCCTTATTGCTTATTGGCAAAATATCTACTTACATAATTATGAATAATCCATTACATAACTGTAAGTCACAGACTACAATAAAAACTAGAATGAGATGCGGTCTTGTCATTGGTTCTTGACAGAGTCTTAAGACTTGCCTCTCTGGGTGGTTCCTGTCATTTTCATAAGATATATTTGTCCCTAGTGACTATTTTGTGCTTTTCCATAGGCTGTTTGTCTTGTTACTAATTTGACAAAAGGGTTGTGGGGAGGTCATGCTATTTCCATTATTAGAAGGGGCTCAGAATATTCTGTCATGAACTCCTTCAGAATTATCTGCAGCATTCATTAAGATGAGAATGCCCACATGCAGCCCTAGCTTGGCATGATTTTTACGGTTCTGGGGAGAATGGTGGTGGAGACAGAATTTCACCGGTGATTCTTGTACCTGCTAAGGTTTGAGGCCTCTTGATCAGTGGTTCTCCAAACAGGATCTTGGGAACATCAGCAACAGCAGTCTGGGGGAGTTTTTTAGAAACATAGATTCTCAGTCCTCACCCCAGGATTGACTTAGGACTTCTACTGAATCAAGAACTTTGGAGGTGAGGCCCAGCAACCTGTGATTCCACAGGCCTTCAGACAATTTTAAAGTCAGAAAAAAATTGAAAGCCAGCAATTCTAGATGACCCCTTCAATTTATCTTCAGAGAAATGAGTGCCAAGGTGAGTAATTGCCTTTTTCACTTTAAACAAGGTTAATAGCATGAGCAACAAAGCAAATCACATGGCCTTCCCAGAAATCCAATCCTTAGCTTGTTTAAAACTTGAAAAGACCAAACTTCCTATCTCCTTCATACTTTTGGGTAGAAGAATGGGACACAGCAGCAGTGGCAAGAAATGAATGAATTTGAGTTTATTTTCAGTTGTTTGCATTTTCTTGTTTTTTTCTTTTTTCTTTTTTTTCTTTTTTGATACTTTATTTACATTTCCAATGTTTCCCCCTTTCTCGGTCTCCTCTTTGGAAACCACCTATCCCCTCCCCCTACCCCACCTCTATGAGGGTATTCCACCTCCCACCCACCTGCCCACCTACTCCTGTATTCCCATCTTGACATTCCCCTTTACTGGAGTCTCTCCTCCCCCTGATGGCCAACAAGGCCCTCCTCTGCCACATATGTAGTTTGAACCATAGGTCCCTCGATGTGTATCCTTTGGTTGGTGGCCCAGCCTCCAGAAGGACCGGGGGAGAGGAGGATCAGGCCCATTGACACTGTTGCTCCCTCCATGGGGCTGCAGACTCCCTCAGCTCTTTCAGTCCCTTCTCCAACTCTTCCATCTGGGACCTCACTCTCAGTCCAGCTGTTACTGTAAAGTGAAACTTGGAATTAGGGAAATGACACCCTTCACAATAGTCACAAACAATATAAAGTATCTTGGTGTGACTCTAACCAAGCAAGTGAAAGATCTGTATGACAAGAACTTCAAGT
>CM052709.1:60476440-60491601 GCA_028551405.1 Uromys caudimaculatus | reverse complement strand
CCTGCCAAAAGCAATCTACAGATTCAATGCAATCACCATCAAAATTCCAACTCAATTCTTCATAGACTTAGAAAGAGCAATTCTCAAATTCATTTGGAACAACAAAAAACCCAGGATAGCAAAAGCTATTTTTAACAACAAAAGAACTTCTAGGGGAATCAGCATCCCTGACCTCAAGCTGTACTACAGAGCAGTAGTAATAAAAACTGCATGGTATTGGTACAGTGACAGACAGGTAGATCAATGGAATAGAATTGAAGACCCAGAAATGAACCCACACACTTATGTTCGCTTGATTTTCGACAAAGGAGCTAAAACCACCCAGTGGAAAAAAACATTTTCAACAAATGGTGCTGGTTCAACTGGTGGTCTACATGTAGAAGAATGAGAATTGTTCCATTCCTATCTCCCTGTACAAAGGTCAAGTTCAAGAGGATCAAGGACCTCCACATAAAACCAGATACACTGAATCGAATAGAAGAGAAAGTGGGGAAAGGTCTCGAACACCTGAGCACAGGGGAAAAGTTCCTGAACAGAACACCAATGGCTTATGCTCTAAATTGCATTTTCTAAAAGATCTAAAAACCATGTACAACATGCCTTACAAAAATGAATCACTTTTAATATGTGTGAGATGCTTTGCATGTATTGGAAGCAAAAGGACCAATTTTAAATCTAGAGGATTATTTCTAGCATTATGGCACAGAAGACTATTTTAAGTAGTTTGTTATTAGAAAAGATGCTATAAAATGCTTAATATTATTCATGTTTTGAATAGAAAGTGGATTTTGTAAAATATTTTATGATTTCCAATTCAGACATCAGAACCAGCGAAACTCATTTGGTTTAGAAGGCGATGTCATGCCAACACAGAAGCTGTGATTAAAACAAGGCCTGCTCACCTGAATGGTGAGAGATGAAATTCTAGCCAAGCGCATCACTGCTGAAGTTGGCAGCTTTACAGCTCCATCTACCCTTTTTTTGCAAAACTATAGTTGGCATCCAATTCTCAATGAGCTTTGCCAGAGAGCCATGGAGCTCGTCCTGAAAGCATTCTGCTTTATGCCTCTTTTTTTTTTTTTTCAATCTTCTCAAATTTCTGTGTGTCAATGAATAGAGGTTCCAGGGGAGAGATGGTCCAGCCTTGAGGTCCATATCCTGTCATTGATTTCTATGCAAGACTTTCATCGACTTCGATGGGAGTTCCGCACGGGGATCAATGTCAGGATATGGGCCTTTACATTTAGATGTGAAAGTGTTTTAATAGTGGTTGGCAAACTTGTGATGAATTAGGGTGAAAGACATAAAGAACTGGCTGGAAACTTTTGGACTCATAAGCTCCTCCTAATCATTAAGAGAGTTTGAAATAATATAATCAATAATAATAATAATTAATAATAATAATAAGTAAGATAGGAAATTTGTGTATGCTTATTTGGGCCAATAAATGTTCCAGTGTGTAATTTAAATGGTTTAAGTCTGTTCTGGAATCTTATGCAGTGTTGAAGCTTATGTTTATAAGTGAACAAGCCATTTGAATTAAAGGCTCCTCTGGAGTCTTAGGCAATGAAAGTATTCAACACAGTATTATGTTCCTGTTTCCTGGCTCTCAGCAAATCTGAATTTGTTCAAGAAAAAGGCAAAACATTAAAACTAAAACACAGGATTCTAATAATAAATTTTATGGGAAACTGTTGTATGTATCTAGCAGTCATAACCATTAATAACATTCTCTTACATCAAAGTGATTTGTGTGTGCAAGCATATTCTATATTATGTATCTATGAATATTCTCTGATCACACATACTTGTACACACATGTTCACTTATCCTTGATACATATGAGGTACTGCTTCCACCAACTCCTTTCATCAATGTGCCAAAGTCTGGGGAGAATAAGTTCCTTAGTGTTTGAGTATGCCCCATGCCCACCTGTGTATTTTAATCACTTTATCATTGGATTACTTCTTAAGTCAATGCAATGCAAGAGCCTTGCAAATATTTGTGTTTCTTTAGGAATGATGACAAATAGAGAAAGTCTTCTCATGTTTAGTTTCATGTGCAATATTCTGAATTTTTTTTATTACTGCTTTTTTGCATGTTTATTTTTTTGAGACAGAGTGTTCTATAAAACCCTAGCTTTCTGGGAACTCACTCTGTAGACCAGAGTGGCCTTGAGCTCACAGAAATCCACCTGTCTCTATTTTCCAAGTGCTGAAATTAAAAGTATGAGCCACTACACCCAGCCTGATATTTCAAACATATGATTAGTCGAATCTGGGATATAGAATGTGTCTGTATATGTATTATAATATATTGGTACTTATGTGACACAGGACTCTAAACATAATGAACATGTAATGACAATTACCACCTAAGTTAAAGGTTAATTTAAAAATTTAAGCTACTATGCTGTAGGCCAAATGGCTCATCTCAGCTGGAACTTTCTTTACTAGCCTCATTCTCTAATCATTATTTATATCTTTGCTATCACCCCTTTCTCCCCATAACAGTTATGTTAGTGTTTGTTTATTATGGAATTCTCCCAAAGCCTTAGCTTTCAGCCAAGGGCATTCCCAGAACACTCGTAACCATAATGGCAAGGCACAGAGTGCTGGATGGAGAGGCAAACGTAGCTACAGTTCCCAGATTCTCTACTGATTCAATTACTCCGTTCGCTCACTGTTGTCCAGGCATTAGTGGGAGGAATGTTGGTTGTAAATGCTTTCTTTTTTTGTATTCTAAATGAAAATCTGGGTATAAACATCTCCTTTTCCTTCTGACCCGCATCATAGTCACCAGTTTGATCCCCATCAGTCTGAGAGTGGGATAAAGTCCAGGGGATTTATTTCCAATGTGTCAAAGTCTCATTCCCCAGAGTGTCTGTAAACACAGGGCACCCTGCTAATTAAGTTGCTCCTGAAGTTAAAGAAGGCATTCTTCAAATCTTATCTACATTCTAATGTGTAAGATCATGGTTATTTCTAGTATAGATAGATATTTTTAAAGAGAATTTACTAAGTACAGACATTTAAAGGAAAGAATGAAGCACGCCCTTTAATTCTGTGCTTTAGAGTCAAATGATGGTCATGCATACTTCCATCTTTCAGTCAAAGCTTACACTGAGCGCTTCATAGTCTTCCTGCCAGGGCTGTTGAGATTAGTTACTGGAAGAAGATAGATGTGGGAAGGGCGAGGGAGAGAGCGTGTGCCAGGAAAAAGCAGGAAAGAGAATATTTTTGTTAATGGAATAGCTGATGAACTCATAATGACAACATTACCTAAATGTGGGTACAGCATAGAGAAAATGCTAATGTCATAGAAAATGTAGGCACTGCCAGCTGAATGTCTCCCGCTCTGTGTAACCAAATATTTTACTAGTTACTGTCAGTGTGTTTTTAAATTGATTTGATTTTTAAAAGTAAATGTCCCTGCATAATTCTATGCAAAGATTGATAGATAAATTCTGACACGGATATCTTCTGAGGTTGATAAAGTCAGCTTCCTACCAAACACTATTCATTCTTCTCAAATAAAAACCAAGTGGGGCTTTAGTACACAGTAAAGAAAGATAAATCAATTGATTGTCATGACGCCAACCAAAGGCAAGTCCAAACAGTGCTGTAAGAAATGCGGGGAAATAATTACCATATAGAAAAAAAGTAAATATTACTTAGCTTTGTCTTCAACTTATACTAATGCACAGTCTCATTTTGTTTTCAGTATTTGTTATTTTGCCTGTACATAGAGTTTTACCCATATATTAAATAACATTTAAGGGCACCATATCAAATATATTTTGTTAAAAAGTAGTTAAAAGTTGTGGTGCATTTAGGATTCTCTCATGAAGGAAACATGACAGTAAACTAAACACATTTATTTTGTTACTATTAAAGAGTTCAACTTCATAATAAATTAAGCCTGCAAGCATTATTGTTTATGGTTTTAAACAATCAAGTACAGTGAATCTGATTTTTTACTATTAACACCATAGCTAGGAAGTGAAAATTTAACTTAAATAAGTTTTTTTAAAATTAGTCAAATAAATTTGGAAGATGTATTTTACAGAATACTGTACTGTATACAAAACACTTTGTCAGTGGTTTGAAAATGTCTCTTTACTCATTAATAGAAAAATATCTGTAGTGCTTTGAAACTAGAACAATGCAATGAACCTTCTGTCCGATGGATGCTGATGCAGTACCTGTCTTATCCGGTTGTTTTCAAGTTGAGTAGTGATACTCGCCATATAATTTCCGTCTTCGCTTTCTTGGTTACATGCATGGAAATGCTAAGTTTCCTTTCTTTTTCCTTTCTTCTGATTCCTTTTTGGTATGGCTGATCAATGTGTAAAGCTCTCTTCAGGGTCAATGCAGATTCAAACTAGTGTCATTTCAAGTGATAATCCAGTGAGATTAACTCCACAAAGAAACAGAACAAAATAGAGCAAGTGAGTATGTGTGTGCGTGTGTGTGTGTGTGCATGCGCGAGTGTATGTGTGCGCTTGCCTGTGTATATGTATTTGCTGTGTATGGTGAGGGAAAGAGAGAAAGTTGATTCAGTTCTCCACTGTGAAGTCAGAAGGAAGCTTATAACGCAACTTTTAACGTTTATGTTCTTTGTTACTAGCCTCAAAGATATTGTGCTCATACAAATTACATTAACCTGGGCCTATAACAATGGGTGGCATTTGCTAAGCAGGGCTTCACCCTGTCTTTTTTCCCCCTGGGGCCCAGCTGTGTGTGGCAGCACAGCTGTGCTTCGCTTGAGTCCCCAGCATTTCCCTATGCAGCTGTGAGAACAGCTTAGGAAATGTCAGGAGGCAGCTGCAGAAGAGATCGCCCTACCAATCTCTTCAAGACTGTCTCAAAGCAGTTCACTGGTCAATTTGAGATTCCTCGAACATCCACATTCAACACATGCACACACGTACACACAAACACACACACACACACACACACACACTGATATATACTTTGGAATTCAAAGAGGGGGAAATGCAGGCTTAGTTTTTATGATGTTTTTAATCACTTCCATTATGGTCCTCCTTGGGTCTCAAATCATAACCTGTTAAAGAGCCTGCACAGAGCATCAGTCAACTCTCCTATGAACAGTTAGACCAATAACATATGTGTGGTTTTAATTGCAGTTGAAGATTGGAAAATAGCCCTTTGTTAAGTATTTTAAGCAAAGTCTCAGCTCATGTATCTTTGAAAATGGCATTAAATTACCCCCAATTCACTTCCAAAAGCTGATTTGTCTTTATAAGTTTAAGTTTTCTATTCACATAGAATTATTTTAATATTACCCAAATCTTTTCCTTTTCCAGTTAAAAGTTAGTTGTCAATATTAGCTCCATACACTGCTGATTTTGGTAAATAAAATTTAGAAGATTTCAAAGATACTCAAGCCACAAACACATAATATGATGTTGTAGTTGACAGTGTATATGTGTGTATGTGTATGTGTGTGTGTGTGTGTGTGTGTTGGGGTGAAGTTGTTCCAATAAGGGATATAAACTATAAGAGAATATTCAGTTTTCTGTGTTAAAAACTTGAAAGATGGGAAGAAAGTGGGGTTTAAACATTAGGATGGATTTCCGGAGAAAGAAAACCAAAACCAAAAACCAGTGCGCACACACACACACACACACACACACACACACACACACACACACACCAAAACCAAACTTGTTTCAAAAGTGGGAGGGACTTCATGAAAAATGATAGAGAGATGGAGAATAGGTACAGTGGATTCAGAAAACAATGTGAGAATTCTGCAAGGCAGAGGCGTGTGTTAAGAAGTCAGAGACTCAAGCTGAAGAGATAAGTCATTGAAGGTTAAGAGGAGTTGAGAATGTCTGAAGGGACATTGCATTGGGTGCTGTGGACATTAGAAAAACATTAGGGACTGTTGACAAAAGTTTGCTTTTGCTTTGCAGGGCACACAATGTACTACTCAGCCAGATTTCAAGTAAATATTTGCCTACTGATGAACAACAGTGTTTATGGCTAAATGTGATATCAGAAATAGGAAAGACCATTAAGGAGACAACGGTTTTTTTCTTGATAGCTCTCTTAGGAAAGAGTATTTGTTCTCTCTAACTGAGCTTAGGAAGAACTTATTTGATGAAAGTGTTACAGAGAAACAGCAAAACTTAGGACGGCCAACAAAGTTTGTGGATGCACCCACTGACGAAAAGGAAGCCATTAGCAAAGAGGACCAAGTGGTCTGAAGAAAGAAATCAGTTATTGAGTAGGGATAAAGAGGTGACTGAGATAGCTGGGGGAGAGATAGAGGAGGTGAGGGTTAGACTAATCAGAATGGATTATACACATGTCTGAAATCCTCAAAGGGCAAATTGAACTTGCTTGAAAAAAAGAGAGCCATGAAGTTGCCAGCCAGAAGGTGCATGCTCAGAAGGACAGAAGTGAGAGAAGCAGGAAGTGATACCAGCTGACTGTGTGCTAGGACTTGTTCTAAGTAAGATCTGGCAATTCCTGTTGGCTCAGTCAGGAGCCAGAGACCAAGGCAGAGCAGGCAGGACATTTTAAAGAGCCCATTTCTCGGGGTTCACAGCGGGATAAGATAGAAGAAGAATACACCTAGCAAAAGATGGGAATAATTTCCACAGTGTACCCTTAAAGAAAAATTTAAGCTCAATTTCCTTAATATATATATAGACAGATTAGTTTAAAACTGAGTAAAATAAGGCTGGGTTGGTTTTCATGATTATATATGGCAGATGGAAATGCAATTAGGCTTCTACATAATAAACCATGATTTGACACAATTGTGTTTAGAGTGACAGAGAGACAATTGATACAAGAGGAGAAATTCAGATGGCCAATATGAATACAAGACGGTCGTCAACCTCAATAAGCAAATAGGAAAGTTGACAATGAAATAAAGTAAAGAAAAAATAAAGCCAGAGTGATTCCATCTTTTCTTGAGCAAACTTGGAATATGATGGAGAAAGGTGGATTCTCAGAACTGTGGGCATGACTACGTCCTGCTGATGGAGGCAGTCTGAGGCTGACACAATCCTCTCTTTCTCCTCAGTGTGTAGTGAAAGTTATCCTTGAGAAACACGTGCTAGCACACATTTGTTCTTAACTGCTATCTAAGTGGGGAGTATTACCAGGAAACGGCTTGAAAGTGTGCATGCTACCATAACATAACATATGCTCTTGACTACTTTAAAGGGAATTTATCAAGGCAAAAAATAACAGTATCAGGACCAAAAAATTCACTATGTATTACAGTATTTGCTAAGGGGAGAAACTGAGGGAAAATGTGATGCTATTGATGAGCTCCGTGTTTACCTTTGGCCCTCTTTACCCGCCCCATGGCACATCTTTTCCTTCTTCTTCTTTTTTTTTTTTTCTTTTCTATATTCCTTTATAGAAAATAGATTGGATTTTAGAGATGAGCAGAACTACTCATGTTACATATCTGTCAACAGTCCCTGAAAGGTCTTCGCTTCTTTTATTTATCCTACACTTAGTCTCTAAGGACATGATGTTCAATCTTTCACATCATTTTATCTCATTAAACGTCTGTTGAGAATTTGAATGAAAATCATTTTCCATGTTTTGTCATTTTTTGAAAGGATATATGTCTATGTATATGCAATGGGAACATGTATGTATATACATGTTCTACTGTGTTTAAGTGTACATGTGAGAATGTCTGTGTTACAGTTCGGCCCTTGATACTGAGTGTCTTCCTCAGGGCCCTCTTAGAGTGATGCAAGGTCTCTTGATTGAACCTGTAACTCAGTGTTTTGACTACTATAGCCAGCCAACCTGCTGCACAGTTTCCCTGTCTCTGCCTCCTAGGCTGTGATTTCAAACAGGCTTCTGGAGATCTGGCTTTCGGGAGCTTAAGGGAATCAAAATTCAGGGACTCTGCTCATGTGGCAAGTGTTTTACCCAGGGAGACATTTGTCCAAGCCTTGCGTTGGTTTTAGATACAGAGTCTGGGTCTTCCCAGCTCAGAGTGGTTTCTTGCTTGGAATCCTCCTATCTCAGACCACTGTCCACTGAGATGATAGGTATGCACCACTATGCCCGTCTCACTACACACAGTTTTTATTCAGGTAAATCATACTGTTCCATACATGTCATTATTTACTAATCTTTAGGACTTAGTGCTACAGGGATCACTCAATCAACAGTAGAATATAAGTTTGATCCCCAGAATTCCTGTGAAGATGCTGGGCACCTGTGGACATGGAAGTAAGAGGATTCCTGGGGCTCGCTGGCCAGAGAGTCTAGCCTAATGGTGAGTTTCAGGTCAAAGGATGATCCTGTCTTAATGATACGTGAAATTGTCCATGTGCATGCGCACACACACACACACACACACACACACACACACACACACATGCACACACATATAAACAAATTTAATCACATGCATTTAAAAAAAATCAGCAAAGGAAATCGTTTTAAAGGACTGATTATGTTGCTTTAAAAAAATCTATTCATTTCTTACTGCTAGTTTGCATTTCACTTGAAATTATTTTTTTTATAGTATAGAAATCAAGTTTATTTAGGGCATGGGGAGAGGAGTTAAGAGGGTAGTAGAGGCAGAGAAAGGCAGAGAGAGAGAGAGAGAGAGAGAGAGAGAGAGAGAGAGAGAGGGTCTTGAAATGAATTTTATAATTGGAAAAACGTAACAATGAATCATTTCCAAAGTGCTGGATTATATAATTCTGCCATTAATCTTGAAAGAGACTTTTGAATGACTATAACTTTCAGTTTGCTTTCTTTGAAGAATTAGGAGGCAGAATTCTGAACATGGTTTGCTAATATTTTGCTTGTGGCGGGAGGAAGCAAATTCATGAGTGCTGTACTCAAAAGTTAAGCATGGCTTGGTCTTGGGAGCATTTTTTTATTATGTAAAAATATCATTCAATTTCTAAAGACTTTTTATTTACATGATTTATATCACCTGGTATTGACTGTCCAATTAAAATGAGAACTTTAAAAACTTTGACAATACACACCATGCCCTGTCAACTACACGTGTGATGTTTTTCATTCTTATCTGTTAAGAAAACTTAAACCCATCTCCACCATGGGCATATCCAATGGCCCAGTCCCATGCAGCCAAATTAGTCTCAGGATTATATTTTACCACTTTGTCTAATATTGGCAGATTTATTTTACGACTGTACTTGCATAACTGAAAAACTATTGTATAAGAAAGAGCTTCATATAAGAGATTCTTTTTTCTAAAAATCAGGAAGTGGGGTATGACATATGTGTGTTCATCATGCTTATTTTGTTAACTTAATTATGTAAAATAACGTACAAAGACATACAAATGAAGTCATTTTCCTTGATACTTAAAAAAAAAATTGTCCATATTGAATGGAATAACGAAGCCTGAAATCCAATTTCCAAGTTTTTGTAGCTCTTGAAATTATACCTCACTTCTTAGGAAGATGAATCCATGGGATCTATTAGGTGAATCTCACCACACTCTGCAAGACCTTGGTGTTGACAGGCAGGAAGGCAGGCTGGCTATCTGTCCATGGCGAGGTTGCATGTTGATTTGGGTACTTGAAGAGATTTGGAGATACCAAGTCTTAAGCCACTGATACATGTAGAGAAGGCACAGATCGACCTGCACTAAGTAACCATAGAATTCAGAGACCCAGGAGCTTGTGGTCTCAGTTGTTGACTAGAGAGAAGTCAAGAAGCGCAGAAAGATAATACTCTTCCGGAATGACGTAACCCCAGATTTCAACACTGAAGTTCAAAGGTGACTTAGCTGTGCCATGCTTGAAAGCTACAACCCTCCAAGGAAGTCTTACAAGGCATCAGCACTGAATAACAAGATTTGCTTAAATTCTCCATGGCCTGGGCTCTTCCTTCACTGCCCTATTCCAGGCAGAGGATGAAGGATCCCCAGAGGTGTGCTAAACTATGGGTGCAATCACTGTTAGAACCACACTGTGTGCTGATGAGCTAGGAGGTTGTGTGTGTGTAGAAAATGAAAATAAGGAGTTGAGGAAAGTTACCTAAGGTGACACGGCTAGCAAATAGTGGTACTGGAAACACTGTCACTTAGGAGTTGGGTTTGTGTAGTCAAAAAGCCACAGCACAGGCTAACATTTTAGGTGAAAGATTAACTCTCTAACAGTGAGTATTAGCTGGTTTTGGTCTTTTTTTTTTTTTTTTTTTTTTTTTCCGATGGTGAAGAAAAGTGGCTTCTTTCTGGTCCCTTCCATCTCAAAACTTGGTCCCTCTAGCCGGCACTTACTGTCAGGTAAAGCTGTGCCCCTCACCTGAGACCGAGGTGAACGAGGATTTTTCTAAGTGTATTTTTCAAAACGTGTCTTAAAACTAAAAATGCAGAATCATCCTTTGCACTGTGACTGACTCAGAAAGTCCGGACCGGCAAAGTCAAGATGAGTAATGGCTGCTTCTCAGAAGGGGCTGGTGAACAGGTTTGAAATGTTATTTGTTGAGGGCTTTTCTGCTATCCATTGTGCTTTGTGTGGAATGTGCACGGCTTCCGAACCAGCCAGCACCGCCTAAAATGGCTCTTAGAAGTGGGAGGTCTTTACGACAGAAAAGGAGATGACCACAGAGTAAAAAGGATTAAAGAAGAAAAGATCACGAGCGTGCACGGTGTGCTTGCGCCACCTTGTGGACTGTCTTTGCATGTCTGTTGGGAACACCAAACTCTTTTTCAAGATCTTACTTTGTTTAAAAGAATCAGATTAAAGGGATATCTAAATATTTTAACAGCGTCTACATAAGTCTGTTTACTTTCAAAAATTAAATCACATTTATTTGACAATTTATTATCCATTTGCCTGTTTATTGTGTATGTGTGTGAGGACAGGTGTGCAAACCATAGCTCAAATGTGGACCTTAGAGAACAACTTAAAGTCCTTGTCTTTCACCATGTGGGTTCTGGCGAACAAACTCAGATTTGGTGACAAGTGCCTTCAGTTGCTGAGCCATCTCACTGGTCCATTCTACAAACATACACAGAGAGAGAGAGAGAGAGAGAGAGCGAGAGAGAGAGAGAGAGAGAGAGAGAGAGAGAGATTAATTTACATGTTATATATTTGGTGACTTGCATATTATCTGCTATGTTAAAAATAGTAATAATTATATATTTACATCTTAATTCTATTTTGGTAATTTATGTTATTTTTTATTTTAAAAATAGAATAATTAATCTTTCTACCACCCAACTTAATCTTGAAAGGAATAATTTAAGACAACATGATTTATTATATAAATTGTGCATAATGTCTTATGCTCAGGAGACAGTATATCATTGTGGGCAGTATCCACAGCTTCATCATTTTTATTTTAATATGCATTTAAAAATTAATGAACATATATGTTAGTGTGCCATGTACTACTCATGACAGAGACAGGATAAATTAAGGCAAAGCTTCACATGATTGCTGATGTCATCTAATCCAGTTTTCTGTAAATTTTGTTCCATCTTTGCCAGAGTGAAATATTTATAGTGTTTTAATAAAGAATTACATATTCAAGTTCAAGGAATTTTATCATTCATCCTTTCTTAGATTAGAAACATGCTTATTGCCATTTAAAATGATATTAGGTCACAATATATACCAAATAAATTTAAAAAAGAGAGAATTTTAAAAAGTAGTGTGTACGTTTGTGAGCATACACATATGTATACATATGTGGTGTGTGTGTGTGTGTGTGTGTGTGTGTGTGTGTGGTGTGTGTGACTATGACTGTATGTGCCATGGAAGAGCAGAGGAGGATCTCAGGTATCTGCCTTATTTCCCTAAGATGGAATTTCTTGTTGAAGCTGATGTTAACTGTTTCTCTGTCTGCACTAGGGTGGTCGGACAGTGGTCCCTTTGTCTACTTACCTCAGCTGCCAATGCAGGCATTCTAGACATTTGTGACAATGGCTGGTTTGGGATTTGCACCTCAGATCCTCATGCTTGTGCTGCTAACAGTCTCTCTTGCCCACTGAGCAATCTCCCCAGCCTGGAGGAAATCTTTCTTTCTTCATAAGCAGCTCTTCTGAACCTGAGGACTATCAAATCCCAATGGGGTATCCTTGTTTAGAGACAGAGACATTGGAGATAAGTGATACAATACTATTTGTAGCTAGGGTGTCCTGTGTGAATGACTTTAGTGTTTCTTGTTTATAATTAGATTTTGGTGGAGAATTGTGAATAAGATTGTAGCGCCTGAGGTGATTGTCGATAAACAAGCCGAGAGCCTTTCTGGGGTTTTAAAGCATTACCCCGTGCATGGTCAGTGTTTGCATTTAGGCTAGGTTTGTTCTGTTGCTTTCTTTCATTTTCCAAGTCTTTACTTGGGGAAGAAATAACAACTGTTTTAGTTTTCATCTAAATGAAAATAAAGATACCCGAGAAAGGAACTGTATTTGGTGTTTAAAATGGTAAGAGGGTGAGGATAGTTTTCTGTTTCTAACTGTGAACAAGGGAAACCACCAGATGTGGAATAGGATTGATAGAAAGTAGTCAGGCAATCAACATGTCTGAATCCTGGCACCCACACTCCGATCCTGGGATAGTTGGCGAAGTAGATTTCCTGGAATTTCTCACATACCTTGTTTTTCTCTGCAGGGTTGCTCAGTGGAAGAGGGGAGCAGCATTAGTAAAGTGATAATGCACCTAAAATGATGGGAAAGGATCCAGGCATGTGTGATGCACTCCATGATTTTGTATTGTGAGATACAACATGATGACCAAAGCAACTTCAGGGCTTCATTTAGCTATGGTTCCAGAGTGACAAGAGCCCATCTTCATCAGGCTGGAGTATGGCAGTGGGCAGACATGAAGCTGAAAGCTCAGAGTTCACTTCTTAAACCACAGCATGAAGCAGAGCATAAACAGGGAGTGGTGTGTGGTTGAAACCTCAAAGCTCACCCCCCCAGACGTACTTTGTCCAGCCCGGCCACACTCCTTAAACTTATCCAAACAGCGCCACCAACTGGGGAGCAAGTATCAAAACATCTGAGCCTATTGGGGACATTCTCATTCAAACTACCACACATGCTGAGCATTTAGTCTTTTCCTGTAATATAATTAAAGACACCAACAGACTAGAATATATGGGCTGCAGACTTAAACTCTGTACCCCATTTGACTTAGCATAGAACTTCAAGTCAGCTTGTATGCAGGTATAGTGGAATTAGACAGTGGACTTTGAAGAGATTCAGTAAGTTCATCAAATGGTTTATCTCTCTTATGTCCCTTCCCTTTTATAATGTAGTGAGAATTGATTCTTGTTGGAAATCCTAAGTGGTTTGCTACAGTCTAATGTTTAAGATAGACACCTAGGAATTCACATCAATTCCATATTTTCTTTATAATCCAATCACAAATGCGGCCTCATTTGCCTTTAAATCATTTAGACCTTTTTTCAGTGTCTTCATCTCTACTAAGATGTGGTGTGTCCTTGCTAGCCTGGATTATTCACGTTCCCAACCGGCCCTCTGCCTTTTGTTCCTGACTCTGCAATCCGTATTTCTATATGGAGCAGCCAGGCTATGCATACTTACCCTCCTTCCTCCCAAAACTTAAGATTCTCCTCTGATTTCTCTTTGCTTTCTATGTTGTCGAGAACAACCGATCTGAGTTACTGTGTGTCTTCTCTAAGATTCGTGCATTTATGTGGGAAAATGATGGTGGAGAAAGGGACGCTGCTCATCTCTACAACAGGCAGTTGGTTCAGGGGTCAGGTGGGTCTAGAAGTAAGTATAAGAAAGAGCGTGGCTAGAGATCACTGAACAGCACAAAGTCTGCGCATTCCTCAATGGAAATGGTGATGAGTTATCCTTCCTTCCTCAATGACACTTTTTCAGGTTGAGAACAGACATCTGGGGTCATAGACTAGACATTACCTGGGACCTGCTGCCTTTGCCACGCCCCTTTCTGTATCATATTCTCTGATTGTTAGGTTAACACATGAATAAGTAGGCAATGTGTTTCATAGCCTCATATCTCTTATAATTTTTTTGTGGAATCTGCTGCCATCATAATTTAATTTGAAGTCTCCTTAGTGTATTGGTTTTCACTTATGAAAAATTTTGTTAATAACCAATGTTTCCCAGCTGTGGTGGCTAACATTCATTGTCAACTTGATTGTATTAACAAATGTCTAGGCCATTAGGGAGGCCTATCTTAGGGAGTATCAGGTAATTTCCAGGAAGTATTAACTAATGAAGAAGAAGCATCGTAAATGAGTATGATACTATTTCTTGAACTGAGGCTCTGGCCTGACTTAAAGAGGGACCTGCTAAGCAGTGACATGTCCTTTTTTTCTACTTCTAGCCCTCCTGAAACATGAACAATTGACCTTACAGTCCACTGCTTTAGAGACACCTGCCCTCCTGACCTTGCCTGCTACAATGGACTGTCATGTCTTTAAACTGTGAGCCAAATTAATCTTTCCCCCTATAAGTCACTTTTTGCCAGGTTTTTTGATCATAGTAAGTTTAGTAATTAATACACTAGCCATTTATAAAACTCTCTCTACGTATCTGAGGATGCTTCTGTAGAATGCCCCAGAATTTATTGTTGGACTCTCTATAAGGAAATGGATTGTTATGATGTGGTAAGAGGCAAGCCAGCAGCATCACTATCTGCAGCAGGAGCCACTACAACGAGGAAGTATGTCATGGATA
The DNA here is from genome assembly GCA_028551405.1 of Uromys caudimaculatus. Lineage (NCBI taxonomy): Eukaryota > Metazoa > Chordata > Mammalia > Rodentia > Muridae > Uromys > Uromys caudimaculatus. Next base: position 60,476,922 of record CM052709.1, on the reverse strand, counting down.
GATGGGAAAAAAAGAGAAGCGAAATGGTTTGGGCTTTATGCAGAGAGGTGGAACTGGAGGCACCAGGGTGGAGAGGACCAGCCTGCTGTGAGTAGCCATGGTGAAGTTCTGGCCAGTGTTGCAACTGAGGGCTATGTCTGGGTCCATGGCATGCAGCAGCAGAGGTCTGTATCAATGGCTGTGGCTCATATGACCACCAAAGGCCACGCAGATGACCCTGGTCTGGGCTTCTGTTGGGGATCATGTTGGTGCTCAAGGTCTGTGAGGAGCTGGCCCTGTCCTGGCTTCACATTATGGAGAGTGGCCCTGTCCTTGCTGCAGCACGCAGGAGTGGGCTCGGCAAGTCCCCTGGGCAGCACAGTAGAGCTGCCTTGGGTGGCATTGCGTTTGCGGTACCTCATCTAGGAACTTCTGGAGGGTGAAGTAGAATGTCCTGCAGACCCAAAGCTGCAGGATCTCCATGACACAGGGTAAGAGCAGGA
>CM052709.1:60395538-60476340 GCA_028551405.1 Uromys caudimaculatus | reverse complement strand
GTGTGTGTGTGTGTGTGTGTGTGTGTGTGTGTGTCTGTGTGTTGGTTTGCTTTCTTTTATTTTTATTTTCTTTTGGAGGGGAAGGGAGTTGCAAAGGCAGAGGGTGGACGCAGGGGTGGGAGGGTGAGTAGGATTGGGATGCATATGAGAAATTTACAAAGAATCAATCAAAATGTTTAAAAACAGAAAAGGATGATCATGACATGAAATAGAGATTCTCTCTTACCTTTTAAAATCAGGATTAGATACCAATATTCTTCCTTTTAATGCTGTCCCTCCTCTTCTGCGTGGTTGTCTGCAGTTGGCTTAGTTTGCTTCCTTTCCATAGCTTCGCAGGCCACCATCTTACCTTTCCTGGAGACAAGCAGTTTGAACTACCTCACTCTCAGCATTGTGTCTGTATCTGTACTGCAAGCACAGCTACATAAAATCCCTTCCCCCAGCTCTCCTCTATCTTTGACATTCCAGTCCTGTGTTTGCAGTTGCATTTTATACAGCTTCACCGGTTTTTATTTTCAAATGCTTTTAATCTGACCCTGTCCCTTCAAAGGTTCCTCCCTGGGGATCAAGTGCATGGTCACATTATTTTATTTAATGTAATCACTGTTCAGCCTAGAAAGTGTTTTAAGACTCATACTCTGTGGCCTTTCTTCTACCTCCTTCCTTAATGAATTTATAAGGTCAACTGTGTGTCTGGGACTTAGGTAACCTCTAGGGATCAAATTGTTTGCAAAACTACTCAGACGATGCTACTCCCATCAATAATGTATTCATTGTAAAGATACCAACCTACTCTGCTGTTCCTAAGTTATGGTGTCTATTGCTGTGACGAAAGACCATGACCAAAAAGCAAGTTGGGGAGGAAAGGGTTTATTCAGCTTCCACCTCTGTAACACTACTCATCATTGAAGGAAGTCAGAACAGGAACTCACCCAGGACAGGGACCTGGAAACAGGAGCTGATGCAGAGTCCACGGAGGGGTGCTTCTTACTGGTTGGCCTCTTAGGCTCAGCCTGATTTTTAAAATCTCAGTACCACCCACAATGTTCTGGCCCCTCTCTCACCAATCCCTTATGAGAATGATTTACCGGCTTGCTATCAGCCCAATCTTATGGTGGCATTTTCTTAATTGAAGTTTCCTCCTCTTAGAAGACTTTTGTTTGTGTCAAGTTGACAAAAAAACAATTCAGCAAACCCTTCTTTCTGATATCATAGTTCTTGGCATGGTTTGGGCCCCCACGTTTCCTGTTCTGAGGGTGAATAAATATGAAATTATAGTTTCTTCTGTGCCCCCATCCTTTTCTACCTAGAGTCTATCTGCGTTGCCTATGGGGTGCTGTCTCATTAACAGACATGAGTTTGCATCTCTCTTCATGTATTTTTCCTTCAGCATTTTAATTGGATCTCCTAGGCTGACAGGATCGAGCGTATACTCCTCAGGAAGATGGTTTCGCCCCGATAACCTTTTCTTCCCCTTGCGTACCTTGTGTCCTAGGCACACTGTGTTTCACAGACAATTGATTTTTCAGCTTTCATGGAGTTCTGTTTGGAGAAACAAGGCACACTTCAGCTGGGGGAGCGTCTCAGTAACCAGGTCAAGTATTACTTTGCCTTTGAAACCTTTCTCATTTGTCTTTGCTATTGGCTTTCTGGAATTACAGTCTTCTTTATTATTTCTGTTCTTAATACATTACTTCTGACTCCAATGTAATTTATTTCAAGTGAAACAAGAGGTGAGAGCACTTTTGACCTTGTCTAATCGCAAAAAACCAAATGCACATCTTAATGATTTCTGTCTATGTATTTTCGTTTTCTTTCAGTATATTTCTTTCTTCCATTAGGCCATCTTTACTCACTCTCTCCAAAGAAATTGAATCTTTTTCTCCCTAAATGAATGAGTTTTTTTGTGGGTTGATATTTATAGAGATCTACAACCGTTGCCAAAATGCATTTTAAAATTGAATTGTGACTTTGTTATTCACAGATGTATCCCAGTCCTCATAAGTCAGTCATGTTTTGTCCATTAGCTCTCAAACCTGAGGCAACTGCCAATCTATATTTTATGTATTCTGATCATTTCATACAAATCAATTCAAAACTCATGTGATTTGGGGTTCTTAATAGGTCACTGCGCATGGTTTTACGGTTCCTTTATAATGTAACATGGATTTGTGCCTCATGCCCTTGTGTGAATGAATGTACATAACGTCTTGTGTATCCATTTATGTGATGGAAATGTGAGTTCTTTCTACCTTGTCACTTATGGACAATGTTGCAATGAATTTTTCTGTATAAATTTCTATTTGTGATTAATGCACTTTTAGTGGAAATCATATTTTCTTTCTATAATCTTATTTGTGGACATAGTTAAGAATATAGATCTATAGTGACTACATGACTTTGAACCATTTCTCTCCTTTATTTTGCCTTCAATTTTCTCATATTTAAAAGGAGGTTATTAATAACATCTTCTTCACTGGAAAGTTGTTAAGAAAATTAGTTTATAAAAATGTATACAAGTTAGTGCCAAGACCATGGTAATTACCTTGACATATTTTCTATTAATAGTTTTTAAATTACATGCCATTGATTATATAATTTAATCATTTAATAACTGCTTTCTGGTAAACTTAAATCGTGGGACTCTACTGATTGTTCTATGTAAAAAGCACATTTGTTGCGATACTGTAGAGTAAACAGATGTTGTTAAAATAGGCCCGACTGGTCACTTAAAAGAAGGTCCCGTAGAGGGACTTCTGTTACACTGAAGTGACTCATAAAGGCAAATTTCAGTGTTGGAAGAAAAATAAAGTCCTATGTGTTTCCCTGCATTACATCTTTTTATGCTCTGAATTTGTGCCTGCATTTAAAAGAGGAAAGAAAGAAGCCCATGGAAGAAGGTTTTGTCTAAAGTTCTGGATTTCATATTAACTGTGGCCACAACTACAATTGTTCTGTGGTTCCCAGAAGGTATGTTATGAAGTGTGTGAACTGAAAATTGTCATTTGAAAAAAATAGGAAAGAGTTATATGATCAGAAGAGAAACTAGAGTATAAAAATTTATCTGAATAGTTGTCTCAATGCTTGGGCATTCACTTGGTCTATAAACCTGATTTTGGTCAGGAATATGGATTCACCCCCACCCCCTTTTATATTGGGAAGAAGGCTTAATATAAGGAACTTGGAGGCATAGAACTTCTGAAGAGATGGGCCTATTAACTCAACATTCTGCAGTAACTAAAGTAGATATTCCTCAGAAAGCTGCTGTAAACCCTTATGCAAGCCTTCCATTGGATCTCCGATTAACCTGCACACCTGCCACAGTTGCTGCACGAGGGATCTTTCTCTTTTGCTTTCAATATCTCACACAAGATTCTGTCAGTGGAAAATTACCTCTTGATAATTACTGGCAAAATAATTGGAGCATGTGGTTTTAGACACCTCTAAGGTCAGAAGCAGATGACAGGCGTCAGGGATGGTACCACATGCTGATTGATTTCCAGCAAAGTTTATGGGTTTCTATTTGAGATATTTCCACTGAAAGTACTTGATCATTACACATGCCTCTCTGTGTTCCTCATAAGATGTAAATAGTTTAAAATGCCAACATGATGAGTAGAAACAAAGACATTACTTCCAAACATTATATAGGGTTTTGTAAATTTCAATTCAATAGCTTTTCTCTAATACGATGCCATTGCAGGCAATTACTTCATGCTTAAGTAAAGTGGAACCTTGCCCAATTTGATTGGCCACAAAAATTTAAGTGATGACAAATATTTTTGAAGGATCTTGCCATGAAATATTTTGAGTAAGGCAAGCAGATGAAAATAGAAAGTTCATTTTTCAAAGCAAAAGACAACTGGCTTTTAGATTAGGAGTTTGTATGTATTTTAAATTTTATTTAATCATTTCTTTTTTTTCCCACAAACCAGATTGAAACAAAGTTATGAGTAATAAATGAAGCATATTATATAAAAAGCTAAATAGATCCATTTATTCATTTGTCTATTCATTTTGGGTAAACATTTTTTTTCTTTTTTTTCTTTCATGTGTCACCCTGGGACAAGGGAAAAGCCTAAAGGACCATTTGTTGCTCTTTGTCAAGGCTGGAAAAGGGATGACAGCCTTTTAAACACAAGTCCATCTCAGGGCTAATACTTATCTGGCAGTGTCAAGAGTCTGGATCATCTCTACAGCTTCTGAACTGCAAAACAAAGCTTACTTAAAATGGAACTAGAAGGAGCCAAATCATTAGCTCAGGGTGATACACTGAAAGTTGAGGTCTGGAATGGGTTGTATAAAGCAACGTGGAATTATAAAGAACATAGAATACATTTTCCAAAAGCATACCATTTTAAAAGTTAAAGGATCCAGCAAATATAACAATTTCTTAACATATGTACTTATTTTTGATGACTTTAATAAATGGTCTCTAGAGGCTGAAGCGATGGATCCGTGAGTGAAATTACTGACTGCTCTAGTGGAGGTCCTAGGTTTGACTCCATGCAGCCGCATGCAGCTTACAACCATCTGTAACTCCAACTCCAGGTGATGCAATGGCCTCTTCTAGTCATTGCATGTATCAGGTATGCACAGGACACACAGACCTACATGCAGGCAAAACACCCATGCATGTGAAAAAATAGTAAAACGTGTTCTCTTTAATATAGTTATATTGAAATTTATTTTCAAAGTGTTTCCTATATGCTAATGATGAGGTACTTAAAAGAGACATTAAGAAGACTAACCTCATTTAAAATAGCAAAAAAAGATACATGCTTAGGTGTAATATAAATTAGCAGTCGAATGTCTATATATATTTTGAAAACTATAAAACACTGATAGAAAAAAATTGAACACCATAGATGGGAAGGTATCCTGTGCTCATATTGGAAGGATTAAAGTTGTTCAAATACTTACACTAAGGTATGAGCAATGGCCAAATTCCTGTAAAATCCCAGCATCAGTATCCCCAAGTAAAAGCAATGCTGGAATTTATAAGTAACTACAGACATTCATGAATAGGCAAAAACAACAAAGCTGGAAATATCACGCTAACTGCCTTCAAAATATATTATAAAGCAACAGTAATGAAAACCAGCACGGGATCAGAATCAAACCAGCTCCTTGCTCAATAAAATAGGATTATAAAACAAAAAGAATCCCACTTATTTATAATCAATTAATTTTTTATAAAGATGCCAAGGACACACACATTTAAGAAAAAGTCTATTCCATAAGCAGTGTTGAGAAAACTAATTGGCTCTGTGCAGAAGGAGGAAATTATGTTATACCATACATACAATAACTCAACATGGTTTGAGACCTAAACAAAAAACTTGAATCTATGCCATTCGTTGAAGAAAATTCCAGAATTTCCATGAAACTAGTCTGGGTAAAAAATTACTTTGGGAGTGATCTTAAAACTTGAGTCATAAAAGCAAGATTAGATCAATGGGATCACACGAACTGGAAGGTTCTTGCCTGACAAAAGAAACATCACACTAAGGGTATGGTCCACAGATTAGATCAATATTTTCTATTTATACATAATGGGCTAATATCTAATCTGTAACAAGAAATAAAACAACTCAGGAATTAAAAAGAATGTTAAATTGGACAAATAATCCTAAGTCTTCCACCAACAGTGCATGGCTGGACGTAGGAGCAGTGTTTCACTAGGATTGTAATCAATCCTGTAGAGACATGAGAAGAACAGGGTCCCACAAATAACCTTTCCAAACACAATTACCGAGGTCTCAAGGCTCACCGTGTGCCTGATGTTCTCTATGTATCCAAGGGTAAGCCTGTTAACTTTAATGGCAGTTCCACGAAGGGCAGACCATTATTATCCTCAGGAGCTAAAACCACAAAGAAGTTAAATGTCCAGGCCACACCATAAGCAAGTAGCAGACAGGACTTTGAGGGTAAGGCATGAGAGTCTAGAATCCAGATACTTAATCTTTTTTGCCAAATGAAAGAATTTGATAATCTATAAAACATAATTGCAATAAAAATAAGTAATGTATTTATAGCTTGGAATTATTTTGAGTTTCTTATGGCTGTATAAAGAAAACCTAAGATTTCTCCCGCATTAAGTAAGACTCTCTACTTTTAATCTAATTTTTTGTTCTACTGGGCTTTGGATGATTTCTTTGAGAAACAAGACTACTTCTTTTGTAGTGGGGATTGGAAGATCAAAAGTTAAGCATTTGTAGCAGAGTATAGGACAGTAATAAATTATAAGAAACCCAGCAGTGGATAAAGGTAATACTTGATATCGATCATTTAAGACATGGGTATCAAACAGCAGGCAAGCATATCCACAGGTGGTCTCAAGCAATCATATGGAGGTAGAGATGCTGTTAGCAATGTATAATTCAAGAGTGCTGAGTGTCACAGGAATATTTAAATTATATTAAATTAGTATACATAGGACCAGCAAAATGCACCACTTGTCTTGAAATCCAGACAGCATGAGTTCTATACCTGGAGCTCATGCTGGGGAGAGGGAACTGAATCACAAAAGTTACTCTCTGATCTCCAAACACACACCATAACAAATGCCTGCCTGTGCTTACATACACACATGCCTCTCTCCTCTCCTCTCCTCTCCTCTCCTCTCCTCTCCTCTCCTCTCCTCTCCTCTCCTCTCCTCTCCTCTCCTCTCCTCTCCTCTCCTCTCCTCCCTCCTTCCCTCCCTCTCTCTTCCCTCCGTCCTCCCCCCCTCTGACACACACAGGTACACACACAAATTATTCTTAAAAAAGAATCACATCACATTAAAGAACAACACATTTGTTAGGACACATGGACTGGATAGTTTTGTGTCAACTTGACAGATGTCAGAGTCACTGGTGACTAGGTAACCTCTGCTGAGAAACTGCCTCAATAAGACTGGGCTATAGGTGGGCCCGTAGGACATTTTCTTAATTAGTACTTGACATGGGGGGCAGCCCATTGTGGATGGGGCCATCTCTGGATTTGTCCTGGGTTCTATAAGAAAGCAGGCTTAGCAAGACAGTAAGCAGCACCCCTCCATGGCTTCTGCATCAGCTCCTGCCCCCAGTTTCTATCCTGTTTGAGTTCCTGTCCTGACTTCCTTCAATGATAAATAGTGATATGGAAGTATAAGCTAGACAAGCCCTTTCCTTTCCAACTTGCTTTTCAGTCATGGTTTTTTATTGCAGCAAAAGAAACCCTAACTAGGGCAACATACAGCTTGCTAATTTGATTAGCATGTCCATGTTGAAGTTTATGATTACCAAGTTTCAAAATTATTTTATAATTAGCAATGAATAGATAGGCTGTTTGGGGTTTATTGTTTTGAATGATTTCAGGTTTTAATGAGACAAACATGTAATCAAAAGAAATACGATTTATTGAAGCAGAACTGGTAGGTTCTGCTTCCTAGGGGCAGGTTTAAATTGCTATGACAAAGGACAACACAGTTTTAAGTCATGTAAAACTGAAGCACACAAACATTATTTCTTCTTAAACTATAAAAATGTCTATTAACTGTAACAAGAATGAAGTTATTGGCTCCTTTCTCACAATCATTTTGAGATGTTCATGTCTGAATTCATGAATTATCTTCCAACCACTGCTAAATATATTTCTCTTTTTCTAATGGTTTGCTGGTGACATTCAGTCACATGGTTTTGTTTTCTGTTGCTCTATGGTGATTTGAAAGTATTGAATACTGGGAAAGAGAATTCCATGATGTTTAGTGGATCTGTCCGGTGCTCTACTCCAGAATATATCTGTGTGTGTTTTGTGTATCTGTTGGCAAGAGCATTTTAACTGAGAAAGCTTATGGGTTGTTTAATATCTGAGGGGGGAAAAAGATGTGAAGGCAGAAAAATTTCAGTATGAACTTGCTGAGAATTTGGATGTAAATTATTTCACAAGGCAGAAGCGCATAAAATATATTTGACATAGAACAAAATCCAGTCAAGAAAAGATTGAATTAAATTAAGCACCAGAGGCAGCACATTAAATTGCATTAAGATTGACACGAAGGTTTTCCTATGGTGTAATAACCTACTTCCACAGGTCTGTGATCTCCTGGATGTACTTGTACAATGACTGAAGAACAGTCATAGGAGTGTGACAGTCTTTCATATTTGCATTAATTCCAAAGATCATAAGAGAAGTTAATGAGAAGGAAATGTTAGGAAAGATTTCAAGGTTATTCTCATATATTTATGAGAGTATCTGTGCACAAGGCTATTTATTTAGCACAGGGTTCTATCTCAAGAGCCATAAAACAGGAGCACGCATGACCCTGATTAATTTTCTCTATTATTTTTTTCCTTCTAGCACATCATCATGTTCACAAATACAGCATCTGTTATTCCCTGATATATATATATATATATATATATATATATATATATATATATATATATGTATATATATGAATAAAATGGGGATTTATTTTTTCTTACTTCCCGTAGGAGAAAGGACCTTGGAAAATAAAAATAAAAATGTACAAATTTTATCAATTGTCCTTGAGTAATTTTCAACACATAGATGTATGAATATGTGTCAAGATTCAGAAGTTTCATTCTATTTAGATTTTATTTAAATTCAGTCATCTTGTGGCTTAGGCTTGAAACATCCTGCATGAGCTCACATTTCCAAAGTTTATTGCCTGAATTGGGATACATTTTAAGGGTGTTCTGGATCTTGTTTAAAGCAGTCTGGCTAGTGCAGTAGGCTACTAAGGCAAGATTTTTTGAAGGTTATACCTATCCCTGACTTCTGTTCTGCTATGTACTTCCTGGCCCTCTGAAATGTGATCAGATACTGTCTCAGGTACCCAACGCCAGATTTCTACAACCTATTTCCTCTTCTTCACATTCCTCATGTTCCACTCACAGAACTACAATCTTCACGTTAGAAGCAATTCACATGCTTTCTTCTCTATGCCAACGCCTAGTGGCTCTATCAATCCTCAGTGCTTATTGAGACATGTAAGTGCTAAGGCTCTCAGGCAGGTTCTGCTTTTGAAATGCTCTACAGAGAATGACATCTGTTCTTAACACTATTCTACTTGGATCAGGGCCTGGCTCTCCTCACAAGTATCCTACATCATCTTTAGTCCCATTTGAGTCGTAATATAGTTTGTAGCTAACATCCTATGTAAGTCATGGTAGCCATCACAATGTTAAGTGGCAGTCATACGCATGTTCTAGAATGGTGGTAAGTGTTAAATGGGTAGTGTGTGTAGAATAACAGGCTCTCAGTAATAGAAAATGTCAATTTCTTCTTTTGAAACACACGTGGGTATGTGGGAAGCACCATCACAGAAGCATGGGAGATAGAATAGGGGGGTTGTGGAGGGGAAACCGGGAAAGGGGATAACAGTTGAAATGTAAATAAATAAAATATCCAATAAAATTTTTTAAAAAAGATCCTGGAGACTTAAATTCTCTCTTTGCTCTTGAAGATGAGTTTATTTTTAGGCCAGAACTCCACTAATTTTATCTTTAATCATTGACCTGATATGACCTTTGACATTATGTTCAATTCAGTCTTGCTTATAATGTATGTTTTGGTTTGTGTCATCTTTTTCAGATTAATAACACACCAACATTGGTCTAAACTTTGACGGGTTTTTAAACTTATTGGCTCTAAATGCTGCAATTTGAAACAGTGTTTGTAGGTTCCTAATGCCCCTAAGCACCCTCATCTCAGCTGTTTGGGAATAGTTACAACGTTCCCTCCATAGTGTGTGTGTGTGTGTGTGTGTGTGTGTGTGTGTGTGTGTGTGTGTGTGTGTGTGTTGGGTGTGCATGTGCATATTTTTATTCAGGCCAAATACAGGGTGGATAATGTATTTCAGGTTTATTGACAACTATTCTTCTCTATCTTAAAATGACATAATAAAAGCTTTTCACCCAATTTTTGCTATTGTTTAATAAAACTATCATTGGAAGAATTCATACAAAATATATCATTCTATTTATGTTGACTAAATGGGACAAAATAAAACTAATGAGAGACTGTTATATAAAGACTTTATCTTTCTATTTAAATGAAAAAAAGAGACAGAGATAACCATTATGATATTGGCATGTAAATTAACTCACTTGAAGGAAATTAGAATACAAATATATAACCATGTGGTGATTAATTCAGCAAGTTCAGAGTCACTTCAGTAGCTGGTCAATCAATTTCTTATACCCGCCATGTTGTCTATTTGTATATGTGTAAAATAATGTTAGAAATTAACTATGGATGCTTCCTTTTTGATTAGGGTTCCTTTTCCCCCAAAGATTAGTAGTTGTAGAATTCTGGTATGGAGAGTAGTTTTAACTGTCAATTTGACAAATTGTTGAATTACCTGGGAAGAGATTTCGATGAGGGAGTGTTTAAATCAGGTTGGCCCGTGGCCATATTTTTTCAGGGATTCCCTTGATTAGATTAACTGGTGTGAGGAGACCTACCTACTGTGGGCAGTGCCATGGCCTGGTTTGGGTCCTCAACTGTGTAACTGTAGGCATGTACGCATTCACTCTTTCTTCTTGACTGGGGGTGTGACTGGCTGCTTCAAGTTCCTCCCTTGACTGCTCTGCAGTGATGAACTATAACCTGGAAGTGTAAGTCAAAGAAACCTTTTCCCACTTAAAGTTGTTTTTATCAAGTTGTTTATCACAGCAACAGAAAAGAAACTAGAAACTAGGGCACTTGGTATTTATTTCTCTTGTTTTGGCTAAACATCAAATGTATGGGGGGGGGGGGATCCTGGGAGTGTATGCAAGAAAATAATACTGCGTGAGAAGAAAAATCAAGGAAAAATAGGAACCATGGCATCTTCACAAAACTTGGATTAGAAATTGCAGTGTTTCCACCAGGATTAGGTGTCTCAAACCTTCTATTGGCCCCTTCCAACTCATAAACTGTATTTAGGATTATGTAAGTCATTCAATACTTTTACATGACAATGCTAAACAAATGGGTTTGAGTAACTTCCATGCTCTTTTTAGGTTGGTATGTTGGTTGCAGTGGTCCCAGATGCTTCAGGGAGCATCATAAACCTGAAAAGCCTACTTCTTCATGCATGGTGGAAGGTGGCAAGCTTCATACAACCAAAGAGTTTACGTTTGCTAAAGTAATTTCCCTTCCACTTTCCATGTCTTTTGAGATTTCATTTATTTATATACACCGTAGCATTAAAAGAGCAAAACTAACATTCAAAATTTGATGTTTTGAACCTTTTTATGTTTTTAGGCATAAATATATCTTTTTTTTGTTGTTTTGTTTTTCGAGACAGGCTTTCTCTGTGTAGCCCTGGCTGTCCTGGAACTCACTCTGTAGACCAGGCTGGCCTCAAACTCAGAAATCCACCTGCCTCTGCCTCCCAAGTGCTGTTAGATTTATTCTTAACTCACATTCTATAAGTGAATTTTTGGTGTGATTGGCTTTCCTCTCTAATGAATAAAAATCTCACAAAATAATTATTTAATTATCTCTTATTAGAGAGCTGGAAGTATTTGTCTTTGGTAGATATACATTTCATCAGATTCATGCAGGAATAATTAGCTTTGTCCGTAGACATAGTCTACTTCCTACCCCTCTTTCACTGTTCATCTCATCCGATTTGTTCCAGTCATTATCTTATATTTTTTCATTTGTAGAACTCATCAATGCATTTCAAGCATGACAAGATCTAACGGGCTTCGGTATCTTCCCAGAATTGTGTCCTTTAGTGTGGCTTGCTTTTCTGTCCCTTTTCAAGCACTCTATAGCGTCCTTCCTGCTGCACGCTCCAGCGTGTGATCCTCCTCTGTAACACTGCTAACTCCACTTTCTTTTCCACTACTTAAGGAACTTCCCCATGTTCAGTCTACACTGATTCTCTCTTTGTGCAGTGGCTTCAATGCCATCGCTATGCCTGTCATCTGGAATTCATTTCTTAGATTCTGTTCTCTATTCTGAGTTCTGACCATATTTCTAATATTCACACTAAGTTTTACCAGTTGTGTTGAACTCAGTGTCTATGAACACCACAGTTTTCTTCAACTCAGGAAGTAATGTATATACTATTTCGTGAGGAAGAACAAGCTCCTTCAGTAAATATTATTTTGTCCAGGACTTATTTCAGGAATTGGACCTTTACATAAAAAGACCTGTTCACGTCTTTCATTCTGCATTTTCAGTCCCTCAGAAGTGGAGTTCCACCCACTGCCAAACATTCTCCAGTGCTCATTGCCTCTGCACCACGTCTCTCAGCATAGTGTGTCACTGTGTAGATGATAGCGCTGACCACAGTGAAAGCTTTCGCAGCCCTCTTAGGAACAGCTGTCTCGATCTCATTATTGGCATTGCTTTAATGATTTCCATGTGAAACTCATAATAATCACTGAAAATGCAAATCAATTAATTCCAAAGGAAACTGGAATAAAAAAATCTAACTCTCCAGTAGTATAACAATGATCTGTCCCTGCCTACGCTCTGGGCACTGAGCCCTAACCAAAATGGCATGGCTGGGTTCTCACACCAACCTCATTTTCATTTTGTTTCCTGGAATGTTCCAAAATTTCCATCAGCCTGATCTCTTGTTAAGTATCTCCCTTCCCCCAAAACCCAGGGCAGACCGTCTTACCTACCCCCTCTTTGACTGATACTCTCATTATATCTTCTTTTTCTTTATACTGTTCAAAAGATTTCAATTTTCATTTTTTGTATCAAGTCATTATCTCATCAGCTGAACATAAAAATCCGTGAGAGTAGACACTGCAATTTTTGTTCACTCTGCTCCCAGTATGTAGCATAACACCTGAAATATAATACTCAGTAATTTTACATTGTTGAAAAAATGTGTGAATTTATAAAAAAATAATTTCCAAGAGTCATCATTAGCTTTTCTTTTTTTTATTAATAACTTATCATGGATATAAAGTAAGCAATATATGGTTGCAAATAAAAATTATTTAAAAACTAAAATAGTCTGATTGCTATAAGTTCATATGCATTCCCTCCAGAATTCTATTATTGAGCCCGAATAGCCAATATATTGCCTTTGAGAGGTGTATAGATCACTAGGAGACTTCCCTCATGTATGAGATAAAGGTCCTGTAAAGGAGTCATCACAGTTACCCATCCTTTTTACATTTTAACATAGCGTACAGTGCTTCTTTGCTTTAGAGGGTGTAGTATCAAGACACACTCCTGGAAGCAGACAGTAACACTACTAGGCATGCAGATCCTGCCAGGGTCTTGGTTATGACTGCATACAGCTTCCACATCTCTAAGAAGGAAACTTATAATCTTCATAAATTACCCAGTTTCAGGTATTTTGTTATATCACCATACAAGGACAAAGTCAGTGACCATGCATAGGACTGATGACTGTGAAGACGACAGGCAAGTTCTTTGCCTTTTCTTGATAATGCATAGGTTACTTGATAATTGAGCTTCAGTCATTTCAATGGATTAATATGTGAGCACCATATGATTTCCCAATTTTTTAAAAACATTTTTTTATTTATTATGTATACAGTGTTCTGTTTGCATGTATGCCCACAGTCCAGAAGAGGGCACCAGATCTGCTTGTAGATGGTTATGAGCCACCATATGGGTGCTGGGAATTAAACTCAGGACCTCTGGGAGAGCAACCAGTGCTCTTAACCTCTAAGCCATCTCTCCAGCTCCAATTTCCCAATGTTTTATCCACCAGTTTTGGGCTGATTTATCTGAATTTTCTAGGCAAATATCTTCTGAAATATTCTCTCTTTCTTCTCAGTTTTCCTAAGTCTCCATTATCCTATTTATAATGTCTGACCCTTGCTTTCTTGATCAGCTAACACAAGTCTCTATGTAAGGTAGAACAAATTACAATAGAACGTACTTCAGAATCAGTTGCAATGAAAACATTTTACATATAACAAGTTTTCACTGGTGTATGCTGATTATCAAAGTCTAAACGAGTAGGGGTGTAAACTTTCTGTCTTGAATTATTTGTGACTTATTTACATATTCTACTTTTTCAAACTCTTTTAATTTCTTTGGCATTTTGTGTTTGTTTCTCTATGAACATAATGTTAGTCTCCTATTAGATGAGAAGGATACCAAGGAAGAGGGCTAATTTATAAATTGTCAAGATGCAAACTTTTCTGCATTAGAATAAAAAGATACAAAGCAAATGTGAAGAAAAAATATAGTTGATGGGATATAATATCTTCAAATTAGCATTTACAAAAATCAACATCCATAAAGACTTAAGGAAGACTGTCAATGCAGATGTTCTACCAGTTCTGGGGACTGAAGCATTATGCAGTGAAGGCTAGCTGATCACTTGCTGCCAAGTGAAGCCTTATGTGAAGTAGACTAGCACTTGATCGGTTGCTGGGGACTGAAGCTTTACGTAACATATGCTAGAACGTGACTGCTTGCGCATCTTCTGCTCCAGCATTGGTAGCTTGTAGGACTGTTCCCACACAGAATCACAGACACATTTGCTCTTTGTGCCCCAGTGTCATTCTTTGGTTCAGGTGAGACAGAAAGGCTGACAATAGCACTGGCTTCGTACTGCCTAGCTAAATATACAATCTTCTCTGTCTTGTCAGCTCTCCGTCGAGAACTGGAAAAACTTTTCTGTTCCTGGACATATTAGCTTCAAGTGACTAACCCTTTTGCTCTGCGTGCTTTGAGTACACTCTGGTTCCTTTACTGAGCATGTTGCATGCTGTCATTTTAGATCTGGTCTCAAACTTCCATTCCCCAGCCATTTATCCTTTGGAATGGTGAACTCAGCCTCCCTGTTTATCTTTTAACAGACTGTAGAAACAATGGTAAGAGCAGTTACCATGGGAATTTTATCCTGGTATCCTTGCCAGGGCTTAACATGATATATGCATTGTAAACACAAATATTTTATTTGAATTTTTATTAAACTAGATTCATGATAGTGAGGACAGTGACAAACCTTTGTCAAAGAGCCCCATTCACTTTGTAAAGTGGTTCCTTTAAGACAATATATGGTCCAGAGATTTTCCATGGCTTGTAGGAACTGGTGTGTGTGTGTGTGTGTGTGTGTGTGTGTGTGTGTTTTGTGTGTGTGTGTAACAGCAATTAACACAAAAGAGGCCATGAATTTGAGAGAGGGTAAGGAGGAGTTGAATAGAGTATATGTAACTATATGTTAATTACAAAATAAATATAAATTAAGAAATTAAAACTGCTGTACTTACTGTTAATATTCATACTGACTGCAGACACTTAGCTCGCAATTGTTCTGCTTCCTGTCCCACTGTGGCTCTAATTCCCTGACTTTCTCTGCTCTCATTTTTTCTGCACATTCCAAACGCTATCTATTTGACCAGATATTCATCATTCTCAGCCCAGGCTAGTTTGAATTGTCATGCCTGAGCTGGAACACTCTGGCACTACCACTATGTTTTCTTCATCTTTATTCCTCTGTAGGGCTTTCCAAACCATGAGTTAATTTAGTCTGACTCAGTCCCTGAGTCAACAAGACAATGTGTGCTGGCTCTCACAAGCTCGAGACTTGCCTAACCCTATTTAGTAAACGGGGTTCACAGTGTTCCCCAACTATGGCTCATGCTGTCTTTGGTGACACACCTGGCAACTGTTTAGACTGCCAGTACCTAACATAATGCTTATGTGTAGAAAGCACACAGTCTTTTAGAGACAGAGAACAAACACTTACCGTAACGATATAGGGGTGTTCAGGAAAGCGCCCTCTCCTTCCATACCCAAGCTTCACTTATTTGAGGTGACGTTAACATCCCATATGCTGGGAGCACAGGAGCCTATCCTGCTGTTAGAACAGTGGATTTACTTTTTAAAATGTGGCTTCAGGGGAAGCAAGCTTAAGAATTTTATTGACTGGGTTATCTCCACAGTCTCACAAATCAATGGTTCTTTGTAGTTTTGGTAATATTTTCTTTGATTATGTGATACTAGTTCAATGTATGCAAACACGTAAGGTTTTGGAAAGAGCTTCTGGCTTACATTTGGATTCTCTGCAGCTGCTCATGAATGTGCGCTGCTCTGCAGCCATGTTCTTGGTACGAGGAGAGTACAAGGTTGAGCTATATATTAGCATGTTCTCCGAATAGTGTTTGTAGTATAATTATTCCACATCACTGGCAAAGAATTGGTGTTCACAGATGGGATTAATTTATGATAAATGAAACAGGAAATAGAAAACTACCATTAATAGTGCATATAAGAAATGGTAAACAAGAGAAAGGGCTGATTTTTAAAATGCTAGATAGAGCAGACTCTATGTTTTGTTTGTAATTCAGGATCTAGTGTGGGTATTAGCAATAGAGGAATGATTTAAACTGAAAGAGAGGGTATCTAGACCACAAAAGAAGACCCCTCACAAAACATGCTGAATCACAGGAACTTTTCAGAAGAGCCAGACATACTTAGGGGATTTATAAAATATTTTACTCTCATCAAAACTTCCTTTAATAATTAATGTTCATTATATACTGTTCATAAATAGTTATTGGGTTTGTAAAGCAAATAAGAGCCAATAAGTACGTATTCTATTAAAATTCTCATTGATAACAAAGACTATGCATTATGCATTCAAATTTCAAATATTGCTGGGAAAAAAGCCAACAAATCATCAGGAAAGTTTTAAAATATCCTAGTCATCCATGAATTCCATTGTATCTTCTCTATCAAACATTTGTTTTTTTCACTATGATAACAGAATTCTACTGTTTTAAGCTGCTATCACATTTATTACTTTTGGAAACAAGAAATTAATTTTAAATGTGAAAAACTGAAGAATTTTATGATAACTTCTTCCCTGTTTTAACCATGACATGTGAAGATCTTCTATGTAGGAATGATACGTAGTAGGCTTACAGGTTGTCCTGACAACATTAGCGTTCTATGAGGAAGGACTTGAGCCTGGTCACATTTGCAGATGTCTTGGCAGTGTGACCATCTGATGTCATGAACAGGCTGTCACCTTACTGGTCCAACTGGTACTGGGAAGATTGGACCCATGCTAGATATGTAAGCAGATCAGGAAAATGCTTGCTACTTGAAAATGCACATGGAAGGAGTAACAGAAGCTTGAGAAATGTGGCAAACACGTATCAGCTCAGGGCAAGGTGACATGAAAATACTGTGGGGCAGTGGAGGAGCATGAAAGAAGGCTAAAGGAATAAATCCAACAGTATAAATTGAGGAAAATGAGGATGGCATTAGTAAGCTAAAGAATTTCACATTACCATTACTGGGTAAGAAAGCTTGAACACAGGAAGAGGGGAAAAACTACAATGGAACCCTCAGGGGACTTTGAACCAATAAGAATACCCTATTGTGTTATGACCATGACATTGATTTTGTGGTATCAGGAATATCTGATACAGTGCCAATCTTGATACACACTACGCGTATTTATGGGCAACTCTCAAAGGAGATTTCAGAGAAACAGCTTCAACCTAAGTAGGTTCCGTGTGACAGGAAGCAGCTCTTTGTACAATGTCACTTCAACACTCTGACAAGAACAACTGTATCTTTCATCAGCCAGAGAAGCTGTGCATGTAGGTGTTAATGGGTAAATGTTAACAATGACTGCTGCCCGTCTATTTAGATACAGAAGTTGGACTACAACACCAGTCATTTTGTTTTCTTTCTTAATTATGTTCCCTCAAGTATAGGAGGCACTTCTAACATGGGCTGAAGGTAATGAGAAAATTTCTAACATGTACACATGCAGGAGGGACTGTGGGTGTAGGCATGTAAAACTGTTGTCTTACTGCTTCCTTATATACGTTAGTCCTGGCTCTGAGGTACTTGGGCTTTATTGGTTCGGTGAGAGCCCTGGAATCAATTGCTAAACTGATGTCTGTGAGTATGTGTGTTTTCTGACAAACAGACCCCACATTTTAATTCTATGAATGATGACCTTGAGACCACTAAGAACCATACAGTAATAAAATTTGGTATTGATACTTTAGTGGATAAAGCCATGAAAGAAAGGCAATGGGATATATAACAAAAATTTTCTATATATAAAAGGTAGCTGTGGAAGACTGTTAACTCTGCCAAATACAAAATTGTTAAAAAGTTACTAATATCATTCTTATTTCTCTTCAAAAGTTCTATAATGAGACTAATGTAGAAACTTATTCCTACGCTTATTTAAGCTATACCAGCAAAGCACAGTATGGAAGTATCTCCCATGGATTTCTGAGAACCAAGTAAAGCCTCCTGCTTCCTGTAGTTTATATTCTAGCACCAAGACAATGACAGATGTATATAGAATGATATTTAACTGTGTAAGAATTTTCATAATGTTCAGAGTGCTTATTAGAGTAGTTGCTTAATTAATATTGAAGGAAAAAATAAATCACTTAGTGGACAGTATCCTCATTTTGCTTATTTTATGGTACTCCATGTATTCTTGTTGTTCAACAAAAAGTTGAAATGAATTAAATTTATCCTACTTACTTGAGCAGAGAACAAACAGTTCAGGACCTGGGTAGTTTTTGAAACCAGAAGACATTCTGATAGTTCCCCTCACTGACAACATGAGTAAATTGTCTTTTTCCTGAGTTTCTGCTTCTACTTCCAGAAATTATAGGGACTAAGCCTACATAGTGTTGTCCCGCTGATTAAATGAGGTAAAGATATTTAATGCACACACGTTACATATGGGTAAAATAACCTCTAGTTCATTTTTCAAACAGGGAAATACAATGTTCTATATTTTATGATATCAATGTTTTAAATATTTTCTTTACATTTTCTTGTGGCACACCTTTTGATCTCAGAGAACGTGCTTGTCTTGTATTCTTATATGAGATGGTTGGTTAGGTGCAGCCACGAGAAAAAAAAATTGATGGGCTCTCACAAGAAAACATGAGTTACTATTAGGCAGGAGGCATGTAACAGTCACATGATGACCAAAAGGGAAGGTCAGGATGAATCTTTAGTGGATGTTCATTACAGAAGCAAAACAAGACATGGGAAGAGTCTAGCACTAGGGAAGTTTCTGTAATTAGTGTGATTTTGGTGACGGAGTGGTCTCTAATTGCATGTTTGCATAAAACTTGAAAATGGTGCTTCTAGAATATAAGGGTCTAAACAAAGCTATGCATAACACAAACTTCATGAGTTTGCACATAATAACATGCTTTTGGGCTCTTTGTCATCTTAAGAATTTGCTAGCATGGAGAAGCTGTATCTGCTATTAAAAGAAAATAAAAACCTTTAAACTTGTCAAACATCAGAAAATATATTGGAGATTTTTTTTTCTTAAATTGTAGTACATAGTGATTAAAAACTTAGACTCTAGAATGTGTTTCTGATTGATTACTTAATAGAAGGCACCTTGCTCCTTTTTGAATCACACATTTTTAAAAAAAAATTATAAATTTTTTTTTATATAGTAGTAGTTCTGGTATCCAGATCAATTATTTTAAAGAAAGTTGAGAATCTGACTCATTTATTTGAATACCTGGAGATAAATTACCCCCCCTGAATAAATACGTGAGAATTCTGCTCAAAATTAAGCAGTAGTAATAGGACATTGGACAAGTCTGTTGACAGCTACTGTGAACAACAAAAATTGTTTCCAGAGCAACAATACAAAAACCTGTTCTTGGGCAGGTCTCAAAGGACTGTTTACAGGGCATCTGTGAGATGTCCGTTGATCTATCATTTGTCTTCTATAAAAAATAGCTTTGAACATGCTCCACAGTCTCTTCTCCCTCTAAATTTTTACCTCACTCTGCACATATAGGAATATAAAACAGGCTTAGAAATCAAACATTTAATGAATAATGACATTTATTTTAAAACAACCCTTTGGCATGCATGTAATTTTTGCACTAATTCAATATGGAAGCAAATTTGCATGTTAATGAAATATATACATTTGTTTTTACATAAAAATTAAATCTTGGATAAATATTTGAAGCTACAGATCTAAAACGTCTTCAATGTTTTCCAGATTGATCAAAGTTTTGATTTTTTATCAATGCTAAAGTTGTCTCTTTGCATAAATACGTATGACAGTGGAAGGAACTGTCCTAATTTCAAGCCAAAATTCATTAAATAATTCATTAGGAAACATGCCAGCATCTCAAACAGAAAACTTTAAACCCAGACATTTCTATACAATGTAATTCAAAGATAAATTAATATGATGCTTATTTGATGAGGGATGCTGGCAGGAAAATATTAAAAGTCTTGTTTTCTATAATTAAACTTGCAGAATAAATGCAGTGCGATTCATTAAAGATTTCTGGCATTGGGAGCCCAGATAGCATGTGCAGTACAAAGTGCACTGAGGTCACGTGATGCAAACACTGGCAAGCCTCGCCAATGGCACCACAGCTTAATCACATATTTATTACATTAATATTTAATTATATAGTCAGAAGTTTGTTACCAGACTTCTCAAGACTGCATATGGGGTTGCGAATCACACTTCAGAAGCTGAGTTCTAGGGCATGAGCTTGACTGAAGAACTGTATAGTTCACATGCTGTATCCCTAAGCATCCTTGGCAGTACCAAGATGTTCACTCAGTATCTATTTGTTCAGCAAGAAAGTGGATAAGCTCTAAGCTATCGTTAGGTGTTGTAGGTACAGCAATCAGAAGTCATTAAATACAAATGAAAAAGTTCACATTGATTTTACCATTCCACAATATATTTATCTGGCATCAATGGGAGGGGAGGCCCCTGGTCCTGTGAATGCTCGATGCCCCAGCGTAGGGGAATGCTAGGGTGGTGAGGTGGGAGTGGATGGGTGGGTGGGGGAACAACCTCATAGAAGCAGGAGGGAGGGGGAATGGGATAAGGGGTTTGTGGAGGGGAAACCGGGAAGGAGGAGAACATTTGAAATATAAATAAAAATAACCAATAAAAAATATACTGTATAAAACACTATACATTCCAAAATATACTGTACAAAAAGAGACAGAGTTCATCTCTCTTAATCTGTCTAGATACTGTAACACTAGAGACTGAGAAATTGAGAGAGGTACTGTATTCACACTAAGAATTCCCCTCTCTGCTTAGCCACACTCCAGGGCAGTATGCCTATTCAACACCACCCCGGCTAGTTCTCAGCCTAACTAGTTGAACTGCAAATCAACTTGGCTCCATCACTGACTCCTGGTAGGAAGGCTGGAATCGGTGTGAGGAAAGAGTGTGTCCCCACACCCACCCCACTGCAATTCCATCGCGTGACATCTGGAGTTAGAACTTATTCCACCAGAGCTTGAGGACAGTAGTATGTAATGCTTATTTGGGTAAATTACTTCCATCTCTTGTATTGTACAGAGTAGACCAGGAATGTGGCCTCCACAAACGTTTTTAACCCTTGCAAGGCCTTGTTGAAAAATGTTTATCACTATCACTTTGTAAATGGAAAAGCAGTGAGAGATAGGAAGGGAAGGCAAAGGATCATTGTGATACAAAAAAGTTATACAGGAAGAATCCAAGCGTGACCCAAGAGAGTGTGTGTGATGCTGTGATACGCTGTATATGCAGGCTTTGTGACTTATTCAGTCATTGAGCTCAGTGGGCTATTTTCCTCTCAGAATCTTCACCCTTGCCTAAGTCCACCACTTTGCAAACCTATGCTTCCTATATTGTCCAATAGGGCTTATTTATAGAGAACAAAATCCCTGCCTAACTCTGCTCTGTTGCTCATAGAAACAAGGTTAATACACGAAACTGGGTTTAGCTCAGATGTCAATTCACCCCAGAAACACCCTGGGGAGACTTTGGAATTATTCGTAATTACCGCAAATTGAAAGTGATGAGAAAATTGGTGTTATTTTCCTATCAATCTCCAGAAAGATTATTATGCTATCTACTCACTACCAGATATTTTTTTTTAAAAAATCTTACTGTGAAAATTTATTCGACAAGCTTCAACATTAATTCCTAATCTGTGTTTTTCCAACATTCCAGCATGCCTCCTATTATCACAAGAGCTGTAGTAAAGTCCATAATTTGCGAATAATATTAAATATGGTTAAACTTTGTTTTAGCCTTTTATTGTGGAAAATTTCAAACAAGTACCCATGGTCCTAGAAGACTAATACGCCTTCCTTTGTTCTCATCAATCCGTGCTCAGCAGTTTTATTAACAAGTGTCAAATCTTACTCCATTTACATCTCCTACTCCTCCCCCAACCTTACCATTGTAGTGCTGGATTGTAAATTCATGACATTATAGTATATCATCCAGATTGAACTTAATTTTAAATCAGAATGTCCTAGAAACAAGAGAAAGCAGAGGGAAAAAAACCACAGAGACAATATAAGACAGAATTCAGAACACTGCCATGGAAATCGCTAGCTAATTTGTTTCTGAGATAATAAAGAGCAAAGTTATCTCTTTTGTTCACTGTATATGGAATTTATTGTTTAATATATTTAGATAATGATTGACATGCTAGTGGTTTCTCCAAGTAACTCTGGTGTGGACACCAGACACCAGGGGAGACATGACAGAATGAGTAGATTTTAGTAATCCCTAAATGGCATACCACTAAGAACCAATGATGACTGTTACATTAAGCACTTGCTTTTGAGACAGCATCTCATTTTATAGCCCTGGAACTCTATGTGTAGAGCAGGCTGACTTTAAACACAGAGAGGTGAGTCTACCTCTGCCTCAGAAATGCTAGGATTAAAGACATTCACCAACATGCTTGGCTTAAGTGCTGTTTTCCCCATGCAGCTGGTTACATCACAGGGATTTCTTATGCTGTACTATGAAAAGCATGTGTTGTAGCAGTGATTTTTTTTTTCCTTGTTGTACTCCAAATTGCACAGATCACCTCAGTAGCATGCAAGCTTAGAGACTGCTCTAGTGCCACTGAGGGAGACACTTAAACTCAAATGTTTCTGCGCTTTTCTTCAGTAACTGCCAATAGTAGAACTGTGGATCTGTGCATTTATTTGTTTATTTATTTATTTACTTATTTTACTTTAAATAACATCATTGAAATAAAGGCTTCCTTTAAACATGGCTTTTGATATTAGATTCCTTTGATATTAAATTTTCTACATTATAATTTTTTTTATTTTGTGGACCTCAATGTGTTAGTTAGCATGTGTTCATCGGTGTGCATGTGGTAGTGTACATGTAAATAAGTATATGTAGTATGTATGTGTGCCTTTAAAATTTCTTAGAAAAGATAAATATATATAAATATAGAATGTATTTTATATAATTAAATTATATCTTTAAATAAAATTATTTATATATTATATATTTATTATAAATATAAAATATAATTCTATATAAGATATATATAAAATGCACACATGGGCTGGACCGAGGCGCCTGGGATGTGGGAAGCTCCCGCGAGTCAGTGTGTGTGACCTTAGAGGAGATGCCTAACAGTGGGGATATGGAACCTGAAGTGGCCTTTTCCTGGACTCAGGCAGGACCCCCAAGGGAGGGTTAAGGACAACAATCCACCCACAAAACTTTTGACCCAAAATTTGTCCTGTCTAAATAGAATGCAGGGACAAAGATGGAGCAGAGACTGAAGGAATGTCTAAGCAATAACCAGACTAATTTGAGACCAGTCCCATGGGCAAGCACCAGTCCCTGACATTATTAATGTTATTCTGTTATGTTTGGAGACAGGAGCCTAGTATAATTGTCCTCGGAGAGACTCTACCCAGTAGCTGGCTGAAACATGCAGAACCAAACACTGAATTGAGCTGTAGGCCGGGGACTTTGATGGAAGAGTTGGGAGAAGGATTGAAAGCTCTGAAATGGATAGGAACTTCATGAGAATACCAACAGAGTCAACTAACCTGGACCCCTGGGAGCTCTTAGAGACTGAACCACCCACCAACCAGAGAGCACACATGGGCTGGACCGAGGAACCCAGCACATATGAAGCAGACTTGTACGTCAGTCTCCAAGTGGGTCTCCCAGCAACTAAAGTTGGAGCAGGAGCTGTCCCTAAAGCTGTTGCCTGGCTGTGGAATCTGTTCCTCAACAGGGCTGTGTTGTCTGGCCACAGCGAGAGAGAATACACCTAACCCTACAGAGACTTGATGCACCAGGGTCGGGGGACGACGGGGATACCCAGGGTAGGATGATATCCATGGTGAAGTGATACTCAGGGTGAGTTTGGCCCACCCTCTCAGAGGAGAAGGGGTGAGACACTGTGAGAGGGGTTCCAGGATGGGGGAAGACAGCGTTCGGGCTGGGATAAAAAAACGAGTAAGCTCTCAGCTTTCTGGTCCGGTCGCGACACTTGCCACTTGCTGACATGTCTACACTCTGATATCCTGGACTTTTATCCCTCTGGAATCATAAGCTAAAATAACCTCTTCCTTCTATACGTTGCCTTGGCCATAGTGTTTGATCACAGAAACAGAAAAATAATGAATACACATGACAAACACTTCACTGAGCTATTTCCAAGCCCTGTTCTCAGTTCTTGTAATTTATCTCATTGGAAATCTTCCATTCACAGTATTATCAGTGATCAGTGATGTGCGCGCGCGCGCATGTGCACACTCACACACACACACACACACACATATACACACACACACACACACAATCTAAATACTGGAAGTTTAGTTTATTCAAACTAAAATAATATTCATTAATGTCGTCACCCTTTTTATCATTTCATTTAAACTCTAATCTAACATACCAAATGCAGAACGTGGAAAAGCCTGTTCTCTGATATCTGAGATTGATGTTGCAATCAATATTGCCATCTAATGGAAATTAAAAGTCCTTAAAAATGCAGTAATGAAAAAAAAAACAGAGACCACATGTCAGCTAACACATACAGAAAATATATTTTATATTTATCTTTTCTAAGAATTTTTTAAAAGGCAAAACATTTTTGTAATTTGAGTCTCTCTTATAAGAGAACTTCTGTAATCTCTCAAACTTCAATCATACTTATAGTAAATCGCTTTGGTTGAGAAGAGATGTAATTTGTGTTTTGCTACTTTTAGCTTTGTGACTAAAGAAATTATCTGAGTATAGGTATTAATGTACTCTTAAGTAAAATTTTATGTTTAGCTTGCATCATTTTATTTAAAAGCCATGTCCTATGAACCAAGTGTGCGGATACATTTCACGTGCGAGCACTGAATGTAATATGCAGTACTCCAGCCTTTGTTCTCAAAATAAACTGGTTGATGCCGCTCATTCTTGCAGTTTCTGACGAAGTCTTGTCTAGCCAGGACTTTCCCACACCAAGTGTCACATACTAGACTGCTGTGTATGTTGTAATTTTACCTTTCCAAGAATTATGGTACATATTTCACTTTTACAAAAGTTTAAAAATAAAATGAGGAATGGCAAACACGAAATCTCATTCTGGAGTACATTAATATAGAGAACTCTAAATTCTCTATAAATTAATTAGCAACTATCAGTTACACATAGCTTTCCCTCATGGACTGATGCACTCATTTGCAGAGAGCAGGGCGTATATGAACCATGGACTGCCCTCAGTCAACTGCATCGGACTAACGCCTTACTATGACACAGTTTAAAGCAGTTAAAATTGCAGAAAGGTTTGCTTTGAATCAGGAGTTACTTGGGGGAAAGAGACAGGAGGGATGAGGCAATTACTATGTTTCCCACTCTCCTCTGTCAGCTCGGTCCCTCCTCTAAGCTTCCACTTCCTGTCCACTTAACGGATACCTTCTAAAATATCAATAAAATCATGTAGTTAACCTTTGCATCCACAAAACTGAACTTGTCCTGGGTTGATTGATGCTCTCTTTATTCCAGTCTAGGCCTATCTGATCAGCTTACAGCCTCACTACCAGGCCCTGGAGAACTGTCTCTTCTGTTATTGAGTTTGCTTTTTCTGGCTTTTTTATCTTCATTGGATCTCCTTTACAGTCTGATATAATGTTATCAAGCTTGATAATCAGAGCAATCCCTGGGATATGCATTATGTATCAAGTCAGTTTGCCCAAGGAAACTAAGAGTATTTATCCATTGGATATCATCTCTATTGACTGAGGGAAGCCCATGTATCATGTATACGTGGCTGTCTACAAGAGAGTGCACAAGACCAAGAAAGAGGGGCATGTGCCATTGGTATTACCAAATAACTGAAGGAAAATCTTGAGTTCTCTGTAGTAGTAACATACTCTAGAATGAGATTTTGTGTTTACCATTTCTCACTTAATTTTAAAAGTGAAATATGTACAATAATTCATGGAAAGTTAAGATTACTGCATGCCCAGCAGTCTAGTGTATGACACTCGGTGTGGGAAAGCCCTGACTCTGATGTCCCTTCTATTGATTGCCTTAACTAAGGAAAGCCATCTGTATTTCCAGCAGGGCTGGGTAAGAGATGAAGATAACACTTTTTTTTTTTTTTTTAGGACTTTGCATTTTTTTAATTGAATATTTTCTTTATTTACATTTCAAATGTTATCCCCTTTTCTGGTCCCGGTCCCCCTGAAACCCCTTATACATCCCCTCCTCCTCCTGCTTCTATGAGGGTGATCCCCCACCCACCTACCCACTCCCATTTCACTGCCCTCGATTTCCCCTACACTGGGGCATTGAGCCTTCACAGGACCAAGGACCTCTCCTCCCATTGATGCCTGACAAGGCCATCCTCTGCTACATATGCGGCTGGAGCCATGGGTCCCTCCATGTGTACTCTGTGGTTGGTGGATTAGTCCTTGGAAGCTCTGGGGGATCTGGTTAGTTGATATTGCTGTTCTTCATATGGGGCTGCAAACCCCTTCAGCTCCTTCAGTCCTTTCTCTAACTCCTCCATTGGAGACCACACGCTCAGGTTGGCTGCAAGCATCCGCCTCCGTATTTTTAAGGCTCAGGCAGAGCCTCTCAGGAGACAGCTGTATCAGGCTCCTTTCAGCAAGCACTTCTTGGCATCCACAATAGTGTCTGGGTTTGGTGACTGTATATGGGATGGATCCCTAGGTGGGGCAGTCTCTGGATGGCCTTTCCTTCAGTTTTGAATTAGGTTATAAAAAGTGTTCATTCTGTGCTGCTCATATATAGTCATATTTTATAGATTTTTAAAGTTCAAAAAACTTTTGGAGATTATATGTCTCTCCTCCCTCTCCTCCCTCTAATCCATCCCATATACTCTTGCCTGCTCTCTTTCAAACTTATGGTCTCTTACTTTATTAATTGCTATCACATGCATATATGTATATTCATATACACATATGCACATGTACACATGTACATATATATTTCTATATACAACTTGCTCAGTCACTACACTGTTTTACACACACACATTTTATATATATATATATATGTATATGCTTTCTTGACCATTTGGTATTGGATCATCAGTTGGTCTGCTCGTCTCTAAGGGTGGCCACCTCTCCTGTTCTAGTATTACTCAGTTTCCTGTAGTTTTTGTGTAGGGTTGAGGCATCATGGGCTCTTCTCTACCACTCTGTCATGTTCTTTGTGTCGCCTTTGTTTAGCTCATGTTTGGGTATTCATGTTGATGAGACTTTACAAGTATAGCTTCTGACATTACTAGGAGATACAATCTCACATCAAACTCCCTGATCTCCTGACTCTAATAGTCTGGAGGTGTCAGAATTAGCTGGAAGATGAGGTATTAATACAATGTGATATAGAAAAAGAGCATAGTTTTCTCAAGCCTTAATAAGCTATAAAATGCTCACAGTTCTCAGGATCAGCTGTAGTTAGCTTTTTTTTTTTTTTACTTCTGTCAACTGGCCATGAGCCAATTATTCATCTCATTGTGCAAATCAAAGTAAGAGAAGGATGATATCTCACTTCTTTGCACAAGAAAAATATCATTAAAGACCATCACACTGTTGTGCACATCTTTGAAGAAATCTGATAGACTGTTTTCATTCCTTTCTTTGGGTTCTCATTTGGAAAACCTTCTGTCTCTACTGCATGCAATTGTTAATGATGCTCACATACAAAAGCACACTACATTCATACGTCAGTCTGTGCAGTTACTTCACAGAACTGCCTAACAAGTTCTCTAAGTAAAATGCAAAGCTGTATCTCACTAATATCCAGAGAATGCAAAGTAAGACAACAGAACATTCACCTTTTGCATTAAAAAGAATGGCAAATTTAACCACAGTCTTGCAGTTTAGTATAACCTTGCTGAAATTGGAAGAAGTGACTCTTGGCTCTTGCTGTTAATATAAATATACCTTGGAGAACAATATTTTTAAATCTACTGTAGAAAGATGTTGGTATAATTAAGACCACTATTTTATCGTATCTTATATATAAAGATGTTTATGTATTTAAACCCAGAAGTTTCTGATGTACTTTCTGCCTTCACCTAACTCACTCATGGGTACAAGAACATTCACTAAACTATTGTTTTGAAGAATGAAATGGTGCAAATATCATAATTGTCTATAAGTAGTAGCAGTTATAGAGTGATTTATTCAAAAGGTAGGGCATTATAATGCAGTAAGAAAAGTGAATGGGTTAGCAAGAAATACATCTGTTATTAAGGTAATCTTTAGTTGCAGAAGCAATGCTTTCAGTTATAAAAATGGGTATTTTATGCTACGTTTTTTGTTAAGTTGGAAAACCTCATAAAGCAATAGTGCATATTGTTTATGCAAGCATCTGTCTAAAATGAAGAAAACATATAAGGGTTAATTAATAAAAGCTCCAAGATAGAACAGACTAAGTTCTCTGAAATATGTAGTACTCAAAAGAAATAATTAATTAAATGAAATATTCTGGTAGTTCTTCAGTATATCTAATTCCATCTACTGATGACTGTCTTGGGTCATCAGCAGGATGTACTAGGTGTGAATTAGGAAGTCTCCTTTATCAAGGAGTCAGGAACTAACTAGTCCCAGATGCTTTGTAAGTTGTTTTCC
The DNA here is from genome assembly GCA_028551405.1 of Uromys caudimaculatus. Taxonomy (NCBI): domain Eukaryota; kingdom Metazoa; phylum Chordata; class Mammalia; order Rodentia; family Muridae; genus Uromys; species Uromys caudimaculatus. The sequence goes on along the minus strand of CM052709.1, from coordinate 60,447,483 downwards.
TCAACAGGCTTGTTCATATTTACTTTATTACCTCCCATGTCACCTTATTCTGGTGCTTATAGTTGATAAATTACCTCTATTATGTAACTGTCTTACTCTATAAAGCACGTGCCATTTCACTGTTGTTCAGCAAGCTTGACAGCATGCTGGGGTTGAGACTAAATTTCATGATTATATTAAGGAAGTAAATTTCTGAAATATTACCACAATAAGGAAACATTCTTATATTACATGTATTTAAGGTGACTAATGACCTAAGACTTGTTCATCAACAAAAAATGAACAAATACCAACCATTGGACTTATTTTCCTGATGAACTAATATTTTCTGATTATTGAAAAAATGATATTTTGAGAAATATATAAAAGTTTCCGCCCAGGATTATACATTCTGAGTAAATAGCTCATCTCTACTGCACTGAGAGGATGGGGACTGGAAGGTGGCCCGCTGCTTAACATTCTGAACGCCCTTCTCCTTCCTTCGCATTGCCTTACCTCCATGGTATAACCAGGGAGGATCGAATTTTAGTGCTAACAGAAATCGCAGGGCCTAGGATAAATTACTGCTCTGGGTTCGTGCTTAGGATCCGAAGTATGCTTTTTAGGGATTAGCTGAATCTCTTCTAACAACTGTGGTTGGTTACACCAGATATTCAAAATCCAAGTATTAGTGAAGGATTTATAAGCTTCTGGGATACAACAGACAATGTTTAGCCATAAGAGAATGTTGAATGCATTTCTGATTTTGTACTACTGTTACATGTATATTTGAGTATAATTAATATTCATTGATGAATGAAATAAAACACTCATGACATGATGTGAAATGTACTCTTATTTTAGCATTTTCAATTTTGTTCAGAATTACTTAAGAGCTAGAAAATTCATTTGTAAAGTTCATGAAGTGTTTCCAGATTTCTGAAATCAGTGTTATCAAGGGGATCTCTGTGGTTGCATTTGGGAGACTTGGTCTCCTGCTTTCTTAAGCCATCTAACTGTCAATGGCACTTGGATAGGTTGTACAATTCTTCAAGTGTCTCCTCATCTGTAAAATGGTGACTGTGTGATGTTGTAGGGACACACATGCTTAATAATGTAAATATTGTATTTGCCAAATCACTGACTGATAGGAACCAGGAGATTGGAGATGTTGTCACGGGTGTGTAGTGTCAGTATGCGTCAGCTCTCAGTGCTCCGGTGACCTATAACAGGTACAAATGTCAGCTGTAAGTCTCCTCCTTTAAACACCAAGGATCACAGACATGTTAAAATATGATAACATATGCCCTCAAAGCAGCTGGACATGACACACTGTAGCTTAAATATTTTGTTCTTTTAATATGGATGTTTCTATAAATAGTATGCTATATTACCTTGTGTGACTTTCAATACTATAAAAATTATATTATATGCGTATTTTTACAGGATAACACTATTTTTGAAACATAAAAGATATTTTTGAAACATATGCATGGATGTCTAGACACATTTATACCTAATTCACTCATTTTAATTACTACAGTGTGACATTCACTTTTATGAGTAAGTCACTCTATAATTGGCTATTCCAATCTCCTTTAAAATGGGATGACACTTGCACATCTTTAGCATTGACCTCTGACTGTGCATGCCCTTGATCATTTACCAAAGAATACTACGTAGAGTATTCATTTTCTCTGTGTTCCATAATACGAAGGCTGAGAAATATTAGCCTAGAATCGTAGGTTAGAGTATCTATCTGCACTCATGCTTTCCACAGCACGCCTAAAATTCTATCACATAGTGCAATTGCTTCAAAGTATCAAATTAAAAATATTGAAGGGTTGATTCTAGACACATAGTGATTGTAGAAACAGCACAACCTGTGACTTACAAAAACTTGTACTGCATATAAACTTTTCATCTCTGAGATTGTACTTGTGTGTCCGTTTATTTCTTTTTCTGTTTTCTTGTGTTTTCCTTGTCCTTCCATCTCTATTTTTTCATATTACTTTCACAAAAGTGTTCATTTAAGATGAATATGTTATTTTTAGGGCCAGAGAATTTTGATTATTAATTATTAAAAAATAAATTCCTAAGTTAGGACAGAGCTACCTTAATCTGCCTTCCATGACAGGAACTTCATGAAGTATCACAAATGGATTAAATATCCTGAAATACTTCTGGCTGTGATCACAAAGAAATGATTGGGGTTGAATCTTAAGCGTAGAACTCCATAAACATAAAAGTGCACAGCAGTGTGTCATTAGAGCTTCTATTAGCTCTACACGGCTTTCGCTCACGTGGGGTGAGGAATGGAGTTTTGTTCACTGGTGCGATGCCTAACAATAAGAACAGATGAACAAAAAGAAAGCCTCGCAACCGATGCCAAGGTCCTAAATGAAAAGGGCAGTTCTTCCTCAAAACTGTTTCCAGGGAATGGAAACAGCACGTGTATTTGTACTTCATACACATCCATCAAAACGATACAGATGAGTTTGAACTACTTTGGCAAAATAACTTTTTAACACCCCAAATGGAATTAAAACATGTACACTTTGTTTAAAATTGTTGAATTATATTTCCCACTGTAGACTTCTTTTAACAATAGTCTCTGGACATGGGTAAACGATTAAAGTATACTTAGCAACAACTTTCTTAAAAACAATGAATTCTTTTTTTTTTCCTTGTCTTTTACTTTGGTCACTTAAAAAATCTTTATATATTTAACTCATATTTCCTGAGAAGTGGCAGTTATTTTAAATATATAGCATCATCAACCTGCTGTCAGAAACATAGTCATTAAAACGCAATACCTTCACAGAAATACTGAAACGATTTGTCATTTTCTAAGTATCTGAAGTACTTTAATGTATTCTTTGTCAACCTAAATGTCCCAGTAAAGTTCTAGGAAGATACAGAGGAGGATAAATTGCTCAAATGTAACATGGTCATTAGAAAGGAAAAAGTTCCATTAATTATTAATTGCTGACTTAGTTACTTTTCCTAGTGCTGCAGTAAAATACTGTGACAAAAGCAACTGCAGGAAGGGTTTGTTTGGACTCACAGTTTGACACTGTAATCCATCATGGCAGATAAGACATGGCAGCAGGGACCTGAGGCTACCTAGTCACATTTCATCCATCGTCAGGAAGTACAAATCACTGGATGCCTGACTTCTGTTTGCTTTATCATTTTCTTGTGGTGTAGGAACAAGCCCAGAGAATGTTGCCACTGTCTATAAGGGTGGACATAACTATAGGCTAACCTAATCTAAATAATCCCTCTCAGTTTATATGAAGGCCTGTGTCTGAGGTATTTCCAGTCCCTGTCAGGTTGGCAACATAAACCATCAATAATTATTAATATTTTATTAACATTTTGTTCCCTTCTATTCACTAACATGAATGGAAACATACTGTTTATACAGGTATTTTAAGAGAAATTTAAGGAATTGTAAAAGGTCATTTGAGTGCTGGAATTCCCCATACATATTTATATTGAATTTTACTGAAAGTCATTTGGTTATATAATTAGTGTTTATAATCCATAATCTAGAATGACATGTTCTTTCCTACATAACTAATCTTTCTACTGTATTTTGCTGCCTATGAATACTGAACATGTATTTGTTAACAGTACTTAGTCCTTCTCCTATCTTTCTCTTCAAAAGAGGAAAAAAATGAGGACAGCAATTGTTCCCATGAAAGGAAAGAGTAGTGACTTTGACCTCCCTCCAGATGCCAATATTTTCTTTTTTACTATTTAAATTATATTGTGTATGCTATGTTCAATCTTCTACCTTAAAACTGCCCATGCTGGGGCTGGGGAGGTGGCCCAGTGGGTAAATGTCTTACCACACAAGCATGAGGACCTGAGTTCAGAGTCCCAATAGCCATGTAAAATCTGGATGTGACCACACAGGCTTAGACTCACATATCATGGAGGAGAAAGATGAAAGCCCCAAGTGCGTGCTGGCAAGCCAACCTAGCCATACCAGTTAGGTCCAGTTCAGTGGGAAATTCTGTTGAAATAGTAAGCAGAGAGTGCTGAAAAAAGCAGTTGGTGTCAAAGTCTGGCCTTCATATATGCAAATATTGGCCAGTTCATTCCTCAACACACATGCATATGTAATATACAGAAATAGGTGGCACGCATGCACACACATACACACACACACACATACATCATAAATACTTTTAAAGATCCATGTTAATATACCTTATTTTCAACACATTTTACTGTTTTAGTAACCTATCTACTTTATTTTTGGTAATTTTATGTCATTATAGAGAAAGTAGTTTTCAGCCACTTAGTTTAGGGGTAATTCAGTAATAATGTTCATCAAAGTCATGACATGGAGAATCATTACAGACACCATTATCTATGTGAACATGGTCATTTTTCTGTTACCATTCTATTTTCAGAAACAATTTCCTACATTGGTGCTAGAAACTGTGATTGCATACTGCAAGGCCAATCTGACCCTTTTAATTGGCACTGCTTCATAAGAGAAAACATGGAAATATTTGTCTTACATTAGCAATATTGTTGACACTCTCAAGCACACTTCTTGTCCTAAGTACTAGGACTACTCAAAGCTAATGGGTGGATTATGCTGACCTGCTAGCAACCCACCATATAAGTGTTTATTAGAATAGTGAGCCCACATTCTCTGGAAATACAAAAGTTCAATTTTTTTTTTAAAACCATTTCTTATAATTAGAATGCTGAAAAATCTTTAATAGGTGTTTTCTTTCTTTTTTTTCCCCCGTTTTTCAAGACATGGTTTCTCTGTGTAGCCCTGGCTGTCCTGGAACTCACTCTGTAGACCAGGCTGGCCTCGAACTCAGAAATCCGCCTGCCTCTGCCTCCCAAATGCTGAGATTAAAGGTGCACGCCACCACCGCCCGACTTGAACTTTGAAATTTTAAGCAATGTTGAAACTGGGAAAGAGTACAGGGGCTTTTGAAGTTTGACTAAATATATTTTGTGTGATGTCTAGGAGCCTGCGGGTGCCAGGGAAGTGTGGTAGTTTAGATGAGAATGCTCCCCCCATAGACTCATGTAAGAAACTAATTTTCTCTCTAATTGGTGGAACTGTTTGGGAGATTAGGAAGTATTACTTGGTTGGTGATGTTGGGGAGCACTTTGAGTTTCAAAGCCCACACCATTCCCAGTTGACACACACTCTCTCTGCTTTCTTGTGGATCAAGATGTGAGCTCTCTCGGCTACGCCTGCCATCACTCGTTTGTGTGGACTCCTACCCCCTGAAATCAGAAGCCCAATTAAATGCTTTCTTTCCCTTTGCTTTGCTCATGATGTTTTTTCACAGCAATACAAGAGCAACTGAGACATGAATAATATGTTGGTGTACATTAGCCACGCAGAACCTCATGTTGTATACGTGAAATTTTATACCTTCTTTTAACCTATGCTCTGCATTGCACTTTCCTGGAATTCTGTTAGCCATTATTACACTCCTTGGCTCCATGACTTCTATATTTATATTCAAGACAAAATATCATGTAGTATTTGTATTTGTCTTTCTAAAAGAGATTTTTATTTATTTTTAGAATGCAACATTTTTACTGTTAATTTAAACTTCAATTACTTTAGGTGCACAGGAGGATTCCATTCCTTTTTAAATTAAATTTTACTATTTTAAAAGGTAAATTATACAATCAATTCCATTCTTCATTCCATCTCTCTAATTTTTCCACCCCCCCCCCCACCACTCAGAAGTTCACCTGCTTTTTCTGTTGTTTGGTGCCTGGCATTATTCACGTAGCATGATGCTGTTCTGCTTCAGTCATGGTTGCATCAGTGGCAGGATTTACAGTTGAACAGCTGAATAAAGAAAAATGGGGCATAGTCATCATATGGTATCATGCTTCCTTTCCTTGTTTTCTTATAATTGACACTTAGGTTGTTTCCATTGCTTGTCCTTGTGAGCATTTTCAGAGAATGACAAAGATTGTGACACCATTGCATTGGCTGAGAATATGTAACCAAGAGGGAATGAGAAAATATACTGTTTATTAAAATTTAGGTGCATCTATATTGCTTTCTATAATGATTTTATACATTCACATTCCTGCCAACAATGCAGAAGTGTTCTCTTTGGCCATTTCACATTTTGTCTTTCTGGAAATACTCATCTTTACAGACTTGGGATGATTAATATTGTAGGTCATTATTTATATATATATATATATATATATATATGTGTGTGTGTGTGTGTGTGTGTGTGTGTGTGTGTGTGTGTGTGTGTGTAGTGATTAATGGTTAAAAATCCACATACCTGTTATCTCTTTTGAATTTCTGTGCTATCTCTTGTGAATTTCTAAAGAAATTTTCTTTATCCCTATCAGTTAAAAGTATAATCATAATTTATAAGTTTAATTTAAAGGAATTCATTTAAATGAATAGTTAAGTTTGGTCAGATGCTTTTTGATAATCAGTGTGTGTAGACTCTGATATAATGACACATTTGTGATTGTTTTATCCTTTATTTCTTTCTTTTAAAGTTTAATTTGTTTTGTTTTTTTATGTGCATAGATGTTTTGCTTGCTTGTATGTCTATGCAGCATGTGTGGTTATGCCTTATGAGCTCTACCCCAGTGCACTGGTCCCCCCGAATAAACCTCATGTGATTGCAAAAAAAAAAAAAAAAAAAAAAAAAAAAAGAAGGTGGATGAAGGTATCAGATCTCTTGCAACTGGACTTACAGATACAGAAGACTTGGAATCTTAATGTAATTAATATTTCTTTCTTGTTCACAGAGTCTAATTAGCATAAATGTGAGGTATCATTTAGAGTTTTGTTCCATATCTCCCTTAGAGTCCTATATTGCCATTCTTAGTGATATGGGGAAAAGCATGATTTATGTTTCTATGGTTGTACTGGCTGGTTTTGTATATCAACTTGACACAAGCTGGAGTTATCACAGAGAAAGGAGCTTCAGTTGAGAAAATGCCTCTGTGAGATCCAGGTGTAAGGCATTTTCTCAATTAGTGATCAAGGGGGGAGGGCCCCTTGTGAGTGGTACCATTTGTAGGCTGGAGGTCTTGGGTTCTATAGGAAAGCAGGCTGAGCAAGCCAGGAGAAGAAAGCAAGCCAGAAGGCAGCATTCCTCCATGGCCTCTGCATCAGCTCCTGCTTCCTCACCTGCTTGAGTTCCAGTCCTGACTTCCTTTCCTGATGAACAGCAGCATGGAAGTGTAAGCTCAATAAACCCTTTCCTCCCCAACTTGCTTCTTGGTCATGATGTTTGTGCAGGAATAGAAACCCTGACTAAGACAATGGTCTAGATGTAAAAGTATTGTATGGTGGCTTTACAAAATTATGTTGTCCAGTATTAAGTTGTCTTGATGGTGCATTTATCCCAACATTCATCTAGTGACATTCTCACCCCCAGGATCTCAAAATGTGACTGTATCTATGTTCATAGCAGCCTTATTTATAATAGCTAGAAGATGGAAAGGACCCAGATGTCCTTTAACAGAGGAATGGATACAGAAAATGTGGTACATTTATACAATGGAATACTACTCAGCTATTAAAAACAATGACTTCATGAAATTCTTAGGCAAATGGATGGAACTAGAAAACATACCTGAGTGAGGTAGCCTAGTCACAAAAGAACACCCATGGTATGCACTCACTGATAAGTGGATATTAGCCCAAAAGCTCAGAATACCCAAGATACAATTCACAGACCATTTGAAGCTCAAGAAGAAGGAAGACCAACATGTGGACTCTTCAGTCTTTCTTAGAATGGGGAGCAAAATACTCACGAGAGGAAATATGAAGACAAAGTGTGGAACAGAGACTGAAGGAAAAGCCATCCAGTGACTGCCCCACCTGGGGATCTATCCTGTATACAGACACAATACCCAGACACTATTGCAGATGCCAAGAAGTGCTTGCTGACAGGAGCCTGCTATAGCTGTCTCCTGAGAGGCTCTGCCAGAGCCTGACAAATACAGAGACAGATGCTCACAGTCAACCGTTGGACTTAGCACTGGGTCCCAATGGAGGAGTTAGAGAAAGGACTGAAGGAGCTAAAAAGGTTTGCAACCCCATAGAAGGAACAGTACCAACCATCCAGACCTCCAAGGGACTAAACTATCAACTAAAGAGTACACAGAGGGACACATGGCTCCAGCAGCATATGTAGCAGAGGAAGGCATTGTCTGGCATCAGTAGGAGGAGAAGCCCTTGGTCCTGTGAAGGTTTGATTCCCCAGTTTAGGGGAATGCCAGGGTGGCAAGGTGGGAGTAGGTGGGAGGGGGAGCATCCTCATAGAAGCAGGGGAGAGGCAGATGGGAGAGGAGGGTTCTGGAGGGGAAACAGGGAAAAAGGATAACATTTGAAATTTAAATACATAAAATATGCAATAAAAATTAAAAAAAATTAAGAAAAAAAGAAATAGAATCATTGTAGGTATAAATAGTTAAGATGAGTTTATATAAGGACAAGGTAATCTCTAATCTGGTATTTTTACAGTAAAGAAAATTTGGAGACAGACATGTCCATTTGCAAATATCAATTCACAAACCAATGTGATATATGTATATGCCAATGAATACCAAATAATGCTTACCCCCAACAGAAGGCTATAGAGTATCATGGAATTTCTTCTTCCTCTTCCTCTTCCCCTTCCCTCTCCCCTTCCCTCTCCCCCTTCCCCTCCTCCCTCTCCTCCTCCTCCTCCTCCACTGCTGCTACTGCTGCTGCTCCTCCTCCTCTTTCTTCTCCTTCTCCTCTCTCTTCTTCCTCTCCTCCTTCTCTTCTTCTCCTCCTCCTCCTCTTCCTCACTCTCCTCCTCCTTCCCTCCTCCTCTTCCCGCTCCGCCTCCTCTTCCTCCTCCTCACTCTCCTCCTCCTTCCCTCCTCCTCCTGCTCCGCCTCCTCTTCCTCCTCCTCACTCTCCTCCTCCTTCCCTCCTCCTCCTCCTGCTCCGCCTCCTCTTCCTCCTCCTTCTTGTCCTCCAGAGCTCTGCTATAATTCTGTCAACATCTTTCTCCTCAGACTTTTAGATTGTAGAATTGTGAGACTCTAAAATTTTTACACCCTCTAGTTTATGGAACTCTATTTAAAAAATCCTTTGCAATCTAAATGCAGCTGAATTATATAGGAATGTCTAATGCAGCCAGAATTGTTGTGTGAACATTTCTAAAATAGGGGTCCAAAACTTTTAATTTAGGCATTTACTCAGGAGAAAAGCCACTAAGTGAACAGATAGTCTCTGCAGTCAACCTGCCTAGTTTCTTAATAGGTTACCCTATCTCTCACATACAGGACTTGCTCACATTTTTTCAAGGGGTCAACACATTTTCTTCCAAATATTACAGCATGCTAATAGTGTGTGTAGTCTCTGGATAGTTCAGTTTCTTTAATACATATAGGCAGTACTTTTCATGACCTGCCAAAATATGAACTATAAGAATTACTACCATACAGAAATTCAATCTCCCAATCTCCATGTTGAAAGTCCAAACAAGAATCAGAAACCAAGGCAGTTATTTTTAAGGACCTATTAAAAAACCAATGAAAACTCTTATTGAATAGGTTGGCTAAAAACCTCCTCTAGGGTGTTATAGAGATAACAGCTCTCAGAAGCACCCATCACCTGTAGGAACAAGTGAGTGAAGTGAGCTCTCAGTTATTAACATGCTCGGATGAGAGGCTTTGTCTGCTGCAGTTTAAGATGCAGAAAGTGATGCTGATCAGCTAATGATGATTCTCTAAGGAAGCAGACATGCAGCACTGACATTGTGAGTTCTGAGCAAGAAATATCACTCAGTGTGGATGATTATGGCATTGCAATGATTCTGTGAAGACTGTGGAAAAGCCCCCAACACTACCTTTTATTGCTTTATTTGAATAGACTGACATTTCCAGGGAGAAGTGGGGTTGGGGTGCTACTGTGAGAAAAAAGAAAACAGAATGCACAGTGCCTCTTTTTACTCTTACACTTTGTTAGTCTTTCCTAAGATTCTCCTGGCAGAGCATGATGAGGAACTAGCTGCCAAAGCAGATTGTGGTTTGCAGAGTCTCAGGAGCAACACCACAAGGCAGAATAGACATGGGTAACAAGAGCTGGAGTGATGGATGGAGAGAGATGGGTCAGAGAATAGGAGCATTTACTGTTCAAGTATGGGGCTTGAGTTTAGATCCCAGAACCCACTTCTAGGAGTGGAAACAGAGGATTGTGGGCTTTCTGGCTGTCAACACAGCTCCATGTTCACCAAAACATCTAGACCAAAAGAAATGAGAAAGAGTGCTACAGGGTGATTCTCAACATCTTTCTCTGGGCTCCACATATACAGGATATACATACATGTGCATATCACACACACATACTTACACACATACACACACACATATACACACACACACACACAGAGAGAGAGAGAGAGAGAGGATGTGACAGACAAAATCAGTCATGAAATCAACTTCTGTAATATACTCTTTTATTAAGAAAACAAAACAAACCAAATAAATAAAAAGAATGAGCAGCAGGGCAGACACTGGACCATACCTAGTGATAGTCACGTATAACTGAGGGGTCAGAATAAATGAGATGATACAAAATGTACTGGTTACTCAGGCATTGTTCTCCCATTTTGCTGTTGTGTCTTTCTATTGTGAATTGAGCAACTGTTTCTCCCAGATACTCTGAATGCAGTGCAGAGCATTGGCAATGACCTAGGGTGATAACCAACCCTCTAGGAACTAAAATTTCTGAAATTATGAGTCCAGATAAATGTTTTCTCCTTGGAAGTTAAATGTCTCGGGCAGAATGTCATAGTAACAGGAAACGAACGACAGAGAAGCAGTGTAGGAACTCAATGTCCAGAATTTAGCTGAGGGATGATCAAATAAGTACCCTGCACCTACAATATAATGCCATTTCTATCTCCCAGCTAGAATTTAGCATAAACCATATAACTGTACGTCTTTAAACACAATGAACTGTTCTTATCAGGGAGTGGTGAGGTTTCTAAAACTCATTCCCAGGCATCAGTCAAGGACCAACTCTGCAAGCAGGACTTGATAAGGCAGAAGGCTCAGCTCTGGGATGTCAACATTTTCTATAAGCCTTTGTTTTGGTGATTCATGTCTTATTCCATAGGAAGCTTGGCAGGTATATGCTTCCCATGTTATCATATTTGAACGTTTCACTAAAGAATTTTCTATACCTATCTATATGTAAAACCTCTCCTGTATTATTTACCTTGCATCCTATCACATAGCAACTAGGCTATAGCATATTACATAATGTTTACTCAGCATTTAACCATTTTTTAATGTGTTCAAGTATGGTAAAGAAAATAAAACACAACTTGAATTTTTTCAAATGGCAAGACATTTTCCCCTCATAGATCACTTAGCATGGTAAGTACTCCAAATTACATCCAGAACCAAGGAGGATAATTTCTTAGAATAAATTCAGAGATATCTGCAAAAACACCAGGTGGTAACCTCAACTTCTCTTTTAAAGATCTTATTAGAGAAGATAAGTTCACATTTTTTTCCTTAAATTTCTTAAACACATTTTAAAAAACTCTTATGCAAGAGTCTCTTATTGATAAATTCCAACAGCAAGAATTCCTCTAAATTCAGCTCTAATCTTTTAGCTCTCGAGATACAGAGTACACAAATGCCAAATTATCAAACCTAATTTTGATAGTAGTGCTTATTGTAAATATACATGTACTCATTTTGTCTGTGACAACATACTTTCAAAAACAAGACATCTACAGCAATGAAACAAACTACTTTAAAGAGTAATTAAGTGATATTTAACTGAGTGACAAAGAAGAAGATAAAAGTCTAATGTTATGAGGACATAAAATGCATTATTTCATATAAATTAAAATTAAAGTGGATTGATGTATTTCAGAAAAATGAATTTTGCTAATGGAAACCTTCACAAGCTCCATAGTAGTGGAACTATAATTATGAAATTAGCTTTAAAATCTTCATATGGCAGTAATGGGAAATGGGATTTTATAGAAATGCAAAGTGGTAAGTTGTTCATGGAAGGACGTCAATCTGCTCTATTCTACATTCTAGAAATTGCCATGACTCTTCTCACCATCTCTGTAGTGGAATGAGTGATTCTTGCTATTTCTTCTCAGTTCACTGTCCATCTGTTCTGTCCAGTGTGCTGAGAGATGACCTTCCATAGACCACATGCCTATTTTGGTCCTTGGCTTCATGTTAAGCACCTTTTTCATTGAGTTGTTCTCTCCTGGTCTCAGAAAAAAAACACCTTTCTCAATCCTACAGCTCTTCAATATAATCCTTAGTAAGTTGAACTGTCCATTGGCAGAATGTATTCCCTAAACCTTGTCTATCACTACATTCTTAGATCTTTTCATGAAGTTTTAGTCCAGTGAGGAAATCTCCATTCAAAGTGATTTCTCCCAAAACTCTGGGTAATACATACTTCCCTTTGTATACTTTGCTATGGATACAATGGTCACCATTAGAGTGAAAGATATCCACTGTAATAAAACCTGGGTTCAGCAGTTTTCTGCGATTTGCTGATATCTCTGGGAAGATTTGTCCCTGAAGTCCTGTGCTATCTGTCTACCATTCAAACTACAATCAGTCATTTATGTATTTCATTTACAAACAAATGCTCTCTCAGGCCCTTCCTGTGCATGCTGTACAAAGGGCAGTGTTATGAGCAGCAGAGCAGAGTATACATGACTGCTGGCTTCCTTTCACATCTGTCTCTCTCTCTCTCTCTCTCTCTCTCTCTCTCTCTCTCTCTCACACACACACACACACACACATACACACACAATTATGGCTAAATAAACATAAACAATATACCTTATTATAAGTAGTAATATAGGTATAGAATGATGAATATCATTTATATCTCCTCTATGCATAGATTAGTTATTAGTCCCTTTTAGCTCTTTTCAATATATTAGGCTACTGTTTCCATCTAGAATACAGAAGACATGAGGAGAACAGATACACCATCTTATTATTTGAAACTAGCTGGACTAAATAATTTCTTTCTCCTTGTAAGAGTCTCATATTATTGATGTACAGATGCTTAGTAACCAGTTCTCTCTGTTTTTTGAACACTTTGTAAGAAACTTCTCAAACTTATCTGCACATAAGCTTATTTCATTTCTGCTCACTGGGTACTTTTGTATTTGGCACAATGTTGACCAAATCATAAAACTCTGATGAATATGGTGAATGGATTTCTATTCCGAGAGCCATTCCCATATGAGGGAAATGTCCAAGCCGCAAAGCTTAGCAATTCCTTTTGCTCCCTTCTTTCTTGCTACCAGTGCTGTTCCAACAATTTCATGCCCAGTTACCACAAATGTAGGGTAGATACTATCTTCATAATGGTATACTTCTGTATCAATAAAAACGTAATGGACTGGCTGAAGTATGCAAGGGATTGGAGGGAGAACAGAGTAGACAGGAGTAGGAAGGAAGGTCAGCGGATTGGCAGAGTGTTTGTGGGATTTTGGAGCCAGTTGAAATACTGGGGCACTTAAGCTGTGGTCAACTTTTGATAAGATGAACTTATTTACAGTCCATATTTGACTGAATTCATGTCTTTTGTTGCTTCTTCTGTGCTTACACTATTCCACTCAGTATAATTATCTCCAGGTTACACATTGGCAGAAAGGACAGGAATTCATTCATCATGGGTCAATAATATTCCTTCACTTATACCCATTACAAGAGCTTTATCCGCTTGTCAGTTGATTAACCCTAGGGCTTTTCTCTGTTGTTTGAGTGCTATGCCTAGTGTCACAATGAAAAGGCAGGTGCAACTTCTCCTTTTGACATTGTTTCCTTTAGATAAAGACACAACTGTAGAAGTGGTGAATGCTATATTTTATAATTTCAAGGTAATAGCTGTGCTTATGTCATTGGTATCATAATTGCTGCAAAAGAATGCCCATCATACCAAGTGCATTCAAAGTTCCCTTTTCCACACCCTCACCAGCATTTACTAACCTGGGTCATTTTGACAACAACCATCTTAAGGGAGTGACATGACATCTTATCTTGGCTTTGACTTGCATTCTCTCCAGAACTGATGCTATTGAGTCTATTTTTCAGACAGTGGTTATTGCTTGTCATCTTTGAAAAATGTGTACTTAGATTTGTTGCTCATCTTTAGGTCAGTTCTTGCATTCTTTTGCTGCTGAGTTTATATAGTTCTTTATAAATTCTGGATGCTAACCCCTCCTGTCACCTGTCACTGTGGTTTGTAAACCTTTTCTCCTAATTTATAGATTGTGATTCAGAAGTTCTCAATTTGATCTGATGACACTTGTGTGTGTTTGCGTGCGTGCATGCATGCGTGCATGAGTGTGTGTGTGTGTGTGTGTGTGTATATATATGTATATATATATATATATATATATATATATATACATATATATACATACTTTTCTTTCTTGTGTGTTGGGGTCAAATCTGAAAACCTCTTGCCATCCCAATGATCTTCATAATTTTGGATCTTACATTAATTAATACATTTTTTAATGTTATATTTTTGAGGAAGGAATTAGTGTGGTTTTTGAAAAACGAAGTAAATATATATGTATAATATATTATATATGTGATAAAACACATTATATTCAAGTATAAAATTCTCAGACAATAAAAAAATTAAAACAAATTCCCTTGGGAAACATAATAGATGTATAACCCAGGATTTCCTATCTTTTTCTAATTCAACAGGAATGAAAATGAGAATATTGGATGCAGAAAATCAAGTAAAGAATCCATGCACGAATATTTTAGAGGATTCTCTGACACTCTTACAGAGACAGCACTATGAATTAAAAGGGATGAGTATCTTTCAACTCATGTAAGGAGACCTTTAGAGTCTGCTGCCTTTAGCTTCCATCTATCTACCCATCCACCCATCCATCCATCCATCCATCCATCCATCCATCCATCCATCCATCCATCCATCCATCCATCTATCATCTATCTGTCCATCTATCTATATATCTATTTATTCCATCCATTTGTCTGTCCATCTATTCCATCCATCCATCCATCCATCCATCCATCCATCCATCCATCCATCCATCCACCCATCCATTCATCTATCATCTATCTATTCTTCTCTCATACTATACATCCAGAGTTTATCCTTCCTCCACTCCTTCCAGTTCTCCTCCACACCTCCACTTTCCCCCAGATTTATCCCTCCTTCATTCCCTTCAGAAAAGAGCAGGTGTCCCAGGGATATAACTTAACACAGCACAACAAGATGCAGTAAGATGAAGCATAAACTCTCATAACAAGGCTTGGCAAGGCAACCCAACAGGAGGAAAAGTGTCCCAAGAGCAGGCAAAAGAGTCAGGCACCCCTCCCACTGTTAGGAGTCACACAAAAACATCAGGCTAACAACTCTGACATATATGCAGAGGATTAGTGTGGACCCATGCATGCTCCAGGATTGCCGCTTTAGTCTCTGTGAGACTTACAAGCCTTGTTCAGGTAATTTTATGGGCCATTTTCTCCTGGTAAGGAGACCCCTCTGGCTCCTGCCATATGTCCTTCCTCTCTTCCCTAGGTTCTCAGAGTTCGAGAGGGAGGACCCAATGGAAATCTTCAATTTGGGTTCTCTCTCTCCTGTTTGGCTGCAGGTCTCTTTATCTGCTTCTATCACTTGGCAGAGGAATCCTCTGCAATTGCACTGATCTATGAGTATAGTAGAATATCATTAGAAATCATTTTATTGATTTTTTTCTAACCTAGGTCCCTGAGCTATCCAGGCTCTAGTTCCTGGTGGTTCAGGCAGTGTCAATCATGGGCTCTCTCTCTCTCATGGTATGAGCCCCAAATTAGACCAGTCATTGGTTGGCCAGCCACACAAGTTCTGTGCCTCCACTGTCCCAGCATAATTGTAGGCGAGGTAGATTATAGGTCAAAGGTTTTGTGACTGGGTTGGTATCACAGTCCAACCATTGAAAGTTATCTGGTTACAGAAGATGGCCTATTCAAGGCTCCATATTACTATGAGTCCTCAATAGGCTTACCCTTTAATCTGCCTTGAAGGATCATTTTCAGTCCTGTTATATTAGAAAAGTAGATACTTATTTTTCTTTGAAAGCTTGTCTTGGTTATCTTGACTATAAATTTTTAAGTGTTCATTCCACAGAATTTTCAAACATGCAATAGAAAATAAGAGTCATTCAAGATTCTAAGCCCCATAGATCATCATTGGCACCATTGTACTCATCTTTTAAAGATTTACATATTTCATGTGTGTGTGAGTGGCTGTGTGTACGTAAAGGTGCCACATGGGTGGCTGGTACTGTCAGAATCTAGAAAAGAGTGTTGGATTCTCTGGAGCTGGAGTTTCAGATGGTTGTGAACTGCTAGGTGGGTTTTTGGAACCAAACCTGGTTCTGCAGGAGTGGCAAGTGCGCCTGATGTTGAACTGATGATCCAGCCCCAGTGTGGTCCATCTTACCCATGTGCTTAAAAGTCGTTTTTAAAAAACAAATCTATATTCATCTTCTATTATCTTAATAATTATATTATGAATACTTTATGCTGTTAAATGCTGGCAAAATAAATATGCCACTCCCAATGGCAAATTTTATTTTATTAAATGAATATATCTTGAAGTAGGCATTTGCCAATTATTATTATTTCATTTGTAACAGTGATGGCTATAAATATCAGTTAATTCATAACAACTATCTATAAACATTTGTCCTTATTCACATAGACTACACAGGTAAGTGTAGTCTACCTGTTTATCAAAGAAACTTCTCTTTGAAACAGAGAGCAACCACTATAGAAAACCACAACCAAGCACAATACATGGTTATGGAGTCCAGTCCAATGGAAACATCTACAAAACAATCCCTCACCGAAGGCTCAGTTCTGAATATTTTGGAGGATAACTTGTCTGAATGTTTGTCATACTTTTATTTCTAGAAGTTAAACTAGTAGATCATAAGCAGGCATATTCTTAATTTTTTAAATATATATTTCCAGATTTTCTTCTTGAAAAGATGTGGAAAATTGTTCTTTTTAAAAAGTATATTAAAAGTTGGTTCTTTCACACAATATATTCTGATCATGTTTTCTCTTTCCTCAATTACTCCTGGATCTTCCCCATCTCCCTACCCACCCCAATCCCCACCTTTCTTTTCCTTTATAGTAACATATTTACTAGTTTTTCATAAGCAGTATTTGTGTATGTCAATAAAATCTCAGTATGGGAATTAAATTGTAGTTTATTAAATTAGTCTGCATATTTGATCTGTTCAACACATATATGAAACATGAAAATATCCCAGTGAGTGCACATACTGAATTATTTGTAGGATTTCTCATGAAACAGGAATTCTGGGAGAAATTTAGGGGGTGAGATTCTGCTGGGAGATATTGCCAATTTTTTTATTTATTTTTTGCTATGTTCCTGAGTTCTTTTGCTATGCTTTCTGAGTTTTTTAAGATTAATTAATTTAGAGCCCAAATGTTGCCCCCCTTCACAGTCCCCCTTCCAGAGTTCTTTCCCCCCACACCCCTTCCCCTTTGCCTCTGAGAGAGTGTCAGGATATCCCCTTTCATCAAATCTCTATAGGATTAGGTGCATCCTCTCCCATTGAGACCAGACAAGGCAATCAGTCTTCTGCTACATATGTGCTGGGGGCCTTTAACCAGCTCTTTCATGCTCTTTGGTTGTGGCTTAGTCTCTGGGAGCTCCCAGGGGTCTAGGTTAATTGACACTGTCGGTCTTTCTATGGGGCTGCCATCCCCTTCAGTTTCTTCAATCTTTTCTTCCCTTAACCTACAGGGGTCCCTGACTTTAGTCCAATGCTTCGTTGTAAGTATCTGCATCTGTCTCAGTCAATTGCTGGTAGAGCCTCTCAGAGGACAGCCATAACCAAGAGATCCAGTCACCTGAAGTGGGGGACAGAAGCAATTTGGACCAAATAATGAACTCTTTATTTCCTTGAGGATTTCATATATGACTATTGCATTTATTTCATTTGACCTCCATTCCCCCTCCAGCTCCTCCTGTGTCCTCCCATTCTCAAGTTCATGACCTGTATGACCTACCTCTTCTTTAATTATCCTTGTGATACACACACACACACACACACACACACACACACACACACACACACATATATATATATATATCTCCCAATAAGTCCATTTAGTGTTGCCCGTATGTATATGTATTTCATGCTGCCCACTGGGATTGGACATCAGGGGTGTTATACCTGGAGAAGACTAATTGTCTCTCTCAGCAGTGATCATTTGTCCGTTACTCTTCAGGTAGGGTCTTGTAACATTTCCACCATTTGCTTTGGCATGTTGATTGGCTTTCAATGTGCAACTCTTGCTTAGTCAAACATGCTGTTTCACAGATGCAGTTTCCCTGTCAGATATAGGAGGTACTGTCTTGAAGTCTATGTCTTGGTCCTCAGGGCCTTACCATCTTTCCACCAGCTTTTCTTCAGTGTCCCTTGACTCTTAGGTTGGGGGTGTTGTAGATGGATCCATTGGGGTTGGACATCACATCGTCAGTTCTCTGAATTTGACCAGTTATGGATTTCTGTATGTGCTGACTGAATTGAAGTTTCTCTGATGAGATGTGAGAGTTCTACTTATCTGTGGGTCTAAGGATAAGTATTTAGAATTTGGTTAGGAATTATATTCGTTGAGGAAAGTGGCAGTAGGAGGTATTTCTCTAGGGTTCATAACCTTACCCAGCATGGGAAGTTGGCTGGATTTACCATACCAGGTATGAGCTACCATCTATTGAGCAACCCTTGAATCAAATTAGATAGCTATTGGTTACCTCCCTGATAAGTGCCATTGTAGCCTGCCGGGGCAATGACATGCTGCTGAGCTGCCTGTTATGAAATCATCAGAGGAGATTGGTATTATTGGGTTTAACAATGTTGATTGAAAAAGTTGCAAGAATGTCTATGGTGTAACTACAAATGAAGCAAAAACTGTTTTATTCTGTCCTTTCATCAAAATCAGAGAGTCATTGTGGCTTCATATTTAATTAGTAAATTTTTGCTTATTAATTCTTGCATTAGTTGCATTTGATCATATTGCCATAATCAAATGCCAGACAAAACAATTAAGGGAGTACATTTTTATTCTGGCTCACAGTTTGTAATCTTAATTCTTCAGTGCAGAGAAGTTATGATGTGAGAAGGGTCAGGCAGCTAGTGACACTGTATCCACAGTCAAGAAAGAAAATGAGATGAGTGATATTACTACATCTCATGCTCTTTTTTCATTCACCCTGGGACCCCAGCCAACGAAACAGTGCCCCCTTCCATAGTTTAGAGTGGGTCCTCCCACCTAATTAACATAGTATAGAACCTCCCTCACAGACAAGCCCAGAGAATTGTTCCCTAAATCCTAAAGTTGAAAATCAAAACTAACCATCACAGCTATGAATGTAGGTCATAATGAGAAAAATCTCAGAACTGTGTCCCTTATCCTCTAGAGTTCATAACTGAACTTCCATTCCCAGTAGACAGGAATGGACAGGAAATTGGGTTTCTTAAGAGATTAAAACACTGGAACAGGCTATCTGGACTGGCTAGTTTATGTCAACTTGACGTAAGATAGAGTCATCAGAGAGGATGAATCCCTAGCTGAGCAGATGTTGCTCAAGCATTACTTAAGATCCTGCTCTCAGGCATATTCTTAATTAGAGGTCATTGAGAGAGGGCTAAGTACACTGTGGGTGGTGACATACCTGGGCTGGTGGTCCTGGGTTCTATAAGAAAGCAGGCTAAACAAGCCATGTGGAAGCAAGCCAAGAGGTAGCACCCCTCCATGGCCTCTGTATCAGCTCCTGCTTCCAGGTTCCTGCCCTGCTGTGGAAGTAAAAGGTAAATAAACCCTTTCCTCCTCCAGTTGCTTTGGTCAAGGTGTTTCTCCATAGTAATAGAAACCATAACTAAGACATATATGAGAAAACAAAACCACTCATATCACTATATTCATGTCTAAAGATGCAGAAATGTATCCAGTGGTAGAATCTATGAAATTCTCCAGCATCGACTTGTAATATAAATATTAGCCTTGAACTTTCAGAAAATTCAAATAATGTGCTTTGCCTAAGAGTCTGTTTGACCTTGTCGCCTCTGAGATGCTTAAGAATATCACAGCACTGACACTCTTCTTTCTTATTGCAATTATTTTATCAATTTCTCTCCTATGGGTTTATTTTCTTTGTGAACTATACTTGAAACTGCAACTCTAGCTTGCTTCCCATAATTCTCAAGACATTACATTCTTTACTCAGATATTAGTCCCTTTTAATGACTGAATAATAAAAATAAATACTCTTTTTTGTTTTTCAGTATAGTAGAAAGAAATACAAGTTCATATAAAAATAGAAGCGAAAAGGACATTTCATTTGATGATGCGAGACAGAGACTAAAGAGCCTTGTGAAATAATTTATAGCCATAGGTTTTTAAAAGTTAGTATATGCTAATGAAACACATGAAATACAACCAATATCTTTTAAAGAATTTTCATCTTAGGACTTTAAATAATAATTCAGAAAGGTTGCTACTTTATCCCGCTTCATTTTCAGTCTATTCACCTCAATTAGCCAGGGAAATAACACTGAATTATCAGGTAAGAATGGACTTCATAACCTTTGACCCTCCGTATTCACACTCCAGCTATCCTTGGGTGTTTTCACGTTAGGTTAGCTAGTGTTTTATCTTTCTTTTTAGATTTGTAGATTTACATTATCCACCTTTGTGGATTTAGAAGCTCATATAACACAGAGTTCAGCCAGATTTTCCTTGGAGTCTTAGATGAATTTCTCTAAAATATATTTAAAACTATCCACCATAAGCAACCTGATAGAACAGCTGCATATTCCTGGCATGAGGTTAAGGTCCCGGTAATTGGGAGCAAGACAAGAAATTGACCTAGTGCATGCTATAAACTCTCTTGTCTAACTAAATCATTTTACTATTTTTTCCAAACTTACATTTATTAGCATACCAGACACATATATTAATTGGAAAATCTGTTCCTTGTAAGAAAGAACAAGATTTTTTTCTTTGCACACACCATGTTGTGTAGAAAGTAGTTTCAGTAAATACTTTCATTCAATGTTTACTAATATATGTATAATTAAAAATAATTTCAAAGACACAAATATGTTAATTTTAGAGTATAACCTGAGCTACTTCTTTATTCATGAGGATGCTAAGAAATTGACATATTAATTACACAAATATTTAATACACAGATTATTTATCACAGGGATATTTTAAGTACTAGAGGGACATTGTGGTATAACATATAATAAGTATAATAAGAGATATGGCTTCTGCTCTCATGGAATACACAATTTCCCCAAAAGTTAAAATAAGGCAACATGGAAGGAAGTTCTGTTCTTACATACATCAGGTCAGATTATGTTGATAACTGAAATGTATTAATGGCTTTGACTTTCATCTTTCTCCTTTCTGGTCTCCACATGGCTATATTAATATGTGCATAAGATGTAAAATTACTCTGCATTTATGAGACTATTCACATTACTCTACTGTAGAGATTTAATATTACATTCATATGGATGGTGTAATGGGGCTGTGTGGTACTATAAATTTTGTTTTGATACTCTTCTCCTTACCACAGTATTTATAGGGAAGAGAATCTCACTTTTTGATATAAAGTACAGTCATTTTGCACAGATTGTTTGGTTTTTATTCTCTACAATGATCCTTTCAGATAGAAGGGGATTTAGTGTTTACTAACATAGCCATACCCCCTTTATCTAAACAAAGTGCCTTGCCCACCCTTTATGGACCGATGTTTACAAACAACAAATAATGTAATGTACTAGAAGTTACTTAAAAAGTATGAATATAGTTCATATGAATTATGTAAATAGTGTCTAATATTCACTTTACGTAAATCTTCCACGTGTCTGACCTATGTGTAAATGATTACAAAACATACATATTTTATAATTTTATTTTTTAAGATTTTATTTAATTTTTTATGTATATGAGTACACTGTAGCTGTCTTCAGACACACCAGGAGAGGGCATTGTATCCCATTACAGATGGCTGTGAGCCACCATGTGGTTGCTGGGATTTGAACTCAGGACCTCTGGAAGAGCATTCAGTGCTCTTAACTGCTGAGCCATCTCTTCAGCCCTATAATCGCATTTTTGTAAAATGTTCATATGAGAAAAAGAAATAGAAGCAGTAGGGATCATAATAGTGAGAAAGAGGGTATTGGCTAGAGAAAACAGTGATTTAACTATTTCTAACTGCTTGAATTAAAAAGACTAATGTTCATCTATACATTTTTCTGTAGTTTCAAATTTTTTAAACCAGAACAATATAAAGAAAGGAACACAGCATGTGCATCCAGACAGTTCTGCCTTTAGGTCTTTGTGAGTCTAACAACTACACCTCTCTTCATAGGACAATATTAGTTGTTTGCTATTTAAGGGCATCTAGGAATGCTCTTCTGTATAAAAAAATACACTGCAGAATGAAACCCTGTATTTATCTACTGAAGATTCAAATTAAGATGCAAATACTCTGGGAAAGGGTCACTATATCACAAATACGTTTTATTGGATTATACTTTCAGATCTTACTACATTTGGTAATATGAAATATTGATCAACCAAAGTGTGAAATAAAACATTTGCTAAACAAATGCTTTCTTTTAGTTATTAATGAGCTGTGCACTAAGACAAGACCCTAAAAGAATCTGTATTAAATATTTCCCCCAACATATGGGATCAGTACCTTTTTCTGAGGGTTGAAAGTTAATACTTCTGTGATTGTTTAGAGTAAAGAAGATGCTTCATGGTGTTCACTTCGTGTGATGGTTGATCACTGTCGGTTTCACTGGGTTTGGAATCACCTCGGAGACTCATCTCTGTGAGTGTCTGTAATGGAGTTTCTATAAGGGTTTAATTAAAAAATGAAGATCCATCTTAGATAGCACCATTCTATGGGTTTGAGCCTTAAACTGAAAACAAAGTGTGGTGTAGGCTTAGATTTTTCAAAACCTACCTTAATAAGGGTTATCAAATGCTTCAACCCCCCTTCTAGGCAACTGTCCAAATGTAGGGGAGAAAAGATGCTAAATAGGATAAGAGGATGTGGACATGTTTAGAAGTAGTTCTTTGGAGTAATTCCATAATCTGTTGTCAGGAGACCAGTAGTCCAGTTCAGTAGTGTTAGTATACCAACAGTTTAGTTCAAAAAGTGTCGCCAAACACAAATCAACAGTGGTGGCACGATCCATCAGAAACAGCCAGGACTCCACTGAATTGGCATGAGTGAACGACCAGAACCAGCAGGAATAGCAGAAAAATTCTCTATCATACCTCTGTCAGTGAGGTAAAGATAAGTGAAGAAGTGAAACTCGTGAAGCATTGTGTGACAAGCAGTGGAAGCACCCAGTCACTATCTGTTGGGTCCTACCTATACTCTCTCCAAACATGTGTCCTCTTAGCAAAACATCATATGAGTCTGCATCACATAACACAAGCAGAAATTTCCACTTCAGACAGGAGTTGGGTTAAAGCAAGACAGCAAGCTGAGCATCAAAATGGATTCTGTGTGACCAGATGCCTCACTCTCCTGCCACTGCAGCCTCGGCCACTCTCATTGCCCTAGCCTTCGAGTCATGATGAGCAGGCTCATCAGATGGTGAGCCAAGTTCCCTTATGTTGTCTTTGTCATTTATTTTTCCATAACAAGGGGCAAAAGGAATAATGGCAATCACTTGTTTGTGGTACAGGCACGTAGGTCCTTCACACTAGATTCTGGGGTGTGCATGAGAGGGAGAGAGGGGACAATAAAGAGGACTGAGATGAACTTTCCATCTTAGTTCACTTCACAGTCATCCAGAGAACCAGAGACTCTAGTTGGCTGAAAACCAGGAATTAATCAATTCATAAATTACCTGAGTTATAATGACATCTTGATAAGATATCATACCACCAAGATTCAGTAGAAGCTGATGCTTAACTATTTTTTTCCCTTCTGTAAGTTTCAAAATTTCAGCATGTATTCATGTAGTTTTTATGAAGAGTTAGGTACTTAACTATTTTTATTTATGTATATGAGTAGACTGTAGCTCTCTTCAGACACACCAGAAGAGGGCATCAGGTCCCATTACAGATGGTTGGGAGCCACCATGTGGTTGCTGGGAATTGAACTCAGGACCTTTGGAAGAGCAGTCAGTCCTCTCAACCACTGAGCCATCTCTCCAGGCCCTGGTACCTGATTATTTTACCAACCATTTTCACAATGTTTTGTTTCATCTTTTACTTCTTTGTATCACTCAAGACAACACCACATGGAGTATCTAAAGCCCAGGGTCTAAATTCATCTCCAAAGTTAAGAAGATTTAAGTTCCTAGACACTTTGGGGAGAACACTCTGCTGGATTTCAGAATGGAAGATTTTTAAAAACCTGGTACATAAAAAGAAAGAAAGAAAGAAAGAAAGAAAGAAAGAAAGAAAGAAAGAAAGAAAGAAAGAAAGAAAGAAAGAAGGAAGGAAGGAAGGAAGGAAGGAAGGAAGGAAGGAAAGAGAGAAAGAAAGAGAGAAAGAAAGAGAGAAAGAAAGAAAAGAAAATCTCTCTCTCTCTCTCTCTCTCTCTCTCTCTCTCTCTTCCTTTGAGGACCTTTCCTTTTGTATGTCTTTCAAGTCTAGACAGTCACCAGACATGAACTTGTCAAGGCAAAGTGAATCTTCAATACTGTCATGGTTTGTGCAAGCTTTGTACTTAATTTTCAGTTTTGTTCAGTGTGACTGTAAGCAACAGAAAGTGGCTGTGATTCTACATGACTAAGAAAAGTTTCTCTCTCTCTCTCTCTCTCTCTCTCTCTCTCTCTCTCTCTCTCTCTCTCTCTCTCTCCTTCTCTGTGTGTGTGTGTGTCTGTCTGTCTGTGTCTGTCTGTGTGTTGGGGTTGTTATGGCTTAGGGATGGGAGCTCACAGATCTAATACAAATTTGGAAAGTCAGGCTCAGAATTCAATTGCAAAAACAATGTTTTCAGTACCGGTAGAGTGCTCCTCCACACTGAAAGAAAACTTCAGCCAACCTGCAACACTCATTTAAAATTCAAAGCTCAAGGAACATGTAATTAATCAAAAATATGATGAAGTTGAGTGTATCCTTGTGATTAAATTTAGATGAAATATAAAATACAAAAAAAAAAATTAAAAATTTCAACTGTGGGTTTCTGGATACATTTTAAAAGTGTAATTCCCCTCTCCAACCCTGGTGTCCATTTCCCTCTTCCTATTCTCTTCAGGCTTTCTTACTTCCTGCATCTCTCTACTCCCTCATCTCTTCCTTCCCCTAAACGCCTCTCTGGAAATGAGGGCATTTATATGCTGTGCAAGTCTCTACCACTGAGCTAGACCACAAGCTTTTAAATAGGTTCTTTGAAGATAGTTTCACCAGACATATGGACATAGACACAGGCTGAAGACTTGATATATATATGTATATGTATGTATATATATATATATATATGCACAATATTTTTTCTTATGTAGTAAACGTTTTATTCTTAGTGTAATACATCATTTTTCACGTTGAATTAGTTTCTTAATTTTTAGTTTATTTGTGACAAAACTACTGTGAATATGCCCAAAGAAACATGAGGCTAGCTTTTCCTTGGACTACTTTTGTTCCAAATCCCTTTTGCATTGTTTTGAAAGCCTATGAAGCAAGTTAAGGTGACTCAGAGCTGCACACAGGTGAATCTGATTAAGTAAATAACAATGTGATTCAGAATGAAAAACTGCTCTTTTGCCTAAGTAGAACAGTGACATCTAGTGCCTGGAAAAAAAAAATAAAACAAAAAAACGTGTCCCTGGATTTGAACAATCCTTTCTTTGCCTTTAGGATGGGTGAAGATAAATGAGAGAAGGGTCACATATCTGAAAAGATGGTCTTCTAGTGAGTCCTCTTCATCCTTATGACTGTGACATTAGACTGTGTACCCTGACTAGCAGCCCACATAACTCGGGATTCGTTCTACCAATGTATGGTTTTCCTCTCTACACTTCTCAGGAAATCTGTAGATTGATGCTAAATTCTGTGCTCCCCCAAAATGTACGCTTAATTTTTGGCAGACTCAAATTTCTCACTCTCAAGAACAAAATTAGTGGGCTTGGGGAGATGGTTCTGTTTATAAAGTGCTTGCTGGTCCAGCATGAGGGCCTGCTCTGAGTCTCCTGCACCACATAGAAATCCAGGTGTGGCATACATGTCTATCTTCTGAGTACTGGGATGACTGAAGTGGCTAAATTTCTGGTGCTTGGTTGACATCCAGTCTAGTGAGACCCAGGTTCTGGTGAGCTGCTCTGCTTCCAAAGACAGGTTAAAGTGGACTGAAGGAGACGCTGACCATTGACTTCTGTCCCTCTACCACGTAAGCAGACAGTGTGTCCCGTAAACACAGTTAGTTCACTGTCGGCTACAATTGTTCCCCCTATTACTCCTTTCCTTTTTCCTGCTCTATGCAGTACGATTTATACTGTTAATATGCTCAGTACTGTTTAGTAGAATACTCAGTACTACTTAGTAGTACTGAGTGCTTTGTGCATTGTGTCCCAAGGACCTCCCCCGTCCTGAGACAAAAGGAAAATAAATTGTAAAAGTAAACTATTTGAAGGTGAATTATCTATGTTTAGGCAACAATTACAATACTTATTCTCCCCAGATATCTTCTATCTAGATGTTAAAAATAGATCAGAAAAAGAAAATGGATTTACAGAGTTTAAGACTAAGAATTTCAACAAAAAGTAACAAAAGTGAGCTGGGCAGTGGTGGGGCACACCTTTACACCCAGAACTTGGGAGGTAAAGGTAGGTGGATCTCTCTGAGTTAGAGGTTAGCCTGGTCTACAGAGTGAGTTCCAGAACAGCCAGATATACACAGAGAAACCCTGTCTCAACAACAACCACCACAACAAAATAAACAAAAAAGCAAACATGATATACAGTAAGAAACCCCAATGATGTTGAAGTAGGACACTTTTTTCTGCTATACTGCTTATTGCAATTAGAATTTTAAAATATAAAATTTGAAGGTGATATAGCCAATTTAACTTGGATATAAAGAAGATGCCAATTTAAGCATAAGTACAGGATCAGCAAAGTTGGTGTGGCACACTGGGAGATAAGAAGCATTCCACATTCTGATGCCAAGATGAATCAGGTTTCGTGAAGGATGAAGCAAGTCCCTTTGGACCAGGAGGGGCTAAATAAGCAACTCAACCTGTTAGCTGGTTGGTTCCTGTCTGGGAAACTCAACAGCAACTGTGTCAGAGCAAATGTTGCATTTTGGGGGCAGGTGCCTTAACTTTCATATGTTAAGCAATAAAACTAAAATGTGTAGAAAGTGCAACAAATGATCTCATCAACTTTACCCAACCTCCTGAAGTCACTTTATACTCTTCAATCAAATCAAAGACATAATGGGGCCATAATTATTTCTGGATAAAATTACTATTTGGGACATAACATCTGTTCTTGAAGAGTGGCAAGTGGAGGGTCTGATTTACTGGCCCATCTGCTTTCCTTGTTTTGCCCTCTTAGATGGAGATATAATTTTTAATTTCAGTGAAATTAGAAAGTTTCTATTTAATGAGAAAGCTCACAAGGTTTTACTCTCCAGAACTAGGTACTGTCAGGGAAAAGCCACCCTGAGGATACTGGTCACTGAAGAGCAACCAAGATCCGTCATATTGGCCTCAGGTTATATATAGAGATGAGTGTTAGATACTTTAGATTTGAAGGCCAATAGATGAGCTAGGTAACATAATACGACTTCCCTTGTATTCACTTCCTATTTCCATGTCTTTTTTCCCAAACATCTTAGGAAAAGGTAACTTAGACTGTATAAGTGTATTTCTATGTTATGAAGATTTATTAAATAGTAATTATTAATATATACTCTACTTGCTTCTAAGCTACAGTTAAATAAAAAAAAAAGATGTCTTAGTCACTGTTCTATTGCTGTAAAGAGACACGGTTATCAAGGCAACTCTTCTAAGAGAAAGCATTTAATTAGGGTTTGCTTACAGTTTCAGAGGTTTAGTCCATTAATAACACGATGGGAAGCAAGGAGGCAGGCAGGTAGACATGTTACATTATATGTACATATACATATATGTTTATGTACATCTGTCACAGAATATTCTAGCCCAAGAAACAACAATATAAAGGCATTTAGTTAATTTCCAAAACATTGCACATTTAGTAAGAAGTCCTAAGCTTAAAATTTCAACAGTCAAATTCTAGTTTCATTTCATCTCCAGATGCTAGAGTTCTTTCCAACACGTGGATTTTTATATGAAGCTGCATTATATTATGAATAATGTATTAGCATGCATAATATGTTATATGAGTGATATGCTTACCTACACCCACACTGGTATCTTTGTTCTGTTTTTTTACCCTGTATGACATTCTTATTGGGCTATAGGTAAGGACCTCCAAAGGGATTTAATTCCTTTCAATGCAGCAGTCCAATCCAGTTAACACGCTGCTGTTAAATTCAGTGTTCTTTCCAAATCTTTATTTATTTATTTATTTTAATGTTACGCTTATGACTATTTTGCCTAGGTATACATATGTGTACCACATGCATGCCAGGTGTCCACAGAGGCAAGAGGACAGCATTGGATCCCATGGAAGCGGAATATTGTGAGCCTTCATGTGGGCGCTGGGAACCAAATCTTGATCCTCTGCAAGAGCAAAATGTGCTCTTCACCATTGACTGATACCTTTGGATCCAAATTCAATTACTTAAGCATTATTATAGCTGCTTCATTTCCTCCCTCTGTTAATAGGTCTGTACATTACCCATTTCCTAATCTTTGGAAAATAATACCCTAAAAGGGACAAGCTTTTCATAGTTGATTCCAAACCCTACACTGCCTTTTTTTTTTTTTTTTTAATGGTTTTTCGAGTTGTAGTGTTCTGCTTCATCTAAGCAAGCACAGTGTGTCAAGTTCAGCTTATAGATTTATATAGATAACATGCTTAATTTAAAGACAAATTGCCAACACCGTAGAATCCCATATAAACAATCAGACTCCAGTCTTCTTGCTTGGTCATATCCTGACCCAGAGTTACCCAGGCCCAGACTGGATATTACTTCCTTTGCTTCTTATTGATGCACCAAGTTCTTCCTTTGAACCCTAGATTAGTTTATTAGTTGCTCTCTTATGTTTCTAAATTTGTATTGATTCTTTGTGAATTTCACATCATGCACCCCAATTCCACTCATGCTCCTTTCCCTTTGTATCTGCCCTCTGGCCTTTCATCTTCCCCACCAAAGAAAATAAAGAATAAATAAATAAAAAGAGAAAAATTAGACACCTCATCCTGGAAGCTGCAGTGTGTCTCAGTGTGCCCCACAGTATACCATTTTTTCACATGTCTTTAAATGCAAATGTCCTTTGCAATGACTCATTGGTCTAGTTCGAGGCCTCTGGCTTCTGCTACACAATCAATACTGCATCGACATGGGGACTCCTCTCAGATATCATGCCATTGCCCTGTGTCATGGAGATCCTGCAGCTCTGGATGTACAGGACAGCCCCCTCTACGTGCTTCAGCAGCTCATAGATGAGGTAGATGCAGAGGTGGGCCAACTCAAAGCCATGGACCTGCGTCTGGGTGGCAGCTGGCTCAGTTTTCTTACACCCATACCACCATGACTGCCCTGGCTAGCTCACCCAATGCTGCAGCAGGCAATTGGCAGGCCAAGCTTTCCTGCTCTCATGCTCTTGGGGCTGGCTTTTGCCACCCATGCCTTTGTCACCAGGGCTAGTCTACTGTGTTGCCCAGGCAAGGTGCAGGGTCCACTTTCCCAAGTGCTGCAGCAGGGGAGGGGGCAGGGATAGCCTTCCAGTTCTCATGGCCTTGAGCCAGCTCTCCCACTTGTGCAGGGGCAAAGGGGGAGGGCATCTTTTTCTTGCCCATACCACAGTATGACACTGACCCCTGATGCTGTGTGGCCATAGTCCCAGACATGGCCCCTGCTGTCAACATGAGTTAGGGCTTCACCACAACCTCAGAGGGCAGGGCATGCTACTCATGTCAGGTTATTCTTCTCCGCCCTCAAGTCTCCACCTCTCTTTATAGAGCTCATCCCGTCTATTTCTCTTCCTCTCCCATCGCTCCACCACATACCTGCACATCATGGTGCTTCTTGCTGTGGACCTTGGGCTGTCTCTAGTTGCTCTCTTATAACTTGAGTTGCTCACTTATTCTAGTAGAAGAGTGCAACCAATTTTGAGTTTACAGATTATTTTATATTACTGCATTTTAGTTTCCACAAATAGATTTTTTTTTTCTCAAAAAATATCTCTTTGGTACTTGGCAGACTCAGGTTTGTAATGATGATTATAGACTCATTAATCTCATTCCATGTCCCTGTTTGGCAAAACTCAGCAACATCAGCAAGAGGGAGTCTCATTCTCTTTGCCATGTGAAGTTATGGACTATGAACTTCAAAATAAGAGATATATTATTCCAGTTAGTGTTTTTCTTTCTCTGAGCCCCGAAAGACAGACAGGGTTCAGGGAATGCTAGCCACATGACAGATGGGTTTATTCCTACCAAGGCAAAATGTGATAATTTAATGAAGGCTTTTATGAGAAAAACTGGAAAAGAATAAAAGAGAAGAAACTGCATTTTGAGGGAAAGTTCTCCCTGAGACAAATATTGTATGGTACACTTGGGATTTGCCAGTACCTAGTATGATATTTGGCAAATAGCCAAGACCATAATAATCTCTTAAAATAAATAAACCAATATGGTGGATGGTAGTGGTTCCATGCTAAAAGTAGACTTAGAATCTTGGGAGAACTACAAAAAATGAAGAAGTCATTTTGTTCAGTTCAAATTCAAAGACATTAAAATGAAATATTCACATTGGGATTTGAGGTGGATCAGCGACAAAGGAAGTTATTTCTTTCAGTGGTTCAATATAACAAGGGCTTCCAGCTCTTGATGTTCACCCTTCAATTAAATCTGTTTCATCAGGATTTGGGAAAAGGAGAAGGAACATGGATTGTAGACATGGACAGACTAACTCAGGCAAGATATTGAGGAACACAGATTAGGACGCACATTGCTTTTTGACATATGCTTCTCAAACTGATTGATGACTTTTGTGTACTTGTTCCTCCAGTCAAATGATTATTCCCTTAGTTTTCTTTCCTTTTTCCCTACTATCTTTCCTTTCCTTCCTTCCTCTCATCCCTCTTTTCAGTCCCTTCTGTCTATAATACTTTTACAAGAAAATTGCAAGAAGAAGAAGGATGCTAAAGAAAGCCAACCATGGTTAGGATCTGTGATTTGTAGGTCTGGCGTAGATAGTGGCTCTGATATGGGAAGTGACTAGGGGCATGACTTATGTTTGTGAAGTAATATTCACAAGTAACGCCATCAAGGATGTTCCCGAAAATTTATACTTACTAATTGAAAACATAATTTTATGTTGATTTCCATATTCCAAATCTTTCCTCTAAATATAACAATAGGTCATTTAAACCTGACAGAACCCCTATAATATGTGATTTCACCGCACTCATTCTTCACTCAAAGGAAAAGGGATGCAGACTGGTTTAAAAAATTGCCTAATTTGCACAGACAATAGATCCTTGAGTCGGAACCAGGATTCCCTCGCAGGCAGATAGACCTATGTTTCACGGGTGGACCTATCACAGGTTAGTGACTTGTCTACTAGCCTGAGTTTGTTGACTTATACTATTCACCCAGTGTACTGTCACATGATTGGCTTTGATTGCTGACTTCTCCACAGCTAGCTTTGTTAATTAATTCCTTTGAGCTTCAGCCATCAGCCACGATGAATAATTCATAAACTCCGTGTCTTAAATACAATGATCACTTGATAAACCGTCAGTGGGATAGGAGTGTTTCTGTTAGAGAGTATTCTATGCTACATGCCTCAAGACAAATAGGTAAGGGCCAACACTTACCATCGTTATTGGCAGAAGGTCTGCATTTAGTGTTCAGAACAATTATAATGAGTATAAGTTAAAAAGAGAAAGTGATCAACATTTATTTAACTTTGACTTGGATGTAGTCTTTTAAGAATAACAGAATTTGTAAATTTATAAAGGAAGGGCTCACACGCAACATGTATAACATCTATAAGATCAAAAAGTGGAAAATGATGTACACAGGAGGAAACTTGAAGCACCAGTATGGGACCAGTGAGGTGGGATGGCTCAGTGGGCAGAGGCATTTGCTCACAAGCCTGACAACTCAAGTTTTGTCCCTAGATCTCACAAGATGGCAAGAGAGGAATGACCCCTTAAAGTCGCCCTCTGACCTCCCTTCCTGTGTCGTTGCAGGAACATCTCTGCACACTCCTGCACACACTAAGTGCAATGAAAATAAGAAAAACCCCCACCAGAATGAATAAGAATACATTTATAGTTGTATTAGGCAGATTTAAAACGAACAAATTATTCAATATAAAAAAACTTTAAAATATGTTAAACTGTAGCATCGTTAATATGAAGATATGAATTTCCAAAGATGATTTTTGCAGATATTTAAACTTCTTTAAATTATGCACGTGTTGAACTTGACAGCTGTACTGTTCAGAATGTACGTTAATGGGGTAACTTGTGCGAAGATTCAATCACAGTGACCCTCTCCAAAATGTCCATTAGCTTAGACTCTCGGGTTATATGCTAGCAAAATGGTTTGACCCTACAAAGCAGAAAAGTAATAATATATTTGAAAGATACCCAGTGATGCTGTAGTTGAAAATATTGAATTGAGGTGGAGGGTAGGGTTCAGCACAGAAGACAAGCAAAGTAACACTGAAGGTTTGCTTGAAGAAGCGTCTCAGTCTTCAGTAAAATTATTCAGCCTATTTTCATACCATAAGCAGAGTGCAAACAACCCCTGTTGCACAGGCTGGATGGACAGAACTCAATATCAGTACAAGATATTTTAAAACCTGTCTGGGTTGGGGGTAGCTTCTCAAATGAAGGCCTGAGAAAATGATTCAGTCTGTAAGGTGTTTGCCCCATAAACATGAGGGCCCGAGTTTGGATTTCTAGCACCAATGTAAAATCAGTGTGTGCTGATGACCCCTCATGCTGGCAGTGGGGAGACAGACAGACCCCTGAAGCTCACTAACCAACTAGTCTAGTAGAATGAGCGATCTCTAGGTTGACTGAGAGGAAGAACCTGGCATTGGTCTCTGGCCTACTTTTGGACGTGAGCACACATATACTGAGCCTCACCGCCCCCCACCCCCACACACTCACACACAGAAATCCTCTAAAGAGTACTTGGCAGTCAGAATCAAAAGAAGGCAGAAATGTTGATGGGGACACAATAATCAATTGTCTACCTGTCGCCCAACACAGGATAGATCAGCTCTATGGTGAGCACACACATTCCAATGGATGGTTCCAAATCTGTGCCCATAATATTGTCCTAATGAACAACTGAACACACAGACACACACAGACACAGACACACAGACACACAGACACACAGACACACAGACACACAGACACACAGACACACACACACACACACACTCTTGGGTGAGGTGAGATGTGACAGAGCCTAGTTCTCCATCTGCCTAATGTGTCCAGCCTTTACTACAATTCCTCTTGTGTGGTGACCCCAACCCTAAAATTATTTTTGTTGTTACTTCATAACTGTAATTTTGCTACTGTTATGGGTCACAATGCAAATGTTTTTGGAGATAGAAGTGTGACAAATGGGTTGTGACCCACAGGTTGAGAATATCTGGCTTCCAGTAAGATAAAGGAAGGTGGAGTGAGATCAAAGAGCATTGGACAAACTTTTAAAGAACAAATCTAAGCAATAAAAATTGCAGAAAAAGATTTAAGCAGCTCTGAAAAGCAAGGCTCCAACACAGAGTAATGATAGGACGATAAAACACTGATTTACCAATGTTACTGTTTCAAGATTCCTGTTTGGTGTTCAGAGCAGTTCTAAGGCACAGAACTTTACAAAGGAATGTGCTCACATTCCTTCAACCTTGGTTTTGAGGTGATCCTTCTAACTCTGTCAGAATTGATAAGGATACAAGTGCATACAGTATCTAAAACAGACAGGAGAAACCAGTAAAAACACCAACAATGGGAAATTAGGTCAAAAGAAGAGACATTAAAGCCCAGTCAGGGGCTGTCGAGGTCAGTAGTTAGAGACACTTGCCACTGCACGAGTTCAATTCCAAGATCTCACAAGGTGGCAGGAGAGAACTGATTCCTGAGAGCTGCCCTCTGGCTGCCATAAGGATAGGATCAGTGCATATAACACACCCGTATTATACATAGTCACTATGTGTTCCTAGAAATGTAAATATTACTCAAGGAAATAGAAACCCTGACTACCTTGATTTTTTCCAACATAATATTTTGATTGTTTATTTGGGAATTTCACGTATTGCACCCCAATCACACTGACTTCCCATTCTTCCCAGGTATGAGCCCCACCCTTGTGACCTTTCCCTCAAGGAGGAGGAGATACAACAATAACAACAACAACAACAACAACAACAACAACAACTTAAATTTGTGTTGCCCATATACTTACTGGATCATGGTCCCACTTTCAGTGGCCAGCTCCTTAAAGAAAACTGAGTCTGGGCTGGAGAGATGGCTCAGTGGTTAAGAGCACTGACTATTCTTCCAGAGGTCCTGAGTTCAATTCCCATCAACCACATGGTGGCTCACAACCATCCACAAGAAGATCTGATGTCCTCTTCTGGCCTGCCGATGTATATGCATGAATTAAATTAATCATTCATTAAATAAATTTTTAAAAAAAGAAAAAAGAAAAAAAGAAAAGAAAACTGAGTCCTTCTCCACCCAGAGCCCTGCCAGAAGCAATCAACTGGGAGAAGCTACACTTCAGCATCCTTATCCTCATTCAGAGGACTGCCCGATTTGGCCTCAGTGACAGAAGATGAACCTAATTATGGAGAGACTTGAGGACCCAGAGAAGGAGGGTGCGGGAGGGGGAGCATCCTCTGGGAGGCAAGGAGGAGGGAGAGTGGGACGAGGAACTGTGGAAGGGAGGATGGGAAGGTGGGGCAACATCTGGAATGGAAATAAATAAATAAAATAATTTTAAAAAAGAATTCTCTTCAATGGCTTCCTGTCAATTCTCTCTCTCTCTCCCCCCCCCCCCCCAAACAGCTTTACACGCTAATACTCATTGCAGTGAGTCACTGGTCTGGTTCAAGGTTTCTGGTCTCTGAAGCACCATCCCCTGCCTTTTATGTCAGCAGCCCTCAGGCTCACTGGGCACAACAATTGTTCTAGCAGCTTGCCAGC
This sequence comes from Uromys caudimaculatus, assembly GCA_028551405.1. Taxonomy (NCBI): domain Eukaryota; kingdom Metazoa; phylum Chordata; class Mammalia; order Rodentia; family Muridae; genus Uromys; species Uromys caudimaculatus. The sequence goes on along the minus strand of CM052709.1, from coordinate 60,412,094 downwards.
AGCTCCAACACCATGTGCTTCTTACAGCAGGGCAAACAGCAGTGGTGACTCCAATAGCTCCATGCTCTGGGTGGGCCTGAGGGCCTAGGACCGGCCTTAATCATTAATGCCATGCTCTTTATCTGCTGCAACTGCGCTCCCATACTGCTGCCAAACCCTGCTCCGCTGAATCTCTAATTCAGCCATTCACTCCAGCCCTTGCGGCTCTGCTCTGTCATCTTTCCTTTTAATTTCGTGAGTCCACGTTTAAAAGGGTCTTCTCATAAAACCTACCTTTTCTTTTTTTGTTCAGGTAAACTTTAGTTGTTCAGGGAGTACTGCTGCTCTGCCATCTATCCCTTTGGAGCCTCCAAAGATCCCTCAGACTCCTCAGAGCTGCTTTGCAGTCCTGCAGCAGCAGGTGCAAGTGGCCTCCACCATCTTTGATCACAGCCATGCTTCCTTTGATTTGATTTTCACACAGTATAAATGTATCGGTTTATCACACTGTACCTCATATTAGTGTGATTAAAATGGTAACTGTAATAAATAAAATATAAGCTGGATTTTGTGGTTTATGCCTCCAATTCCAGCACGGAAGCGGCTGAGGCAGGAGGATTATTATAGATTGTATCCAGTCTGTGCTACATAATGAGTCACATGACAGACTTGGCTACATAGTGAGCACAAGTCTGGAAGAACTAAGAAGGAAAAGAATGGATGAGGAGACAAGGAGGACTGGGGTTTACTCAATGGCAAAATGTTTACTTAGCAAGTGCAAGGCTCTGAATATAGTCCTAGTAACAAGGAAACAAAATAAAGTAAAAAGAACCAGTATGCATTGCACATTTTTAATATTCAAGAGCTTGGAAGTCATGGTCAAATGTATTTTGATTATCCCAATCAGAATATATTACAAACACTATGTCAAGAATTATCTAAGCATCTAGGAGGATGGAATAGTTAAAGGAAATTTTAAAATATAGTTTATAGACTATAAATCTATTTAGATATATTATATCACTAGGCCAAACATATCTAAACATATGCCACGAGGAGTAAGCAGTTCAACTCGAAATGTTTTTCATATATTTTCTCTAAAAATTTCTACTTCCAATATTTTGTACAAATAGAAATTAATATATTTGCTAAAACAAAATTTAAACCATGATATATTTAAATTCCATCTTGCTCTTCTTTGTTGGATTAGTCTCTGACTCCATATAACAATATATTATTACATGTTCCATCCTCAAATACCAGCTTTAATCATACCATGTGGTAATTTGTAATTGTAACTATGTTTAAGTTTTGGTTTTTGCTGAAAGTTTGAGAGTGAATGCAATATCCTAACATTTATCAACCTTGGGGTAAAATACTACTAAAATAGATTTTAGGATAGCTTTATTTGTTTATTTGTATGTGTGCAACATGTACACACGTGTGGGAAAGTCAGAGGATGATTTGTGGATTTGTGGAGATCTCAATTCTCTACATTACAGGGTTGGTCTGGGACATTGAACTTAGGTTGTTTGGTTTGGTTGCAAAGCACCATTACTTGCTAATCCATTTTATAGCCCTAGTTTAAGATTTGTTTTTGTTTGTTCTTTGAGAGTTTTGTACAGTGTGCCTTGCTTGTTTTTACCCTTCCAATTCTTCCCAGCTCCACTTTCCTACCCCACCCACCCAACTTCGTGTCCTTGTTTTTCTCTAACCATAAGTCTAATTTGTGCGGCTTCTATGTCCCTGCATATGTGGCCTTCCACTGGAATGCAGTCAACTTTTCAGGGCCAACATGATTTTTTTTTATTACGTTTATTTTTTTTTTTACAGCCCCAGTCATTACCCCTGCTCCAGATCTGCCCTCCCACAGTTCCTCATCCATTCCTCCTCCCCTCTGTCTCTAAGAGGATGCCATTCTCTCCCCCCTCTCACCAGACCTCCCTCCCCACTCTCTGGGGTCTCTACCAGCTAGTGTATGGTACCTGGTTAGTGGCTCAGTGTCTGAGAGTTCTCAGGGGTCCAGGTTAGTTGAGATTGCTGGTCTTCCTATGGGGTCACCCTCCTCCTCAACTTCTTCCAGCCTTTCCTTAATTCAGCCACAGGAGTTCCCGGTTTTAGTCCATTGGTTGGATATAAATATCTGCATTTATCTCAGTCAGCTGCTTGTTGGGCCTCTCAGGAGACAGCCATGCTAGGTTCCTGTCTGTAAGCACACCATAGCATCAGTAATAGTTCTCAGGATTTCCCCTTGAGATGGATCCCAAGTTGGGTTGGTCACTGGGCTTTCTTTCCCTCAGTCTCTTCTCCATTTTTGCTCCTGAAGTTCCTTTAGACAAGAACAATTCTGGGTCAGAGTTTTTCACTGTGAGATGGCAACCCCATCTGTCCACTTGATGCCCCTGCCTTTCTACTGGAGGTGGGCTCTATGAGTTCTTTCTCCCCACTGTTGGGCATTTTATCTACGGTCCCTTTGAGTTCTGAGAGTCTCTCACTTCCCAGGTCTCTGGTACTTTCAGGAGGATCCCCCAATCTCCCACCTCCCAAAGTTGCATATTTCCATTCATTCTGCTAGCCCTCAGGGCTTCTTTCCTGCCCCCCAATACCTGATCATGTTCTCTTTTCCCCCTCCCACTCCCCTCTTCCACTCATGTCCCTTTCTCCCTCTGTCTCCTGTGATTGCTTTCTTCTCCCTCCCAAGTGATATTGAAGCATCCTTACTTGGGTCCTTCAGCTTGCTAACCTGCTTGAGTTCTGTGGATTGAATCCTGGGTATTCTGTCAAAAAAAGTACAGGGCCAACACTGTTAAAGAAAACTGACTCTAACTCTCCCAGGACTATCTACCAGTTGACAATACCGCTAGAGTTAGGGTTTGGATTTCATGTCTGTTACCCATCTCTGTTCTGAGATTTTGTCTGGCTTATGTTTACTCTAGACTTGTGCATGCTGTCACAATGCCTTTGAGTTCATATGTACATTTGTCCTGTGTGTCCGGAGGAAACAGTCTATAGTCATCCACTGTCTCTTACACTCTTTAGCAAAGGGCTCTGATCCTTGGAAGTAGGGGAGGTGATACCAAGGAGGTTACGACTGAGTCTTCAGTCTCTTCCTCTACATCTTGGCCAATTGTGAGTCTCTATGAAAGTCACTCTCTATTGCAAATAGAAGCCTCTCTGATGGTGGTTGAGAGATATGTTAATCCATAAGTGTAACGATTACTGGTCAATTAAAAAAATTAAAAGATGTTATTGTGTGATGTTGGAACAGACCCACAATGTATTTCTTGTGACTATTTTTGTATGAGATTGAGAAATTTGTTATGAGGGTGGTCTTGGGAATGTAATTGGTTAGTCACATCATTACTGATAAATAAATAAATAAATAAATAAATAAATACCAAGATATTCACTTGATTAAAGACAATACTTAGATAATATATCTTGTTCTTTTTCAATTATAAAATGAAAAAAAACCTTTAATGGCTAAAGTTCATAAAAAATACTCTCACATCTTTTACTTGATATGTGAAGGGTACCTCATAATTATGTTGGATTTTCACTCTAGTTTCTCTTGTTTTAGGGTATATTTCTATAGATATATACATATTTAGCACTAGAAGTGCCTACTAAGCCACAACCCACATAAAAAGTTGGCTGACTGTGATGTTTGGTGAAACATGCCTAGGAATTTCATGAAGCCATTGTTTTTAATAGATGAGTAGTATTTCATTGTGCAAATGTACCATATTTTCTGCATCCATTCCTCTGTTGAAGGAAATCTCATTTTTTTTTCCAGCTTCTGGTTATTATAAATAAGGCTGCTATGAACATAGTGGAGCATGTGTCTTTGTTATATGTTGGAGCATCTTCTGGGTATATGCCCAGGAGTGGTATTGCTAGGTCCCTGAGGCCCTTGGTCCTGTGAAGGCTCTATTCCCCAGTGTAGGGGAAAGCCAGGGCAGTGAGGTAGGTGTGGGGGAGGGGGAGCACCTTCATAGAAGCAGGGGGAGGGCAGATGGAATAGGGGGATTCTGGAGGGGAGACCGGGAAAGGGGATAATATTTGAAATGCAAATACATAAAATATCCAATAAAAAAGAAAAAACTTCCAAAAAAAAAAAAAAAAGGAAAAGAAAAAAACAAGAACAAAAAACTAAACTAAATGAAAAAAATTGCCTCTAGTTTTCAGTAGGCAAAGGTAGGAAGATCCTCACTTTTAAAGCACTCTGTGCTACACAGCAGAACTGTCTCAAAAGAACTATGACAAGAAAATAATAAAGAATTTGTCATCTCATATCATAAATACATAAATTCAGACACTGCACAATGAGCCATGTTGCTCAGTGTTGCTCATGTTAACTAATCAAGTAGGTTGCCAGTGAGGGGCTATTCACAGGCAGGAATTATAGGTGCTTATGTAGCCATAAGGAATTTTAGAGATTATGTCCACTCTTTTCTCTGGGTGATGAGGGTGGATTTCTTCACTGTTAATTTTTCTAGAAGCAAGAATCTGGTTTCAGTTGGTTTTCTCATTCACACACTTATATCAGTAACCGTAAAGTGGTGGATTGGTTACTATACATCAGAGTCTTTAAGTTATGCATACGATCAGTTGGTGGTTATATTTCTCACCACATCTCTTCTTGAATATTTCTGGAAATTGTTAGATCAGATACATAGCACTATAAAAGGTTTCCTGTTGCTTTCAATGTATAACTTTCCATAACAATGATACAAATAAGAGATATTTTACTATTTACTATAAAGAACATTTTCTACACAAAAATCAAACACTTTGCTCCATAAAATTGAAAACTCAATTTTCAAAAAAAAAAAAAAAAAAGTATTTGGTTCCAAGTTGCAAACTGCTATCAAGATAGTTTTTTGAAGCATCAAAGTGATTTAGTTGTAAAATTAAACTGACTGTATAAGGTTCTTTTTTTTTCTAGAAATAAAATTTCAAGCTATGGAAAGTGCAATACTGTTTTCCATTTTCCATTAACCTAAAAAAATCTGCATTTGGAATATAAAATCAATTTTTATTACTCTTATTTCTGCTACCTCAGGTTTCTCAATAAACCTACAGTATGAAACAAAGTGGCAACAATATAAGAGAGGTTATATTTTAGGTTTGTGAATATAAAACTTGAGAACTTCTAATTATTTTTTCATAAGTAAGCAAAATTAAGTCTAAATTAAAGATATATACAAGATGATAATGGCTCTTGACCAGTGAAAGTAAAGACAGTTTTATATTAAATGATGACAACACATTGTTATGAACCATTGTGAAACTCTAAAATTTGGATTAGATGATTCTACTGATTGACAGCTGGAAAGTGTCACATAACTGTGTACCCTACAAAGACATTATCACAGCAATTATTAACTATGTACGCCAAGTCAAGTAAAGCAGAGTGCTCTGGTTTGCAACTTTTGCAACCCATTTGGAAAGCAGTGACATTTAAGCCAGGCCAATTACTTTGTAGCCTTTTCTAAATCATATATTGCTCTAACGTAAACGGTTTCCTTCATGTAATAACAATATGAAAATATCACTTGAATTTGTTTTCCTGAAGACGTTGTCTTCAAATACTGGTGGCCAGCTGAAATAAATCCTTCTCATCTCTCTTTCAAATTTATGCTTATTTTATACCGTGTTGAAAGAAGTTAAATAATTTCAGAAAACTGGCTTATTTTTCAAAAGAAGAAATTACAGCCCAAAATATACATGCTAAATTGGTTGGATCACAAGGCAGGAAATGTAATGTTGTATACATCTGAATTCATGAATATTTAGCTGTGTTCAGTTTTTTTTTTTTTTTTTGAACACTTGCCCTACTCACAGAAAACCAAAGGGCTTTTTGAGATAATTACATAGTACACTAAACTCTCATTCTTATATAGCCATCAAATACTTATAGATTCCTCTTTATGATACTATGCTAAGGAGTTTTTGTGACTTTGGGGCTAGATCCTTTTCTTGTATGAAGGACAATTTCAGTTTAAAAAAATTAACCTTGACCAAAACTTATATTCAAATCTTGGCTAGAATGCAACATTATTAGGTATTTCAGTGTTAGTTATCATCAGACCATTAAGAATCACATTTAAATAATAAAAAGGAACATTTTATTATATTAAAATTGTTCCTCCAGTTTCATATTTCTCAATTCCTTGTTATCATCTTGCTTAGTACAAATACTATTATTATTATTATTATTCATGTATAATAAATGTGTTTTAAGGCACTAGGAGACTACATTATAAAATAAGAATGAAGGTTCTTGTTTTGAGGTTTACCAGACTCAGAAAGATGAATGTGGTATGTATTGGCTTATATTTGCATATTAGCTATAAAGTTAATGATAAACAAGCTACGATCCCTAGAACCACAGATGCATGTATAGAGGGAACATATAGATATCTGTGGGAAAGAGAAACCGAATAAATATTTATGGAGGGATGGGTTGCTGGAATGGGAGGATCAAGTTGGGAGGGGAGAGAGGGGGATTATTGGAGGGAATAAAGGTAGAGACAGCTAAAATTAAGGGACATTTGAGGGGTACCATAGAAATGTAATACAGTAGAAACATCCTAAAATACATTAATATATGAATGCAACCTAAATAAAATTGTCAAATAATGGGGGGGGGGGGCTAACTTGCTACTTCTTGCCATCAAATGAAGCTTCCAGTACTGGGATTGGGTTACATTTAATGGAGTTATTGTCCGGAGGGGCCCCAGAGAAATCCCCAATCAACCCAGGCTGTTGCCAAGTCTATAAGATGCTCCCCACAAACTGACAGCAAAACCCCATTGCTGAGGACAGCACCCACACAACTCATTGAAGATGGAGCTGTTCATCCAGTGCCTACACAATGTCTTTACCCCCATGTTCTAGAATATTTGGTATTGGAACTTATTCTTCATGTTTTCAAAAGAGAACTTAAGCACCAAGAGAGCCACAAACTCTATCTCCAGTGGGCTACTGCCTGCAAGCTAGGCTAGGGCACTGGTGGCACAAAGCTTGTGGGAGTAGCCAACCAATCACTCATTTGACTTAAGGCCCACTTTATGAGGTGGAAATCATAGACTCAGTACTGCTTGGGTGACCAAGAACCTGCAACTAGATAGCCTGAGGGCTTAGGATAAAACAAAATACTACTGGTCTGAAAGGAAAATGTAGTGACAAAATGATGTCTTGTTCAGCCATTATCAGGGAAGCTTCCTCCTGCAGCATATGGAAACAAATTCAGAGACCCACAGCCAGGCATTATGCAGTGAGTGCAAGACCTTGGAATAATCAGTCCTAAATTTGATGCCTTCATCAGATCTCTTTCATCGGGGCTCTGGGAACGCCATAGAAGAGGAGGCCAAAAGGGCCCAACAGTCGAAGAGGATGAAGAACACCAAAAATACTCTCTCAACATACGCAAAGCTCCTGTGAGTTCACAGAGACTGAAGCAGCATGTGGAGTACCTGCACCAGGTCCTCTTCATGTATACTATGGCTTCCATTGTAGTGTTTTTATGGGATTCTTGATGGTGAGAATCAGTGGGTCTCTGATTCGCGTGCCTTTTCTTGGGATCTTTTCCTTCTGTTGGTTTGTCTTATCCAACTTTGATATAATAGCTTTTGTTAATATTATTTTACATTATATTTTATTTCGTTATTTTTTGAATGAATGAATAAATGAATGAACAGATGAAAATCTAGCCATGAGGCAAAGGTTAACAACCAAACTGTCATGTCTACACTGAACTGCTGGAAAAGGGAAAAATAAATTTTTTCCAATGCATTGACACTGACACTGGGTGTATCAACTACTCCAGGACAGACCTCTTGTTCAGGAGTAGTTCACAAATGTATAATGAATTCCTCAGTTATTTTGTGTGATTTTATTTGGTTACAATTTGATGAGGTTTTTCATTTATTTTCTTTTGGGGTATGCTTTTATTTTGTTGCCTTGGTTTTGGGGTGTTATGTGGCTGTATTGGTTTGTTTGTTTGTTTTTTGAGAAAGAGCTTAAAGTTGGGAGAGGATCTGGAAGGACTTATGTGTGGGACAGAATATGATCATAATATATTTAAATTTAACAATTGTTTTAAATAATGAAAATGAAATGTGTGTCTGTACATATTTATAGATGTACACTTATGTATTGTGTGTAATTTTAGGTAAATATAAAATAATACAATTTCTTGAGGTTTTAATCAAATATCTGTGCTGTTCTTTGCTCCTCGTCCCTCCTTCAGGATTGACTTCACTCCCTCTACCTGTTCGAGCCCCGTCTCCTCCTCACTATCCAATTCACGGCTTCATATCACCTGAATCCTATTATGCTGTTATCCTCTTAAGTCTTGCCCTGCCCCAGTCTCTTTATATATTCCTGGTTTCTGTGGTTACTTCTGTGTGTAGTATCCTCACAGAAGATTCAGAGCTAGGAACCACAGATAAGAGAAGAAAAACTGTATTTATCTTTCTGGATATTTTAATGAAGTTTATTAAGCCAAATGAGGATCAAGCACAAATCTAAAAACTAAAAACATAAACAAAGTTCAAAGGAAAAATAAAACCAAACTCAAACCACTGTTAGTCTCTTAGTTTGTTTGCTAAAATCGAATGTGTTAAGACATCTTCTGTTTAGAGGGTATCAGGAGTGAGGAGCTTATAAATAACAAAATAGCTCGGCTTTTCTACAACAATCCAGTACCTATACATTCACAGAACAATGTGAATCCAATTACCTTTAGAGCTCATCTCACGAACCCATGCTGGCATCTGCCCTGCTCCTCCTTGCAGAGTGTGCCAACCTCTACTCCCAAATTAACCGTATAAACTAGATCAATGATTGCGGTGCAATTAGGCTGATGAGAAACTGGAGAATTGAGGGGAAAGGAAAAAAAAAACAGATCTACTGATTGACTCTTAACTTGGTTTTTACATGTACAGGAGCAGAAAACGCTACTCCATATTAAATCTTGTTTCTCTCACTTCTAATTTTTCACAACCAATATATTTTGTAAGTAAGGCTAAATGAGGTGTTCTTCTTTTCACAATGGCATATAATTTTAAAAACTTTTGTTTTACTATGAGATTATATTAGTTGAGTTTTGCATGCTTGGGTGACAGAATACTTATTTATAACGCCAGAGTCATAAATAAATGGCAAGATGAATAGCATCAATTATTTTATGTTCATCCTTCAAAGCACTGAGCACAGCATATTCAGGGAATAATCTAATCTGCAAAACATCTATTTAGAGAGGCAATGAAATACCACAGATAAAAAAGAACACTCTCTTCAAAAAGTCTATATTCTTTTCCTAATATGCTGTTGTGTCATGTCATAGTATGACAATTAATCTCCATAGTCATGCTATTATGTATAGAGCATTTCTCATACTAAGACATCCTGTGTGGTAGAAGCAATAAAGATGACAAAATTAGGCTAATTACTGGCCAAATGAATATGCTCTATTTCTCTATAAACCATCAAATCAGAGAAAACAAGAAGCAAGGTGATTTTATTGTGTACTTATTTGTTATATACTTGTAATGCTCAGTTTTTCTCATCAGCGTTACTGGGTTAAGAAATATACAGAGCCTTGATTAGGCAGCCATTTTTTCATGGTATCACAAGTGTAGTTAACCTGTTGTTTCTAGGAGACAATCTTACAGCAGACCACTCTGCCCCTCCAGCTTCTACAATCATTCTGCCCCCACTTCCACAATGTTTCCTGAGCCTTAGGTACAAGAATTAGGTGGTAGGTGTAGCCATCGGGGCTGGACACCCCATAGTCAGTAGTTCTAAGAGGGAAATCTAATGGGGCTCCACTCCAGACAAAGAACAACTAATGACTTCTGAGACAGGAGAACTAGGGATGAGCCCCCCCGTTCTACAATACCATGTAGCTGCCACACCATTGGCATAAGTGAATTATATTGGTTTGTCTAGTCTTCATAATGTCCCTATCAGGTGGTCCTGTCATTACTTTTCTCTGGCAGTCAGTGGAGCTTGGATTGAGTGAACATTAGCACTTAGGCACTGAGGTCTGAGCTCTTGACTACACACGTGCTGCCTGTATAAGTTCGAGGTCCTCACATAACTTGGTACTTTCTAAAATTACTAATGTTTACCTGTGCAGTTAAAAACCAAGTCATTCTGAATGATTACTTAAGGAGTGGACAGGAAAGGTTGTGGACGCTTTACCTCTCTTGGTGTCCTCAGGTTTTTTTCCCTTGAAGAAACAGTATAACATTCTGAGGCTTTCTGCAGATGACTTATGAAATGAGACAAATAACTCTGGCCGCCTTGTCCCAAAGGAACCCAGTTAATCACTTTGAAAGACATCAACAGTGAGTACCCACTCAATTTTTTTACACAGCTGATAAATCCCTCTGAATAGATACCTTCCTCCTGTACTACCCAGGACTTTCTGGGAAAGAAACAAATATACTAATATAAGAAGCTCCTACCAGAGGAGGCAAAATAGCATGTGATTTGACTCACTGAGATGTGAAGAACGGCATCACCTACAGGAGCTTCTCTTTGAAGATAATGAACCTAAATTCTTATCTGTGCTGACACTGCGTGCTTTGTTCAAGAAATTCATCTCAAATAAGCAAAGTATGCTTTTGAGAAAAAGGTATAAATTTTCTCTCAAAATTGAAACTATTTCCAAGTCTTCAGAGAATATTACTTTATCTCAATTATATCTGAGAAGCGAATAAATGCATAAATCAGAATTTTTCAGGTCTAAAAAAAAGCTCTAGAAATCAAAGCCCTACAGCACAACAGTATTCTTTGCTTTGTTAAAAAGCTGTTTTCTTATTGTTGTTGGGGAGGGACATTTCTTTCTGCAGACTCTCCTTCCATGTGCCTTGGCCAGTTATACTCTCAAGCCCTTGTTAAATCAAAATGTTTCTCCAGACCATGAAGATTGATTCAGGATATAGGTACATTGGCCAGGCCAAGAAGAGTCAGCTCTCAGACTACTTCTGAGAGGCGAGGCTCTGTTTCGGCTTGTGCGCTGCAATGCTTAGGCATTGACCCGAGGCCCCCAATGTCTTTATGGATAAGGTGAAGTATGGGTGGGTTTACCCGGATAAAGCTGAAACTTCAGATAGCACAACCAAGAAATAAGGGAATCTGAGTCTAGATTAAGTTACCTTGATCTCGTCATTGATTATGAGGTGCTGTACTGATTAAGATGCCTGCAAAGAGGAATTCATTCTACGGTGTTTTTTCCCCGGGTGTTTGCTCCGTAATATCTCACTACTTCAAACTACACAACTGATGTACCTTGTAAAGGCATAAATGCCATTTCCAGCATTCTTGTGCTTTAGTTTTTTTCTCAGAACAAAGATTTGCTTTCTTGTGAGACACACTCTCAAGTTCCAAGTTGCAATTACTTAAGGGCAATATAGCCTCCCATTAGCTCCTTGAGTGTATCATCAGAAGAAGGAGGAAAGGAAAAATGAAAGAGAGAAACATAGCATCAGAGAAAGATATGGATAGAATTTAACACTAGAAATCATGTCTAAAGGAGGCTTTTTTGTGGGATAGGTGTAGATATTATGAAGAGTCTTTCTGAAAGTGATGCTATCACTAAACCTCTGCCTGATGCTCATTGCTTTCTATGGTCTGTCATTATGTGTACACATATGTACCTAGGAAACTATGTGTATACATATGTGCTTATGAACCTCTGTGCATAGATATTTCAGATGAGCTGGTCTGGCTACTCTGAGCAAGTGCAGGTGTTAAGTTAATGGTAATCAAATCTATCTACTGGTAATTCTCCAGTCTATAAAAGCAATTCAAGATGTCTTTCCCCTACCAAGGTAGCAAAATCAATTTTAATTATTTCCAGGCATGAATGTTTACTACTCAATATCTTACTAAGAGTATCAATAAGAGTAACAAATAGAAGACTCTACTAGGATTCTGTTGTTGCTTTAACAAACTATTACAAACGTAATTTAGTCAATGCAGACTTCACATCTAACAGGTGTGAGAGGCAGCAATCTAGCAAGGTTCCTGCAGATTAAGACCCAGCTTTTGTGGGGTTGCAATCCTGCTGTAGCTTGTAGCGGCTTCCTGTTTCTTAGCTTCCAAGAAAGACCCTATTTCCTCCTTTTAAACCATCCTTGAGATCTTGCCTCTTAACCTTGTTCTGTCAATGTTTTACTTTATGTGGTTTGGTTGTTGTTGTTTTTTGTAAAAAGACACCATAACAAGGGCAACTCATGTATAAAAAAGAATGGGGCTTGCTTACAATTTTAGAGGTTTAGTCCATTATTGTTCAATATGGGAAATGTGGAAACATTCAGGCAGACATGGTGCTGAAGAGGTAGGTTTTACATCTGTATCCACAGGCAGCAGGAAGGACTGTGAGCCACTAGACCTTGCTTGAGCTCAAAGCCCACCCCTACAGACACAATTCCCCCCACACAGCCCCACTTCATCCAACAAGGCCACATCTACTTCAGCAAGGCCACATCTAATATTGCCACTACCGATATCCTATAAGAGTCAGTTTTATTCAAATTAGCATAGTCGAAGAGCCAACAATTTAATTGAATTCATTCCAATAAGACCAGGTGATTCATAGCATTAAATATCTACAACCCCTAGATTCTTTCATCACATAAGATAATAGGCTTATATGTTCTAGGTTTAGTGCCTGGGACATCTTTGGAGAAACTATATTCTGCATGCCATAGTCTACTATACAAGAGTACAGTTCTGAAAATGACTGTGTTCTGCAAAGCCACTCATTAAAAATAACAAGGCAAGTTACCTTAAAATGTAACAAATTTAGTGGCTAGAAGAAAAAGAACTTTTCTAAAAATTGTATGCGTGTGTATGCGTGTGTGTGTGTGTGTGTGTGTGTGTGTGTGTGTGAGGGGGGGTGAGGGGACGTGTCAGGGATATAGAGGAGGATATGAAGGGAAGACGTAGGATTGTATAATACCCAGAATCTTATTTCAATGTGTACACATATGAAACTCTCAAAAGCAAAGTCACTATTAGCAGTGACTCACCATTGTGAGTCAATATTTATTCATATTTATTTAATGAAGGGCCCCTGAAATTTTGCCATCTCAGATGCCTTACATCCAAGGTGACTCGGTTGTGAAACATTGTGAAGTCATTGCAAAATCCTCAATAGTCACAGGGAGGAAATGTGGATGTCTGCTCTAACAGACCCATATCATAAGAAATGAAAACAAGCCCCATATAACTAGAAATGCCATCAAAAACAAGACTTAGAGGCCTAAAAGGGAGGAGACAAGAGGTCAGTGAGAATGTTGTGTTGAAGATGAGGGGTGGTAAGAAACCAGAGAGAATAAAGTAAGTGTAAGAGTTGAGGTCCTCTAGGGTAGAAGACAGAGCTAAGAGTGTTGGTTGATCAGCATGTAGGGCTTAACTTGCAACTATTGCAATATATCTCAATTCCATATCCTTAATACCTTATTTCTGGTGCTTTATTAATTCATCAGGTATATGCAGTGCACCTGTTGTGGCAACAACACTGCTAACAGCAAGAGATATGTGGTAAACATTGGAAGCATTGCCCTGCCCCCTTATACCTCTAGGAGTTGAAACTGATATTAAATTAATAATCACAGAATGGAACTGCAGTCTTCCCGATGCTATGGTGGAGGGGCCGGTGCTCTAGGAACACCAGGGAAGAAGATCATGTGATCTATAGGTGGCGTGGAATTGGGTAGCTGATATTGTACTTAGATAATAATCACAAAACATTGAATTTTGGGGACGTGACTGGCTGCTCTGATACAGAAAATGGACACTATCTGTTCGAAAGTGGAAACAATTTCATTAACACTTTGAATTTCTTTGACTTAAAAAATGATGGCTTGTCAAAATGCAGCCTATGACGCATCTCTATGCACCAGTATTTCATAATGGCTATAAAATCTTTTCCCAACTTTTACCAGCAGTTGGGTTGGTATACTGGATAACCACTAGAGGGCAGTACTGCCCTTTGTTGAAAGGAGCTCGTTTTGTCAAGCTCAGCTTTCCCTTTAGAGGTGTGGGGGCAGGGAATGAAAGAAAGACAACCTTTGGGAAATTGGGAATAAAGGTGAAAAATTTATTTCTTCAATGTAAATGAAAGCATAACTTTTCGAAGGCTGGCTTTACTGTTAATTTTTAATTGATTTTTTCAGAAAAGCTTCTAGAATTTACAAGAATACCTTCAAAAATGTTGATTTTGACTTTGCTACACTTTAAAACTCAAGTTAAAAATGTGTATTGCTATTTTTTCCCTAAAGTCCTTGAAGACTTTGTTTTGTAATGGGAAATATTTGCATGTACTCCATTTGCAGTTCTATCTACCATATTAATTGAACTTGGAGAAGGGACTTAATAATTGTGACTGTAATAATTATTATTCCTATATCAAATAAGAATAATATTACAAGCACTTTTGTTACACTGGGAAACTTAAGTTTCATTAATTTAGAATTATACTATAGAAAATTGAGGGAGAGCCCTCTAACATATGAACAAGAAATGACTTCAAATTCTGTTGCATGAACAATTATTAATGACTGTAATTTGTGGCTCCTTTTGCAGTTGTTTTAATTAGCCTTAGTAATTATACTTGCATCTTAGCAGAAACATCATTTAGAATAATTCTATGTGGATTTTTATTTTATTTCCTTTGTGTGTTCTGCTACACATGTTTACCTTTTAGCTGATTACTTGCAATGGAGGAAGTACCCAATGTGTTTCATGTGACCAAAAGAGAAAAATCATATCCTTCCGGTGCTCCTGAACCAAATCTCCTCATAGCATATGACATCTTATTTATTTATACTACATGTCTGCTACTATGTTATTTGTATGTTTTAAAATAACTTAAGTATTTGCTGAAGAAAACTCTGTTCAACTATTTTGTTACTGTTAGATTTGTTTCATCATGAAAATTCAGTAGACTGTAGAGACCATAGAGGTTATCTGGCAAATAATATCTGACAAAGTAAAAAGTAAAAGTTGTTAGTTTAAGCCAAGAGCTTCTTGATTGTTTACTTGGGGAATGTCAAAAGCCACATTAGCCAAAGGGGCTAAATTTCCTTGATTTCTTTCGACGTATAAAAAATGCAAGCTTTTCCTTTCTTATAAAGCTACAGAGATAACCTGGAAGGAAGCCACCATGTTTAGGACGGGTCCAGTTGTCTGGGACTTCCATAAGTGAGACTTCCTGTAGAAGGGTGCACATTAATTAGTGTTGCTTAGGTCGCACTAAGCGTAGGGATTATGTAGGAGTTTTGATGATTGCAGAGTGGAGAGTAGGTGCCACGAGCCCCAGATAAAACAGATCATTGTTGCCCCCTACCCTGGTTATTTATCTTTTTCACATGGCCCTTATGACTATAGCCAAGAGATTTTAAGATAGGAAATTTAAGGCTAACTTCAGCACTGTCTGAGCAACAGAGCATATTTCCCTCTGCAATACTGACTTACTTTAGAAAGCATGGTACTTCTTGTGGTAAGCTTTCTGCTTCTACAGATAAGTCCACAGCTAGACTTACGTATTATGAACCTTTGTGGTTCGTTTGCTGTTAAACACAAATAATGCCCTTCTAGACAAATCTTCTGACATTCCTTAGATGCAAAGAGGCACCCAGATAACTATTTCCTTCTCTTGAGTTATAATATATTCTTAATGGCAAAAATTAACTGACTTAAAATAGATAACATTAATTTTTCCATGATATTGAAAACATGAGAGAAAATTATCATAGCTGAGATTTGGTCTTCCATCCCATACCTTAAGGGGCTGGTTCTAGAGGAGGAATAGGTTCACGGGGGTAAACAATGTGAAATATGGCTTTCAGTCATAGATGTGTAAAAACAGAATATGTCAACAGTTGGCATAAAAAAGCTTAGCTGTCCCCAGGCTGTGTGGAATGAAACACGATTATGAAGTTTTCAAAGTCCAGATACATCAGAAAATAGGGAAGGTCAATATTTATTCCCATATAACTTCAACAAGGGCTTGGTGAGTTGCCTCCCTCAGGAAAATGAACTCTATGTTCACAAGACACCATGTATATTTCAAAATTATAACCGACTTTACTACTTCTGTAACTTTTTTGTTATATGAGCATTGATTTCTTTGTAGACACCCACTGCATGCCTTCTTCACATCTGACGTGGTGGTAAGTGCTTTGCAATTGAGAGCTGGGCTACTGAAACTACCTGATTCAAACACCAGATGCACCTGCTTTGTGGTCTTTTCTTTTGAGCTGTCAATCATGCACGTGACCTTCTAGATGTGTGGTACCTGACAACTGCAAATGTTTTCCTCGTTTTAGCCAACCAGTAGGAAACAGCCATAAGGTGTTTCATGGCTTTAGAATTCACTTGGACAGTCTCTGGGACAGTGTACGGCACTTAGTTGTGTTTTAGCAACACAGAGAAAGTATCTCAATGTATCTGGTTCTTCAATTGTGGGAACACTGGGGCTTAAGAAAGTCATACACCTAGAAACCCCCCTGGATCCCAAAAGCGGGCGGCTGTGGCAGGAAACTTCTGCC
>CM052709.1:60311115-60395038 GCA_028551405.1 Uromys caudimaculatus | reverse complement strand
GGGGGAGGGGACACGGGGTTTCCAAAGAAAAGGGGAATCATCGGAAATGTAAATAAAAAAAAAAAAAAAAGAAAGTCATACACAAGATAATGCTAACTATAGTATATTTGCTCAACATGAAAATGGGACACACAAATTTCTTAGACATAATCTTACATAAAACTCTTGCTTTTGTTTCTTTGACCATTTATAAAGGAGATTCTTCCTACCCTTTATTCAGAATTGAACAGCTAAGAAGCTTACCGACTTGATGTAAAATACACTAGAACAGCCGATTAACATTGATTAAACCTTTCTTTCCTCTAGTGGCTAACACTGTTCCCAAGGTCCTATCTTGTATGGTTCACAGTTTTTTAACTTATTTTTTGAGCTTTGCACATTTGTGTTAGTTGAATTTTTGGATAGTTCATAACTAGCATTGCTATTTTATCTCAGGCATTTCATTCCTTAAATTTCTGCTTATTCTTCATGCAATACTCCCCCTTCTTTGTGGTTCTTGTCCTAGAATTGTGTTGATCTCTCCTTTAATGTTTAAAAAGCATTTTCTGTGGGTTCCTTAGAATTCTGAATTCTGATTAAGACATCTTTATTCCTTTTAAATGTTAAAACCATTGTTTCAGTGTTCAAACATGGGTAAATTGTGTAATGAGGTAAACGTTTAGAAATGCATAGATTCGTATCACACTTATACACACTTCAAAAACAATTTTAGAGCACATGTTTAGCACTGTGCCTAGAACCTCTAAGATCGTTTAAAAGTGGATTAAATAGGGACATGCTCAGAAATACAGTTCATGGGGCTAGAAAGATGACTCCGGTTGAGATAGCTTGCTGCTGTCATAGAGGACCTGGGTTCAGTTTCCAGCATCCACTTGGCAACTGACAAACCATCCCTGACTCCAGTTCCATGGGTTCTAATAGCCTCTCTGACTTCTGAGGGCACTGGGCATATACAAGGTGCATGAATACACATGTAAGCCAAACTTTCATGCACATTAAATAAAATTTAAAAATTAAAAAAATATAATCAGAGTTTATAGGTACTGCCCCTGTGCTCTAGATGACTGTCACCAGCAATGCATATGAATGAGTGATTGTAATTTCCCTGTTATCGAAAGAATAAGCAGTACAATTTTATTCTGTAAGTTTCCTACTGAAATTGTCAATCAGCTATACTTTGGGGGAAATGTTCTTACATCTTCATTTTGCCAGTTACTGGCATTTAAAAACTCATTGCTGCAACTGTCTGACGATCTTCTGTGCTCATTAAGTCCCTTGAAGAAATGGTGTTGGTCTCCCTCAGTGTCTTTGAAATCCCACTGAAAATATCATGCTGCCTTCCAGGACATAGTACTTTTCCTCCTTAGTTGGTCATTTAAGAGCTTTCATAATCTGGCTCCAGCTCCATTTCCAGGCTGAACTCCAGAGATATCTTATTTGGATGGTCGCCTGTATTTCTACCGCCTCCCTGTTATGACATGTATACAAATGGGCTTCAATAACGGCACCCTTTTCTGCCTAGACTCTCTCCTCATCCTGGTGCTATTCAAAAAACATCTCTTCAAGTATTCTCCCAATAATCTGACTTATGAACATATAATAGGACGATTTGTTATCTATCTTGTGAGTGTGTGTGTGTGTGTATACACACACACACACACACACACAACACACACACACACACACACACACACACACACACACACACACACACATATATATATATATATATAAAACCCTTTAGCTAGGTTATAGGAATTAAATGTATTTATCACCTCTCTGTATCCCTGATTCCTATACTAATATATTTTTATAAATATTCTTATTGATTACTTTTTCTGCAAAGTACCTAAATAATGATTACATATTTATTATTGTGTCAGCATGTCTCAGAGCAATGTTATTAAATTTTTGTGGCTATTGCTGTTTTTATAGCAATATTATTTTCCATGGAACATTGCCATCACCTGGCCCTTTGAGCATAAGGACAATAATAACACAAATTTAATTAAAAAATGTTATGTACTCCCTAACCAAGTGGATTCCCTTTTCATCAATAAGACAAAAGCTCTATTGAATGTGTTATTGCACTGATAAGTAATTTCAAATTAGATTACAATGCAAATGAGTTGGCTAGGTTATGTTTTTATTCTTGGTAGGAAAGCGAAACCAGATTTGTGATTTTGATGGATTTCTCATTAAGGTAGACTATGCCTGACTTGTATAAATATGCTCTAAAAATACATGCTGACCGTTAATACGCTCAGTGTTGACTATAATGCTTTCTGTGTAGTGGAATACTAATTAATGCATTTAATGTCATGGATGAAGTAGGAAGAAAGCCAGCCTTGACATGGAACATGTTTTACAAATACTGACTGCGGTCATTTTCATTCTCCTTTGTACTGCAAAATTCGTATTTCATTTTGCACCAGGCTGCTGTTGGGAGATGCAAAGGTACAGGAAGGCATCCATCAAATGCATATAAAGACTAGAAAGAAGATAGGCAGGTCTCCCAAAACTATCTCTGGGTTAAGGAAACACAATGCAGTTGTCGTATGTTATATTATTCTTCTATTTTACTTGGGAACAAAAACACATGTTTTTTATTATTGGAAATGGAGACTGTACTTGTCACAGATTCTCTTTAATAATAATTTCTTCATGAGAGAAAGAGTTGTTTCGCTACAATGTCACTTCATGCAATACACCAGGTCAGGGCACTCAGACAACATTTACATTTCATTCTGTGTTAGATTAAGCTTTTGTATTTTTGAAAAAAAAATTCTTGTGTAGTTGTTTAAAAAGGGACAGATGGTAGACTAAAGACTGCGGTAGTACTATTTGGACCACGAAGTTCAGGAGAGGGATAGGATATAGAACAGTAACCCATTTTTTGGAAAATGTAAGATTTTCTTGATTTTTTGGCACAATTTTTGTAGTCATAAAGAAATGGTATATTTAAGGATACAATGATAATATTTTTCATAAATAAAGCATAATTTGTCTACACCTACCATGCATATGAATGCATCTGTGGCTTCTACATTTCTTTTTTAAGCACATTTTTATTCGAAAGTTATTTATAAATTGCTTTAAATTGAATTACATTGCATAATAACACATACGACAGAAAACATTTCATAAGTTACATGAAATACATGCCAATAATAAGCCATGATCCAGACCCTCTTGGTTTTCATTGTTACTGTCATGCGTCTCTGAATACATCATACCAATAGTCCTGCATATCTTCAAAAAGTGACACTGATTTAAACATAAACTGATAGGACTTCAGATTTTAGAATGAAGCTGCAATGCATTTTAAAATTCATTTTATGTAATACTCCTTTTTATGAGAAACGTATTCTAAAGCATATTACCAGATGACTGTAATTATAATTTTAAAACTGTGAGGAAAATAGGCAACATTAAAAGACAAATGAAAGGCTCTAGTGATAGCCAAGGGTTCTCTGGTTTGTAAGAAGGGGATGCACTGAGGTATATACTTGAGACACAGTTTTCAGGACACAAAATCTTGTCTTGTGATTCTTCTAAATGTTAGGGTTTGATATGACATATGACCAATAACAAATTTGCTGGCCATGTGGCTGAAGCACTTGTAATGCTCATTGAACTATACAGGGTCGAAACAGCTGGGAACATCAGCTATACTCCTTGAGAGCATCCTGAGTAAAAGGCAGTTGGAAGCTCCTGTGCATATATTAGGAAATACTGTTTAGATTTCTATATAAGATACAGGCCCTTGGAGGAGAAGATTGGACTACTCATTTATATCTCAGGCAAACTGTAGAAATTCATACACAGTTGTAGACTACTAACTAAGCTAGTGTGATGTTATAGCTTTGACTACACATTTTCTAGAACATGAATTTCATATTCTTCTTAAATAATTATATCCTCTAGTACATATGTAACTACACACACGCACACACACACACACGCACACGCACATACACACACACACACACACGCACACACACACACACACACAGACACAGACACACACACACACACAGACACACACAGACACACACACGCACGCACACACACACACACGCACACGCACATACACACACACACACACACGCACACACACACACACACAGACACAGACACAGACACACACACACACACAGACACACACAGACACACACACGCACACACACACGCATACACACACACACACACACACACAGACACAGACACTGACACACACACACACACACACAGACACACACACACAGACACACACACACACACACGCACACACACGCACACGCACACGCACACCTCATGTACATATGTTGTCAACAGACATGAAAGTGTTTTTATTTTAATTTAAAATTCTTTTCTACAATATCTTTGGCATTCTTTTGGTTTATCAGTTTTGTTTGTTTGTTTGTCTGTTTTTTGTTTTGAAAGTTATGGCATTTTTTTTTTCAATTTCGGTGATTCAAGCTTAGTTTGAAATCCAGACTGACACTTTGCATTTTAAAGGCTTGACATGAAAAAATGCCTTGATTTTTTTCTTTTGCTTACTTATAATTCTGTAAGAGGGAAGGCTGAAAATTCAGATCAGAACAAACCCATTTCACAGTGTACCACCAAGTAACTTATAGTTGTGAGCTCTTCTATATTCTTTGTGGAAAGGACTTGGAACAGATGCATTGAACCTTTCTGATATTTAGCAAGCTCAGGGTAAGTTCAATTGGCTTTTAGCGGTCTTCACCTTGAAGACAGGTGTTGGCCTCAGGGAATCTAGAATCTTTTCTTTACTGTTTAACTCAAGAGAGGGTATGTTTATCTAGCAAAGCCCAGTTACTCATGTTAAGCTACTTAATGAGAAACAAGCCAATTGAGGCACATAAGGCAGATTCCTATTAAAAATGGTGCCTAGGCCTGGTCTTGAACACACTCGTATTTTTTTCTGACTCCTAGTATCTCACTTGACGATCATCTTCACATGAAACTCAAAGTCATTATATTGCCACAGCCATAATGTCCTCTGCCCTAGACTATCTCATTCTTGGGGTCTTCTATGCCAGAACCTGGAGATTAAACTTTAATTCCTAACTTTATTCTCATTTTAGCCATCTATTTGATTATGTTTAATCTCCTTTGAGTGTTTCCTTGATGGAGCCATTACCCTCGACTATGAAAACAACTGTTTTCTACACTCCGATTCTCAACTCATTCATGAAAATACATGAGTAAACTAGAAAAGCCCCTCTCCTAAAAGTGCAAACGTTCTCACCCAGAGTTCTTTGTGACATGGTATCTGCTTTTCCATCCTCAGGCTACCCAAGAGACTTTTTGAGCTGCATCACCTACACACTTGTAAGATGCTATGTGTGCACTGTTTCCCATAGGCTGGGGTGTGGCTCCTGTAATTGGGATGCTGCAGCCGGTCTCTACTGCCTCCTGGCGGCTTGCCTTCATCCTTCCTGCCTCTGACCGAGCCTTATAGTCTCTTTGAAGCGTTTGGGGCGTCTTTTCAATGTTTTCCCAGGGTACCTGATGCGCAATCTGAACGTGGTGATGTCTGGAGAATTTCCCATGGCTAGCTTGTCTCCTGTGTAAGTACTGATTCCCATGAGGTCAAGGGAAACATTTTATTTATCATTATGCCATTATTGTTCTTAAGGAACCTGGTTGAACATACCAGTACCTCAGCATTTGCAGTATTTTAGGCATTTAACAAATACTCATTTGTTCATTTCCCATAATACCTCTAAAATATAATTTCCATTTACAATATTCATTGAGTTAAACGCATTTCCCCAGATGCTGTTTTTCAATATCAGAGCTATTTTTCTGGTACTTGTTTGTTTTTACTACAAATTCAATACAAAATATGCTATAAAATGTTGAGAAAAGTTCCTATCTTTAAGATCCATTATTTTGCTGTTGATTAAAAACCTGAACTTAAAGTGTGCTGTGTGCCGATTTCCTTTTATTTTTTTCTTCCCCTTATCTTTCTCTCTCTCTTTGCTGCGGGTGTTGCTGCTGTTGTTATGTGTTTGTTTGTTTACTGAGGAGCACAACCAGGCTGCATAAGTCACTGGATCAGACCAACTAAACATTTTACTTGAGTTGTTTTTCTAAAAATGATTCTGAGAGAGAAAAGCCTTCCAAAGGTGTAAATATTCATTGAGTAGCTTTGAAGAGGGAACTAGTGGAAATATTTATAGCTTTTTCCCAGGGGGCTTTGAGAATCCTAGTATGAAGGGGACCTTCCTGTAGCCAGAGGCCGTGACTCTGGGTTTGGACTGACTCTGCAACTTTAGCTTCTAGTTAATGGGGACTGTCAGCTACAGTGCACCCACCTGTCACTTTCATAGTGAATGTGTGAAAGCCAAACTGAGGAAATTTAATTTCTCCTTGATATGCCATCATCCCCACCTCTGAAACGATCAGATATTAAGGAGAGATTCAGCCTCCAAGCTAATGGGTTTGAAGAAAAAGAAAATGGTCTGTGTGCTTTAATGCTGTTGGTGGCTCTATTAGCATTTCCTTATATTCTTTTAAAGTACACAATAGGAGGATAGCATTGTTTAAATATTTGGCTGTATAAGCACATGGGCGAGTGTTTTAATAAAAGAAGAAAAAAGAAAGTCAAGAAAACAAAGGAATGGAACGCAATTGGTCGATGATTAACAAAGCAAACTCCTATTGTTGATTTGTTCAAAACACAACTTAGCTTTTGTCTGGAAAATCTTTCATGATAAGTCTGATAGGCTTTAAGAGAAATGTCCTAATTTCAGCAGGTATGAGCTGCTGTATAAACTCCCTGAAAATGTTGGACTTGTATAAGATGTGCACACACCCAGTGTTGCATGTATTTTTAAAAATCTGCTTCAGGTTGGAAATAAATATATCTATTAATTGTGGTTGTTGTCCATGTTTTATTGAAAGTAGTCATGATTAAATACATTACTTTCTACAAATATTGAGCATGGGTGTTGCTCTGAATCACAGGAATTTTAGAAATTTGAGTTATTTTCTACAGTGTTCTTGTTTTGAATGAGAAGTCCCAGCATTTTTAGAGGAGGTAGCTCAACAGGAAATTCACAAGATCCTATTATTACTCTTTTCTTTCTTGGGAATACTTTAGATATTTATTTGACAATCACTTTTGGAAAGAGTATTAAGCTTATTAAGAAGTACAAATATTTAGGATTTTTCCTTTACAAATGCTATGTTTCATATTCTGTACTTTTTGCAATCAAAAAAGAAAAGATTTCTAAGTTAACATACTCATTCTGGACCTATGTATTATTGAATATATATATATATATATGTATATGTATGTGTATGTGTATATGTATATGTATATGTATATATATGTATAGGTATATCCCTGATGTACAAGGTATTTTAAAGCTTCCCAGTACCTGAAGATTTTAATTAATAAATATTGTGAAAATTTGTGGTTGCTTACCTACTAGTTAATAAGAAATTAGGCTTAATTTAATATTATTTTGAAAGATAAAATCAAGGCTTAAGACTATCCCTTGATTTTGAAATTTTTTCTTTCTACTGTTGTTGGCTAATGCTAAGTTTATAATGCACTTGTAACATGTTTATTATTCTTACCTCTTGATTCAACTTAACTTTTGTGAGTGTCATTTGGTTGTTTATTTTGCTTGTTCCAGGTAGTATTTTAGGTTTTTCTCTTTAGGAGCAAGGACTTGGGTTGGTTGGTACATTGGTTTGGGGATATTTGAAGCGTGCGTTAGTAACTTAAAGAACAACAATTGGTTTTGTAAACTGGCATTTTCATGAGTGTGTACAATGTATCCTGGTCACCCTAACCCATACCCATCTTGCCTTTGATGCATCCCTATAAATCCACTCTCCTATTACTTATGTGATTTTGATTGTTCTGAAACCCAGTAAGCTTAACTATGGCCATCTATGTGACTTTGAGTTTGAAATTTCGCAGTGGAGTTGGGTGGGGTCACCAGCTATTATAGAAGGATTGACATACTGACCATTCCTAGACATTGGCTGTTAGTAGGCATGCTATGTGTAGGCTCATTGTAGGCAACTTCAGTGCATTAAGTTCATGATTGGAATAACTTTATTATGCCCAAGACATGGTATTCTGTAGCCCCTTTTATCTTCCAGATCTTACTTTCTTTATGCCTCCTTTTCTGTAATGTGTCTTGTAGGAACTAGCATCAACTTCTTTCTTATGACTGAGCTGTAAACTCTATGACCTGCCTAGTTGTACAATAGTGGTACAGTTATTACAGGGATAACCACGACTTCTTTGGAGCCGAGACGGGCTCAATAGAAGGGAAACTATTTCTGGTACTGTAATATCCAATAAAAAACATGACTAGGGATTGAGAGAGATCACTCAGCAGTTAAGAATATGCATATTTCTCTTGCAGAGGACTCTAGTTCAGTTCCCAAAACTCATATAGGGCTGCTTATAAACATCATCTGTAACTAGATCTTTGGGAGTATCTGATATCCCCTGGCCTCTGCAGATACCTGCACTCACATGAACATACCCATACAGAGACACACATTTGCATATAATTAAATTAAATAAAAATTTATAAATGAAAAGCATGCTTGGGGAATTCAAGGCCCCTAGGAAAGAACATTCTAATGTAGCTTAGCTAAATTGAGATAATACCTTCTAGTTATTTATGTTTAAACCCATAGACTAATGTAAGCTAAACCTTAATCAGAAAATCTTTTCTGAAAGTTGCTGAATACAGAAACACATCACCATCCAAGGTGCTGAAAATCCGTGAAGGTTGAGTAGCTTTGTTTGGTTTTATATGTGGAATGATACTGGGTGTTTATTTGTCTGGCTGGTTGACTGGTTGGTTGATTGGTTTGAATGTTTGGTTTGAGGTAGTTTGCTATAGATTGTGGTAACTTTGAGGAGAAATTTGAGAAGATCACTTTTAGTGGAATAAGGGAGATTTTGTTCCAGCCCAGTCTAATGTCAGACAAGACAAAAATCTCTCCCTGGTAATGAACTAGAGATTTTATATCTATAAATGATTAGAAACCTGTTTGATTTGTAAACCAATAAGATCACTATAAAGGTCTCAACAGCTTGAATTAAAATTTTTCATTGAATTGAGTAATTTTCAGAAATAGCAAAGAATTTTCCCTTAATTGGGCATTTTACCCCCCTTTGGGCATTTTTAGACAACATTTAGTTGTGAAATAGCCAAAACCAAGACAGAATTTATAATTTGCATTGTCTAAAGCTTAAGGTTAGCCACCTGCTTTCTGGGTATGTGATTGCTGAGTGTGGAAACTTCCTCCCTTCTCTACAGACTCATCGCACTCCAGGTCTTTGGAGCCAAAGGGGCCAGCCACTACATCTGTTGCTACCATTTAGGAAGACAGCAACACCTGGAACCACAAGACAGTTCATATGGCTGTTTCCCTTTCATATGGGCAATGCAGAGAAGCTGTTACATAAAGTGTTCATTTATGCAAAGATGTTTCAGCCTTAAGCTGTTTATGTACAGAAACTTTGCCAGCATTTTGAATCCAGCTTACTATGTTGTCAACCAAGAAATCAAGCAATGAATGTGTTTACATGTTCTAAAAGTAAGTAATCTTGGTAGAGTTGATTGATACCCAAAGAGGGAATCCCTAGGCATATTCTCCTCACCTCTGCTTCTAAATTAGAATGAAGATAACACTATTTAAACAATTTTTGAAGCTTCCATTGTGCGGCCAGTCCTTTGCATCAGGTAGATGTCTAGACATGAATAAAGGTATTCTTTAGAGAAATTAAGTAGACATATCTGGATAGATGTGATGTTCATTTCATATAAGTCCTAGATAATTTGTAGGCGGTAGAATCCTGTGCTTGGTTATATAGAGCCTTACTTTAGCTGATCCAGCTTGTTGATCAGGCACTGAGTATTTTCTTGTCCTAGTCATTCACTGAAAATCATTGGGGTGTATAGTGGAAGAGTGCTCTTCTATTGTTAGCCAGAGAGTGATATAGAAACAAACAAGCAAGCAAACAATAACAACAACAACAACAAAAACAGAGACATTCACTTCTTGTCTCCACATGCACACATAAAAACACACAAATGCAAAATTAAAAAAAAAATTCCATGTGAAATTTACCAAGCCCCAAAAGTACAAATTCTAAGAAGAGTATAAAGTCCCATTCTGGTTGGTGCACCGAATAAGCCTAACCATACAGTGACCATATTCTCTACCTGTACAGATTAAAGCAAGGTAAAATTATCCAGGCTTCACTGGTAGGAGAGGTTGTGTCCATATCTAAACAACTAGCTTTTTCATGGTTCTGCTTAGGAAGCTGTAAAAATGAGCTACCCATGGTTGCATGATTGTCATGAATCCTTCCTTATCTAAACAATAGGGAAGTCTGGATTTGTTACATAAGGTGGGTAATCTGAGGCTCAGATGGAAAATGACTGAAATGGAATGTTCTTGTTGGGTTATTTTTTGCTGAAATCAAACAACAAAGCAACTTGGGAAGAAAGAGTTTATTTGTCTTACACTTCCATATCACTGTTCACCATCAAAGGAAGTCAAGACAGGAACTCAAACAAGGCAAAAACCTGGAGGCAGGAGCTGATGTAGAGGCCGTCGGAAGGTACCGCTTACTGGACTGCTCTGTATGGCTTTCTTAGCCTGCTTCACATAGAACCCAAGATCATCAGCCCAGGGGTGGCACCATCTATAATGGGCTGGGCCTCCTTCATTGCCCCTAATTAGGAAAATACTTCATGGGCTTGTCTACAGCTCAATCTTATGGATACATTTTCTCAACTGAGGCTCCCTCCTCTCAGATGACTCTAGCTTGTGTCAAATTGACACAAAACTAATCAGCACTTGGAAAATATATGTAACTAAAATATAAAGGAGAATAATCAGTAAGATATGCTAGAATGACCATTGATATTGTTATCGAAAAACTTGGTTTCGAGTCAACCCTTACTTGCTCTGATCTCTAATTAACACCTAATTTTATTTGCAAATTTTTGCAAGCAATGGTAACCCAGATGTGCCCAATTCAGGTTTCTGGTTCCAAATTAAATAGCTATGTAATCTAAAATCAGTATTTATCTATCTGTCTGTATATCCTTCCATTCATGAATCACATAAACATAACAATATATTGTCTAATGTTTAATATAGAATTATACATTCAGCATTAGAAAATTTCTTTGCTGAACAGTTTCTTATTGCAACATGATACTATTCTTCACCCTCAGACTCCTGTGGTTAGAGTGTACAGGTGTGGAATGGAAGCCCTTTCTCAATGGCAATATCAGCATATCACCACACAGTCAGGATCCTTCTGAGTTCTCCTAATACATCTATCCACACAAGTAACACCTCAAAGAGATAGTATCAAAGAATATCAGATTAAAAACCAACATTTTTAGACCCCTACTTTAATTTAGGGGCCCACATTTCTCCTTATTTATCAACTTTGTTTTAACAAATGCTATGGCAGCATAAATTCCAGATAAAATATACATTTTGCATATGTTAAATGTTTGTTCTTAGCTAAGGAAAATCTCTCACTGTTGGCCATCTTTTCTACATTCATCAAATGACAAATACTTACAACACACTCTTGCTTCTGAAATACAGAGCCCACTGTCTTACAAACAAAGTGACAATAGCTTCTCCCAAGACAAGCTGAATTCACAAGCCACTTGTTCCTCCATGTGGCTCTGCCATTTGTTCTGACATCATCTCTTTAACCCCGAAAATAAATCTGACATCAACACTGTATCCATTGTGGGTCTTCTCTAGGAATCAAAGGGCTGGGAAACAAATTTCACACCATCGCCTTTCTGTGTGGCTTGGAAGACAACATCCAGATTCGGAATTTTAAGCATAGCTGCCTTCCCGTCCTTTCTCACCTCTTTCCCTCCTTCCCTTTCTCTCCTTATGGTTTCACAAAAAAGACAGCAGATTTTTGTTCCTGTGTAACAACTATGTTTCTCATGTTTGAAAATATTTACCGGGTTTTTTTTTTGCATCCCAGTTTGTTTTTCAAGAATGCCAAATCACTTTCAAGTCAGTGGAACAAAGCTAGATGACAGCTCACATACAACCTGTTATCCAGACATACTTGAAAATGTTCTGTTTCTAAATAGTTGGGAAAACTTGTGGTTTTTTTTTTAAAAAAAAACATTTTTCTTCATCATAGAGCTTTCTGCAATTACACTGTCCTATTCAGCACAGTGCATACTTAATAACAGGCACTTTCCTTTCAAGAGCGTCTACAAGGGGAATGCCTGTGCATGGAGCCATCACTTACTTCTTTGTTGCTTGGGATAGCGTTCTATTGTATGAACTGGCTCAGAAACAACCTCTCATTAAGAGTGATCTGAACAACTATTTATTTATTTGTTTATCAAAGCTTCACGGCTACGGAGAAATTTTCTGCTTTTAATTCTTTGCTTGTGACATTTGCCTTAAGACTAATTCTCGCTAAACTTGAGATTGAAACAAACAAACAAACACACAAAAAATAATAACAGTAGCATAGGTTTAGAGGATTCTAAATGGCTACGTATTTCAGACTAACAGAGAAGCTATCTTCATTATCATCCATGTGGGCAAATTGAGCAGATCTTTAAGTTGTCAACTTGAAGAAGCCAGGGACCAATAGATCGTCACACTTTCTGTGTCTGTGCTATAGTCAGCATTAGCAGAACACACTTAGTACTTCATAGGCCAAAGGAATGCTTGTGAGAAAAGCTTAGTCTTTTCTTCAAGAAAGTCCTGGTGACCACGTTTCAGCACATTCATTTCACAGCATTAGAAACCGTGTTTTGAATATGAAAATTGTGTTCCCTAATTCTGTTTTTTCCCCTGTGTCCAGCAGACCACATTTATATTTTTAATGTCACTAGTATCTCCTCCCTCTGATGAACCTGCCAGAATGTATAGAAATGTTTATACTAAGAAATGATGAATATTTTTATATCTTGAGGGTGCTTTCATTTAAAACAAGAGGAATACAGAAATGTGGCACAAAAATGTCTTTTTATCATTTTAATTTTTTTCCTACAATATTTTTTGCTGATTGTATGAAAATATATTCCATACAGTATGTTTTCCCTTTCCTAGATCCTCCCTCCTCTCCCTACTAACCAAACTTTTTGTTAGTTTGCTATCTTAAAAAGAAACAACACACTGAAACCAAACCAAACCAAAAAGTAGCAAACACACAATAAAGACAAACAGGCCCCAGAGCATGGCACCTGTTGTGTGTTAGCCAGTCGCTTCTGAGGATGGGCCTGCCTTGGCGCGTGATTGATAAACCCAGTATCACGCCATTGAGGAAAGTTGATTCCCTCTCTCTCTCTCTCTCTCTCTCTCTCTCTCTCTCAGAAGCTACCAATCAAGGTAGGAATAATTTTTCTTCTCCATGCTAGGGCTTTGCCTGTCCTGAAGTCGTATAGGGCTTGTGTGTTGTCACAGTCTCTGTGAAATCATATAAGCCCCACTGTGTTTGAAAAACAGTTTCCTTTTAGTTTTGCCCCACCTCTGGCTCTTACAATTTCTCCAACTCCTTCAAAGATCCAAAGATCCATGGGTCTATTGGTGAGGAGTGTAGTCCCTGGGAGCTTGGGGGTGGGGGGTGTCTACTTTGTTGATATTGCTGATATTGTTGTTCTTCCTATGGGGTTGCAAACCCAACCCCTTCAGCTCCTTCAGTACTTTCAATAACTCCTCCATTTTGTTCCCCCTGCTCAGTCCAATGGCTGGCTGTGAGCACCCCCCTCTGTATTTGTCAGGCTCTGGCAGAGCCTCTCAGGAGACACCTGTATCAGGCTCCTGTCAGCTTTGCTTGTTTTTATTTCTCCTCCTCCTCCTCCTCCTCCTCCTCCTCCTCCTCCTCCTCCTCCTCCTCCTCCTCCTCCTCCTCCTCCTCCTCCTCTTCATTTAGATGACTGATTTTATTCTAATGTAAGAATGAATGAATGGGTATGGATTTGGGTGGGTTGGCAAATGGGTAGGATGGGAGGTGTTGGGGGAGGGGAAACTGTAATGTAAATATATCGTATAAAAATACATTTTAATAAAAAAGTGTTTCCTCTATGACTAAAAAAAACCCAAACTTCCCATTGACTGCTGATTGAGCACTCTAACATATTTCAGTCTCCACATGCTGTGTAGTTTTGGGTCTCTTTCAATTACCATCTACTACAAAAATGACGATTCTCTGATGAGGGTTGAACAACGCATTGATCTATGGATATAACAATACACCATTAAAAATTATTCATTGCTCTGTTCACTTGTCAGAACATTATTATATGTTTTCCCATGACCTATCTAGTTTTGGGTTCTTGATCTTATTAACAGTTTCATGTATGGGTTCCTCCTCAGGCAGTGTGGTTTAACTATAATAATAATAATAATAATAATAATAATAATAATAATAATAATAACGAAGGGATTTGCAACACTGTAAGAAGAACAACAATATCAACCAAGCAGATCCCCCAGAGCTGCCAGGGACTAAGCCACCAACCAAGGAGTACACATAGAGGGACCCATGGCTTCAGCTGCATATGTAGCAGAGGATGGCCTTGTCAGTCATCAATGGGAGGAGAGGCATGAAAGATGCTCCAGTGTAGGGGAATTTGAGGGCGGGGAGACAGGAGTGGGTAGGTGGGTGGAAGAACACCCTCATAGAAGCAGGGGGAGGGGGATGGGATGGGGGTTTCCGGGAGGGGGAGAAACCAGGAAAGGGTGTAACATTTGAAATGTAAATAAAGAAAATATCCAATTAAAAATAATAATAAATGGTTGGTTACTCATATAACATTTGTGCCACTACTGCATTAGTGGCTATATCTTTCAGATAGGTTGTTCTTTAGTTAGCAGAGCTCATAACTGTGTGATACTTTCATTTCCTTCTCTCTCCCAGTGGATGCATGGTACCTTCAATTACTACTAATGCTACCAGTGAATTGAAGCCTCTAGTTATGCACCAACTGTATCTCTCCGTATTTGATGACATATATATGGGTTATTTATATAAGAAAGGGTCTTATCATCCTATTGTGGAGGGTAACCAACAGAATTGGTTATAGCGTGTAATGTTTCAGTGGTTTCTGAGATTTCTTTGGCTAATTACTCAAAAATACGTAACCCATTCCTGGTACTAGGGGCTTTATTTTATAGCATGCGATTTTTAGTTGGGGGATACTGTCTCTTCCAAAATGTAGTTTCATTTAAATTTCTTTCATATATGTTTATAGTTTAGAGAGTTTCTACAAGGGTAAATGAATGTCTTAACAATGGAATTTTCAGCACTACAGGGAATACAGTTTGAGAAGAAAAGGACCTTCCTGGTTCTGTTGAGAACTTTCTTGGTCTAGAGTTTTTGTTTGTTTGTTTGTTTGCTTGGTTTTTGTTTCCGTTGTTGTTGTTGTTGTTTTAATCAAATAGTGTTTTTATTGCCTGTCCAGATGAACATGACCAACTCCTTGCTTACTTTTGGGACTGAATGGCTGAAAGGATTTTTTCCTCATTTTTCCATTTTGCTTTGGGGATGAGTTTCTTGATGCCAGTGCGTCTCACTGGAGATGGCTCAACACTTTGAACCCTGAGCTTTGACCCACCATGAAATATCCACCTGTCACTGGGTCATCATCCACTGGGTTAGTTCTTGTATTTGATACTAGAAACGAATGCCCTTGAAGCCTCTCTACTCTCCGTAGCCCTCACTACAAAGCACCAGACATACAAACTATTAAGAAGTTTTACAATTTTGACTGTCTTACTTTGGGTTTCTCAAAAAAAAATAATTTTTATTGAAAAATAATTACCCAGATTGGAATCAAGGCTATATGACAATCCAGCATCCTGTAGGGATACTTTAATAATGATTCTACAAGTTAGCCCTTTCTGATCTGCATGTCACTGAAGTTTTCATGGAGGGAAACAATGGCTTTTGTTGTTATTGTTGTTGTTTGTTTGTTTGTTTGTTTGTTGAGATTAGAAAAGAATGACGAATGGAGAGAGGAAACTATAAAAAGCATAGGGGAAGTCAACTAACACCTCATCAGCATGGAGTTAAACAACTAAACCTCCAAAGACCCTGAAACATGTCTAGGTGTGGAAGCCCTCCCGTGAGGTGATTTACTCTTTCAAAGGTTCTCGTCACATGCAATGCAGGGAGCAGGAGTAATAGCAATCGTGTTACACATCATTCAGTAAGTTTTGCATTTCTAAATTTCTATCAATTCTAAATGTTGTATTTTCATTCTTAAGAAAATAAAGCCAAACAAACGCTTAGATAGTACTCTGGCTTGTGTGACAAAATATGAATGGGTGACACAAAGTTTGAGGAAATAACTATCAATATAATTACCTTTTAAGCTTTAGCATTAATCTGCTATGTTAACACTGTATGTTCTACAGTGCATGTATTTTATATCTGTATCACAGGCTACAGCTGTTCCTTCTCTACCTTTTTCCTGAACCACCTGGAACCCTCCCCACTTTGTTAAGGCTTTGCTTAGAAGCTACTGATTTCATTTGGCCAAATTCTATCCCTATACCCAAATTTCTCATCATGATGTGCCCCTTTTGATAAACTTGCATTCTTAATAATATAGGTGACACCAAAAACAAAAACAAAAACAAAAACAAAAAACAAAAAACAAAAAGCAAAAAAAGAACCAAAATGAATAATTCACAGTAAATCACAGTCAGAACACAGGGAAATTCTTTTGTTGCTATTAGTAAAAACTCTTCTGTCTATATACTCTGTAACATTGAACGGCCAGATTAACAGGCTCTTCGTGCTTTCTACATGCTGGGCACCTAAATATTTTTCAGTGAATTATTTTACTTAAAACTTAGTGTAAGACTATGAAGCAGATGCTATTGCTAGCTTCCATTTACATGTGGAGAAACAAAGCATAGATTGTGCGAGAACCTTAGCTTGGGTCACCCAGCTTGTAAAAATCAAAGCTAGGATCTAAACCAGAGAGTATGGGTGTAGAACTCGCACTTCTTGCTTCTGCATCGCTAGGTATTTACTTTGGGATAATAATTGTGTTGAACAACTAATGTTAACCTCAGAGAAGCCTGTGAACATATTCTGTCTCTTCTTATAGGATTTATTGGGCTTGCCAGTAAAGAAGAAACTGAGGCAAAAATATAGACAGGATTCTTTATTATGCTACTACAATACCGATCTGGTCCCAGACGTAAGCTCTCTGGATTACACATTACTATAAGCTGTTAGTACAGAAGCCTCTGGAGCACTTTTATACAAAGCAAGTGCTGAGCATAAGTAATGTAGCTATTTTAAACCTTTTATTTTGCCAGACGTTTAACAGAGAGTGGGTGTCCAGTTCACTGCAAGGAAATTTTCTAGTATCATAGGCTGTAGCTAATGGGGTCAACAAGAGGATGCACAGTAGACTCCTAACAAGTACCCTAAATTGACGTTATTAAGAAATGTTGGGGAAATTGTCTGTATTTATTAGTTGAGCGAGCTAAATTTTCATGACCTAGATTTGATCCAGGGTTGCTTCGGAAACAGACATTTGATTCGTTCTTTTGAGCAAATTTCTTTGCTTAGGTTGCACACACACGACAAGCATTTAGACCTGTCCTCAGGACTGCTGGTGACACTTTAATCATGGAAACAATTATCTGGCCACTGGATGCCACTGTTGCTCAACCAGAAGTCAGAAAACCAAGAATTCCTGTGGCAATACAATATTGGCCAATTAAAGAGCATCACTGTTATTATTGGCTGTGGATTTACGCTCACCAACTATTTTTGTTGTTGAATACAATTCGTCTATGGGAGTTGCAATAACTAAGGGCAGAGAAAAGATACATATGTTTAGTAACTAATTCTCGGTATGCTTTACTTTAAACGTACCTTTACAAAAGTACTTTCCACTCCACCCCTGCTTAGTATACTGGAGCTGACAGCCTCCATTAGCTAGCAGCTAATGTTGCAGAGTAAGACCAAACAAGGTTCATGGCCTTAGGCTATTAGAAGAGCCTCTTCATTCTAACAAAGGCCCTGGGGTGAAAATACTTTGCATGAACAGGCTCAGGCACATATATTCAGATACACTGACATCGTTGTGGATGGAGAGCCTAAAGCAGTTTCTCAACATATTACCTTATTGCACACCTTTTAAAAACAGTAAGAATTGTGTATTTTTAAAAAGATCAGATAAGATTTGAAAGGAGAATTCTGAAGTAACACATATACATGAGGTCTGGTTAGAAATGATCCTAATTGCTTTGTCTGAGAAGATTTACATAGCTAACATTTCTGATGAGTGTATGGTGAAGACCATGGAAGTAGGAACCTGCTTCGGTATTTTTATGTCATTGTGGGATAGGTGCTTTCCAATTTTGAAGGTATCCTAACTAGCACAGTTAGTCATTGTGTACAGGGAAACAGATAGAGCCTTGGTCCCTGTTCAAATATTTGAAATTATTATTTTTATTTTTACCAGCTAGTTAATTTTATTTTTGTGACTAAAGAAGAAAAATGTTAATTTCACAGTATTTGAAAAATGTCTATTCTTTAATCATATTAAGAAAACAGGGGATTTATATAAGGATGACCCCCCTCACACCATAAATGTGACTGTATAATATATTTGCATACATGCATAAGTGGGGTCAGTTACCTAAAACATTCTTTTTATTTATTATGGTTGAAAATGACCTTATAGTTTGTCTCTGCAATAGCTTTGTAGTTAGCATTTTGCTGTCATTGCAATTTGCTGGCCTCATAGAGTGTAGTAACATGCTAAATTCAATGTTTAATTTGACCTTGGGTTCAAATAAAAAGTGATAGATTTTCAACCTTGTACTTCAGTTTAAAATAAAAAGATGTGACTATTTTCTCATAATAACATAAACATGTCAGGGGAAGTATGTGAAATATAAAAGGGAGGGTGATATTATCACAAGTAATATTTGTATTGGCATTTAAAAAAATCATACGCATATATATATATGAGTGTGTGTGTGTGTGTGTTTACATAGGTTAGTAATGCACATAAATTCCTTTCACAACAAATTAAAGTTATAGTTCACTCTAATCATGTCAAGAAATAGTTAGAATTACCTTTTGAATCCAAAAATATTATTACTAATTCATATTCTTTCAAACATTGTTTTGCAAGATTTATGCTGCAGAAGAGCTGCTGACATTACCAACAGTGATATTCTGCAAAGGAACACTTCAGAGACAGAGATCATGCAGAGTCTTCATTGCATTCTCAGCATACCGTATAGTATGTGCTCTAGTGTGGCCATGAGTCCAGGAATGCACTGATCAGTAAATGCAGGCTGACAAGTGGCCATTTCATTTGTCTAAAAGTATTCATTTAGCAAAGCCACATTAAGCTGGATGAAGCAGGCCACTTGTGCTTCCCCATTCTAATATACAACAATAAATTACTACAATTGTTTTATTTTCTTCCACTATTTGATTAGACAAAGAAAATTTTTCTTTCTTTATCAATGTTAGCCAAAATAACTGCATAGAAAGCACTTGGTGGCAGCAAGCATGTCGTATCTAAAATAAATGTTAGTACTTTATGTTGTGATAATACCTGTTAATGGAATGTTCTTTAAAATATAGATTAAAAAGCACACACTTTTTAAATGGAGGTTTAGATGGTGAAGAAACTATTATAAAGAAAAATGCAAGGGAAGAAACCTTTACTCAACAATGTATACAGGGCACTAACAAATATTTATATTTTATTATTATTTTTGCATGTATATGTATGTGTGAATGCATGATGTCATATGTGTGGGTGCACATATCTATGTGGGTGGACTGTATGTGTGCATGTATGTGATGAGGTCAGAGATTGACTTTAACAATTTTCCTTGTTCCCGTCCTTATCCAGAGGGATGACACTTAAACTCAGACCCCCGTTCTTTGGCCAGTCTACCATGCCAGCTTGCCCCAGGATTCCACTGTGCTCCGATTACACATGGGCAGGCTGTCACACATGCCCATGACTTATTGGTGCAGAAGATCTAAACCCTGGCTTTCACACTGAGCCACTTCTCTAGCCCTAATTCGCTTTGTTTTCAATGCATGTTAGCTTGATTATGAAAGGTAAGAAATGATTAATATAATTCATGATGTTAAAGACTATTAAATGATGGAGCAGGCATTTAACTAAACAAGTATTAAGCATAAACATTTAGATATAACCATGTTCTTAACATAGACACATCAATAAAATGTTTTAAAGTAGACTGTCTAGTTGAAAATGTAGCTTAAAACGTATTTAGCTAAGCTGTCCCAATTATGAGTAGGCAGAACAAAAATATTTCCCTGAGTTAATATGGCTTTATTATTTTCCTCAGAATTACTTTTACAAGTGTAAATGTTCTTACATCAGACTTAAAAATTTGTCCTACTTTGTTTGTCTCTATTAATAAAATTAAATTAAATAGCACTAGTGTTTTCACAGAATTTAGTCTTAAAAACTGTTCGGATATTTTGTACCACTATGACAGATTTTGTTGATAGAGTAACCCATTATTAAAGCATCTATTCTATCTGTAATTATAAAAAAAGATAATATATCATTCTACATATTTGGGGGATTCTATGTAATATTTCCTCATACATATATATAGTAAAAAATGATCAAATCATGATAGCATATTTACTACTGCAAACATTTGTCACTTATTTGTATTGAGAATTATATTATCTTATACTGTGGCTGAATTAATTTACATTCCTTCTAGAAGTATTTAAGGCCCTGCCTTTCTCTTTTCTTTTTGCCTTTCAATATATTGGATTTATTTTGTTGTATTCATTTTTCTCTTAATTTTCCTTTTAGAACAATACCTTTTATACCAAGTGTAACTGATATCAAATTGACTTAAGTTGCTGTCCTCTGTGATTTTGATACATAGTAGTATCATGATTAGTGTTATGAAGTATCTTTTTGTAATTTATTTTTTAATTTGTACAATTACTTTATTTATTTACATTCCAAATGTTGACTCTCTCACAGAGTTCTTCACCCTATTCCCCCTCCCCTTTGCCTCTGAGAGGGTGTCCCCTAACCCATCAACCCACCGCCCCCCCACCTCCCACCTCCACCACCTCACCCCAGTATCTCCCTACCCTGAGGTTTCAAATCTGTTATTAAGTATCTTCATACACATATTTAGCCATTATATTTTTTCAGAAGTCTTTATTAACATCATTTACCCATATTTAAAACAGACTATGGTTAGTACTATTCTTATTATCTTTAGTTGATATAAAACTGGTTACCGTATATTTTGTGTGTTTTAATTTCTTCTCCTATAGAGAGTTTATAAGCATCTTCTTCCGTGGGTCCTCTCCAGGCTGCTGGTTCTTTCTTTGGCTAAGCAGGCAGATTTCAGTTTGAGATAAATGAACTTGTCTTTCTCTCGTTAGCCCACACTGATATCCTGAAATATTCTCCAGATGTGTTCTTCTACTAGTTTCATTTCTGCATTTATTCTTTTATATTTATATTTTGAGTTGATTGTTGAAGGTATACTTTCATGATTTTATATATATATATATTTTTTTTTTTTTTTTCAGTTTTCTAAAACCAGAAGGAGCTGAGGAGGTTTGCAGTACCATGGAGGGGGAGTAACAGTGTCAACTGGCCAGAACTCCCGGAGCTCCCGGAGACTGGACCACCAACAGAAGAATACTCATGGAGGGGCCCATGGTGCTGGTCACATATGTGGCAGAGGATGGCCTTGTTGGCCATCAGTGGGAGGAGAGGCCCTTGGGCCTGAGGGTGTTAGATGCCCAAGTATAGGGGAATGCCAGGGAGGGAAGACGGGAGTAGGTGGGTGGGTGAGGGAGCACCCTCATAGAGGCAGGGGGAGGGGAGATGGGATAGGGGGGTTGCAAAGGGGAGACCTGGAAAGAGAAAAACATTTGAAATGTAAATAAAGTAAATACCCCCTCAAAATACATTGTGATCCTAAGTTATGATTTTATTTTATTTTTAATTTTGCCAGCATTGGCACTCAAAGATGAATGTTAATTAAGAATATTCATAGCTGCATTTTAAAGTATATTCTAATATATCACAGATAACCTAACTACTATTTATCTAGATGAACAGAAAAAGTATTTTTCAAGCTATCAATATACTTTAGCAACCTCCTTTTGGAAGGAAACTCAGAAATATCACCAAGAAAATATCCTTTTCTGAGGGCTTTTTTCCACATCAACATATGTGATCAATGTAGGTTTTAACCTGTACTTCTTCCATGTGTTAAACTAGGTTTTGAGTTTTAATAGTCACCGTGTCTCCTCTCACCATCCCACTGGTAACACGGAGTATTAAATGCTTAGAAAATGACTATTTTCTGAGATGCAAAGCCCAAGAAATAGGGAATTGGGTGTCACTTGAAGCTAGGAAGAAGGAGAGCTGGCAGACATCTGGGCCTCATGCTGCCTTAGAAGACAGGCAGATTGAGTAGGAGTAGGTGAAAGGGGATTGGCGAACTGCAGGACCAGAGATGAGGCAGGGTGAGGCTGGGAGGTAATTGAGCAGTCGAGAAAGAGAAAGGATTTGCAGTATTGAAAGAAGAGGACTCAAATTTATGAGCCTTTCTGAACTCCCAGAATCTTTTTGCTGAATCTTTGAAGGTTTACCCATCCGTATAGAAAAGAGATGAAAATATGTGGTTCCCAAATGATTACTTTAGCGGGCTGTTTAGTGGGAGTTCAAGAAAAATTCTAAGAGCTCTCTGTGACTGTACATGGAATAACATCCATTTAGAGTGCATGGCAAATGTGATTTTTCTTTTGAGAAACCTGTGAATTATCTATAATATGATTAAACTCTTTATGGAGTTAAAAAAAAATGCAGAGAGAACAGGAATGTAAGAAATACAATCATACCCCCAATAAATATTCCCAACAGTTAACTCACTTTAAACATTTAGATACGGAAAGAGACAGAGACAAACATCCACACCCTTTTTGTTTTTAATCAGTAGCTGCTATTGAATGATTGCTTTGTCTTTCTGGTGGACACATAGAACATAAGAACCTAGCTTAATAAAATATCCCGAGCTGATCCACTAGAAAATTCTTCTTCTTCTTCTTCTTCTTTTTTTTTTTTTTTTTGCCTAACATTTTGTAAAATGCTGTTCTGCTTATACAGCTGAAAATGCTTTGCAATCTTTACTACAAACTAAAAATGTCTTTTAAAATTTTGGACAGCCACTGATGAACAGACATAAAAGCAGTGGAGATTTGAGTTATCTATGTTCAGTCATCCCTCCCTACTGCTTATAAAAATGACGATTTAATCATTCACACAGAATGAAAATAATACTAACCCAGAGCAAAAGGTTCTTGGGAAGATCCGTTTTGGATACTAAACTAACAAATGCTGCAGAAACATTTCTTTAACATGTTTTTTTTTTTTTTTTAAAAAACAAACAAACAAAAACTTTTTTTAAACATTTGAATTTTAAAAGTTTTTATTTTGTTCTTGAAAGAGAATATCTGTTAACTTAGAATTCTGTGAATTCAGTCATCTAACAGGAAAATTATTATTTCACAAGATAACTTAACCAACCAAATAAAACTATCCAATGTGGTACTGTTTTCTGTTTTCTTGTTCTAATACTTACTACAATGTATTTTTACTATTTTTCCTTGTTCTTTGGAACAGTACGATCCAAAATAGTTCTAGGCTTATTTATACACTTCCCAGAAGCTTCATGCTTGTTTTCTACAAATTCATGTATAGAAGTGTTGGAGTCCTTACTCAATAAGATGATATTTGTAGATAAAATCTGTAAAAGGGAATGAGGTCATTGTTTTTCCAAGCACTCACAGGTGGGATCACTTCTGCTGTAAGAAGAGACGACAAAGAGATGACCTCCTTCTCTCTTCCATGTAAGGAGCCATAAATGAACCCTATCTGTATGCCAGAAGAGGATTCTCATCAGGAATAATTTAGTAACTTGATCTTGGACTCCCAGGGTTTCATAATTGTGAGAATTAGTGACATGGACCACATAGTCCATGTCATTGGTTAAATCGACTCAAGATTAAAATCAACAGTGGAAGATGCATCTGTGAGAGTGGCCTGAATGGAGATGTCTGGGGGATTCGGGATGATGTAGAAATACCAGAATGATTTGGGAATGTGGATATTGTAACTTGTTCTCAGGGGGTGGATGATAAATTACGGAAATATAACATCTTAGATTTGGGATATAACTACTCATCTATTTAAACATAAAGCCATGGACACAAGTTAGTGAAGTGAATTACTTGAGATCACAAAATAACATGGAAAGATGATAATGGACAGGAAGTAAAATTTAAATTCTAAACTTACATTTAAATATTCAAGAAAAGACAATTTATACTATAGTCTCACTTTCTTATTTGACTTCAATTTATATTGATGGCCAAGAGAAAAATATTTAAAGCAGCACATTTCATCTGATCACGAATGAGTGATGAGGTTGTAAGGTACTGTCATAGATTATATTAGGCAATATTTATTCCTGGGACAAAATACCCCAGTAAACTGGTTTTAAAGAAATGATGCATGTTGGCTCATGCTTTCTGATATATTGGGCTATAGTATGGACTTTGAGGCAGGGAGCACATAGTGCAACAAAGTAGCTCACCTCTGGCTGCCAGGGAGCCAAACCAGAAAAGATTCCTCTCATCTTCCTAGTACTTCATTCAACAAAGTTACCCCTCTTGATAAATCAATCACTCTGAATTCATCATTGAACTTCTCACATTAATGACATTAATGAAATCGGCGTCTTTATGATCTAGTTATCTCTTAATACTTCC
The DNA here is from genome assembly GCA_028551405.1 of Uromys caudimaculatus. Classification (NCBI taxonomy): domain Eukaryota; kingdom Metazoa; phylum Chordata; class Mammalia; order Rodentia; family Muridae; genus Uromys; species Uromys caudimaculatus. The sequence goes on along the minus strand of CM052709.1, from coordinate 60,370,158 downwards.
ATCTGTGGGAGTCGAGGTGGGGAGGCAAGCCTGCAACATTTAAGCCTCTGTGGTGACACTTCACAATCAAAACATAAAGGGATTTAATTCCACATGCAAGTCCTTCTACAACTAGCTGCAGTGAGTCACTTGTGAAAGGGTAAGGGACAAGGGGGAAGTATCAGAGGATAAAGGTATGCACTGGGACTATGACTTCATTCCAGAGAAGTGATGAGAAGATAGGCCAGAAAACTGAAGCTTAGCCCATGTGAGGACATCTTCTTTAGGGAGAATGAGGACCTGTATAACCTCGTTCAAGTTGCAAAGTTCTTTTCTCGTGCCATACAGTTCTGGTTTCAGATAACAAAAGGAAAACTGAACTAGCTTAATGAAAACACTACAAAAAGAGCTTGAATCCCTTCCAGACCCATCTAGACTTTTGTTCCTTTCAAATGGCAGTTTCATTCTTTCTCGTTGCATGGGCAGAATGAATGTGAACTTTTTCTTTCCCAGGAACAAAATTCCCAGGAAGGGACTTGGTGGAAAGGACTGTCTCTCATCTCATCAGCAGTGACTGAGGCATTTTTGAGTGTTTGACTTGTCCAACTTAGAGCCACTACACTAGAGTGCTGTAATATGGGTGGATTTCCAGATTCATAAGAACCCAGGGAGGAGGTATTCAGCAGATCATTTCTGCTCCTTGTTTGTGGTTGGCTAAATAATGAGTTACTTAGTCTCTCCCTTACCACCCCTACCACCCCACGTCAGGCCTGGTTTTAAGTCTCAGCCACGCATTTTAGTCAACTGATAAGATTTTATTATAACACCACACTGCAAAGTGGGGAAATACAGAGATCTATTTCTGCCTCTGGCAATTCAGATAGCATGTCCTTCCCATACCAGGTAGAAAATGTTCTCTGTGATAGTGTTCCTTCTTGTGCTAATTCAGCAGCCATGGGAAGCTGATGAGAGCAGACATGTAAAATGATAATTCTTTTGTATTCTGTTTTAATCTTTATGGCCCACTCCAGATACCAAGTTCTTCTATACAGGTCTGTGTCTAATATTGAAATGATCTAAGCTAGGCTTTAAAATACAAGATTAGTCACTATTGAATATAGTATGCTTCTGTAAGTTACAGCTTTCATGTTCAGTTTGTAGGCTTGAAAGCTGTTGGTTAAATGTCAACCTATGGTCAGGTCAATTACTGTTTGCTTTAGTAAGAACCAGGAAAAATATGGGTCAAGACAAACCAAACTGAGATTTAGACACAAATTATAGATACATTGGCAACATAATTGGTGGAAATCAGCTCTACAGAGTTGGTAACACTTATGATTGTAACTAAAAGTCATCTTCAGCTAAGAATTATTCTGGAAAATATAGGTGAAGTTAGAACATATAGAGAGACCCTGCTACAGGCATGCAGAAATGGCAGTATAGGAGTTACTTTTTTCTAGTACTAAGAATTGAGCTAAGAGTTTCATGCACACCAGGCAGGTACTACAAGCTCAGTCCCTTGAAGATCAACGAAGACAAAGAAATTCTCATAATAGGCACAACTAGAAAATGACGTGAAATATTTACACATCTAATCTTTTCTCTCAACGGGTGTTACAATGCAGCTATTATAATTTCTTCCTTTTTCAAAAATAACTGTCACCAGAAACTGGACTCCAACAAAATGTAGGAGCTAAAACTCCCTCTAGTCCCCTAAAAGTGGCTTGTTTATGACACTTAAATTATTATTATGGTGACAGATGTAAAAATGAGCAGCTTTTATGGAGAAAAGGTATCTGAAAGTAATCATAAGCTGATGGAAGACAAAGTGGGCCGAGAATGCATTAAACGAAAGGAAGAAATGCGTGTGGAGAGGAGATAAAGACGGAAATAGAGAGAACTCCCAAGCCTGGTGCGTGCACCTCTGCAGTCAGTGCCATGCCACTGTAGTCGAGGTCCCATCGCTTGCTCGGTGCTCCGTTTTTCTCGGCCCTGGGCTGCTTCTGGCTAAAAAGCACACAAGGCTCTTTTGACCTGCAGTGGGTCTGTTACACGCTGTGGGTCCAGGGAAAGGCTTCAAGATTCAGGCTCCTGTTACTGCTGTTTTCAGCGGCCTGGAAATTCTTAAGGGATGGGGTCATCGTCAGAAGATATGGGAGACTGGGGGGAAGGACTCCAGTAGTGACCGAGGAAGCAGGGTGGTTTGGTTTGAAAGCACCCTTGCGTTTTTGTATTTATTTAGACACTGCTTCGAGAGAAAGCAAAGAAAATGCCTTCATAGGATAGCTGTACACATAGCAAATGAATGACCTCTGACTCCCTACAGGTTCTGGCTCTAGCTTAGAGTGGTTTTAGACCTGTGGGCCTCAGACCACAGTAATCCCTTCCAGGGCATTTTAGACTTAGAGAAACTTAGTCTTACAGCTGTTGCTGACCCTGGAAGCACACACCCTGCATTGTGAGAGCGAGTGCAAGGCCACAAGCTGGCCCCTACTATGGTCTAACCCTAACAGCTTGAAGGTCAGTTATGATCTGACTTCCTAAACACCTTTAGACTGACTAGCACAGGATTGAGATAGTTTGCATAATTTCAGAATCAAAGGATGTGGTTTCACAAATAATATGGATTTTTAAGTTTGGCTCAACGTCATCTTGGGAAGGTGGGAGAGATGGCATATTTGGAAAAAAAAAAAAAAAAGAACTATTGGCAGGTTTCATCTTACCTGCGAGTCTACCGGCTTCCTACAATATCTATTTAAAAGTATTAAACATGGAATGATGTAGGGTGATGGAAAGGGACAGAGATTTTTTTTTTTCCCAAAGCAACACTAACTTTCTATTTCTAGGGAAGTCCTGCGTGTAGATTGACACTTTGGAGCAATAAAGAAAATGCCCTGTTCTTGTGTCAAAAAAATTCGTTCAGCGTTCAGCAAGCATTCCCTCTAGTGGACTGACTACTCAGTGGGCCAGCTGTCCAGGGCCTCTGCCAGGGCAGCCACAAGGGGAGCATTTCAGCATCTCAGTGGTCTCCACTGAGCCTCTTAGATCCTGCTTCCCCAAGCCCCTACCATGACCCTGCTCCCCCTGCCTGACAGGTGTTTTCCCAACTCTAAAGGCAGAGAATTTTGGGGAGTGTCTGAGCCAATAATATTTCTCCTTAGGGGGAGGGCGTGGCTACATGTGTCAGAGCAGGGGCGGGGCTTGCGCAGCGGAGGAAAGCCTGGCTGGTTGCGTGGAGGGTTGTTTGATTCCCACCCCCCACTCCCCTCTTTTTTTCTTTCTTTTCTTTTCTTTTCTTTTTAAAAAATCTTTCTCCCTGAGTCTTATTAATTTCTCTGTGGGACTGCGGCTGGAGACCGCGGAGCGTTGGAAATGACGCTCGGAGCTTTAATTACTGCAATGGCTGGACAAGTGTGAGGAAAGCTGACAGTGGAAAAAAAAGGGGGACAGGATCGGGGAGAAGCAAAGAAGCATCCCCCCTCCTTTTCCCTCCAGATTTGGACAGGAGGTGCAAGGAGACTGAAGAGAGAGCTGAACATAGCCCGGTTTTGGGGGGAGAGGCCGGAACCCTGCCGCCTCTTTGCAATCAACTTTTTTTGGAAGCCTTTATTCCCCCTCTTTCTTTTTATTGTTGACCAACCAGTGAGGAGAGAGAGAGAGAGAGCGAGAAAGTGAGGAGGGAACGAGCGAGCGGAGGATCACTCTGGGAACTAGCTGTACGGTTGTGCTCGGAGCACCAGCCGCACAGTCGCGCACACTCCCTCCCACTAGAGCGCCCTCCTCCGCGGCCCCTTGCCGGGTCCGCGGGTCCCAGGTCCTGGAAGCCGCCACCGGCGACGACTGGCTCGCCAGCCCCGGGAAGCCCTTGCACCGAGCGCGCCGCGCCCGCCCCCCTCGCGCCCCCCACGCTCTACCGTCTGAGGGGGGGATATCTCCTCCGCGTGCCCGCAAGTGGCTATGGTATTTGGACATGTAATTGTCAGCGCGGGATCTGAGACTTGCCAAAAATGAAGCTGGCGACAGGACTGTGGGTCTGGGGGAGCCTTCTGGTGGCAGCGGGGACCGTCCAGCCCAGCGCTTCTCAGTCAGGTGGGTCGCGGTCTCGCGGTTCCCTGTCGCGCTCCAGCTGTTGAACCCGCCACCGCCTCCGGTGGCTCCCTTCTCCCTTCGCCCCTCTGTCACCCTCCGGCTTCAGGGACCTTAGGGACTGAGCTTCTGGCTTGGTCGCCCTTCGCTCCATCCCAAACTTACCTTTGTATGTGCGTGCGTGTGTTTTTATTGATGCTACAAATGACTCCGCTTTCCTGCCTCCCCCTATATTGTTGTCCCCCCCTCTCGCCCTCTCTTTAGCCCCCTTCTTTCTTTCTCGCGCGTTTTCTGGGAGCCTAAGCGGGATCGCTTCTGGTGGCGCCCCTTGTTCAGGGCGTGGGAGACCTTAGCCCTTCAGTGGAGGTTCCCTCCTCCTCTGGCTGGGAAGGAGGAAAAAAAAAAAAAAAAAAAAAAAAAACCAAACCCAAGAATCGTTGCACCTCTTCGGGCCGCCAGGAGGTTCCCGGGCTGAGCCTGGCTGGCCTTCCCGGGGTGCAGGGCTGTGGTGGAGCGCGGCCGGGGAGCCAGGCTTGGCACCTGAGCACGGTGGCGCGCGGCCGCCGGCCCGAGTCTCCCGTACCCTGCGGGGTCACACCGGACGCGCAGCCCTAGCCGGGCAGCTGGAGCGCACCGGGTGCGCGCCTCGGCCAGGGGCCAGGGGCTCTGGGCCTTCTTAGTTGGCATCCTCGGGGCTGTCTTGAGATTGACTTGGGGCGAGAAGGGGGGCTGGCTCGCCTGCCAGCATGATCGCTCTTTAAAAAAAAAAAAAAAAAAAAAAAGCCTGGCATACTGAGCTCGGAGCCCGGCCTTTCCTCTTTCCTCCCGGTGCTGGTCTTGGCTCCGGGAAGAGTTCTTCCAGTAGTGCAACTTGGGGTTGGCCTGAACTTCTGTTTACTGCCCGGCCGGGCTGCAGAGCCCGCGGGTGGAGCTCAGTGACTTAGCCCGAGGCGAGCCGGGTGGCGGCGTCCTGAGCGCGGCCACTGTTGGCCCGATCGCCCATGCCCCAGGTATTTGGACAGAAAAAACGACTAATTGACCCCGAGAGGTAGCACAGTGTCGCTGGCGTGCTGGGGCCGCCAGGGCTAATGACAGCAGCTGCGACGTAGAGGAGCTCAAAGTTTTTTGACTCTTGGGAGTTTCCCTGGAATGAAAGGAGGGGACGAGAAAGGACTAAGGAGAACCCGAGTGTCTGACCCGGCTGAGAGGTGGCAAGAAGAGGGATTTTGGAGAAGGCAGAGAGATTTCCGGAACCTTCCGGGGCTGGTGGCGGGAACGTAGGAGTCAGCTTGAGAAGATAAAGCGTTCAGGAGTGGCGACAGGGAGAGCTTTAGGTCCCTAGAGGGTGTCCTTCTGACCTCACCGAGAAAGCGGCAGCTTGCTAGTTTTCCCGCTCCGCCCTCACTCCCGCCTCTTCCTCCTCGCCTAGTAAATAACAAGTTACAATCTCTGAGCTGTTCAAAATGACCTTCGAATGGCACATGTGCGCCATTTGTGCTGTCCGTTTGCATACTCCCAGTGACTCCGAAATTCTTCGTGCATACCAGATCCTGCGCTACAGCCACCTCTGGAATCATAGCAGCGGCAAGGACTTGAGATTCCAGGCGGCCGCCTAGATACATCCCTTTCTAACTCCCCACTCGGAGCCCTTTGCCTTTCTCCTCAATGGGTTGATTATGCACATTGACCCATTCAAAAACACTTGCAACTGTCATGCAGGCTTAGTCGAGAGGAATTTCTATCAGGCCACCCTACCAGGGGGCTGTCTGGCCTGGCCTGGGCCGCTGGGGGATCCCGGCTTCAAGTCCACAGCAATTTGGTATTAACTCTGCAGCTCCCGGTTGGGCTATCTATGCCTAAAAACCTTTTTTAGAATTTAGGCAAGGAATGTAATCCAAATTAGTTCTGCAGCTGTCCCCTTCCGCGTCTTAGACGACACCAGTTTGCGCCCTAGCTTTCTCTCTGCTCTTTTCCCTGGACGAATTGTCAGACCCACAAGTGAGCCCATTTAGAGGCACGAGGATTAGCGTGCCATTGTTGTTTCCTGTGTGACTCTGTACTTGAAATTCTGGAGGCACAAAAGAGAGCCTCACTTGTTCAAAACACAAAGTGATCTAGATGAAAGGACCGCACAAAGAAAAGCTCTCGGGTGCATCCCTGGTATAATTGTAACAAGCATACTTAGGTGATCTATTGGAAACTGTCTATGCCCCCGGGGACTTCTTTCTCTTTTTTTCTTCCCAGGCGCCTCCACCGCACCTGGCAGAGAAAGTTCAGGTGGTTTTAATGTAGTGCTATTATAAAAACAAGTCGCTGTCTGGTGAGAGCGAGGCTCTGTGTTTGTGGCTGTGCATGTGTGTGGCTGTCTATCCAAGTAAATACATACCGCTCGTCTCCTCTCTCGCGGTTAGCAGTCAGCAGCAGTTTGGAGGAGTTTGTTTTGGTCCAAATGAGAAATTAAGTGCGGATAAGTAAACTAAGCTGCCAGAGGGCGACAAGATGTTGAGTGAATTGCTTTTAGATGAAACAAATTAAGGAAACGAGGGAAGACAATCTGCTTTTCGCATTATTAGACACGCTTGGAGTTCAGGGGAAAGTGGCATATTTTTGAAATGCTAATTTCTTAAGCAGAAGGAATGCACCTTATTTACTGCTGTATGTGAACAGAATAAAAACATACAGTGGGTGATTCTCTTGTACGATCTTCAAGACGTTTCTTGGGAAAATTGTACGTAAGAAAACTTGGTTTTTCTTCTGCTTGAGGAGGAAAAAGTCAGCTTTTGAGTATTTAAAAATAATTTCAAGGAATTTATGCCTCATCACCGGTGATAAATTTTATCTATAAATGTTTTAGCCAAAGGCCTTTACATGGCAGTTCCACCTGGAGGAATAATTCTAAAATGTTTGCCTTCTTTCTGTGATTGATCATATCAATATCGCTTTTATACTGAAATAAAAATATATAGTTGTGTTGAAGTGACATTCTTCCAAGCTTTAATATATGGTGGACAAAATGATTTTCCTTCTTATGTTCAAGTTATTTAGTCCCCCTTCTTTTTATTTAATTAAAGTGCACACATATTCCTATACATTTAAGGTATATTATTCCCCTCCCCCAACCTTTCAGTGGTATTCTACATTTGAGAAGAAGTTATTAATAAAACTTAATGAGAAAACTATTACATAGATTTTTTAAAATGTATCAACCATTTTTTCAGAGTGCATTTGCAAGGAGCATATGGGCACACTATCTCCTTTTGTTCCTTTAATTTTGAAAACCATGCATTTGTACAAGATAGCTTTAGAGAAGAACATACTTTTTTTCATTCAGAATACTTCTAAATAGACAAATACCTCTCACTGTAGCTTCAAATTACTTGAAAACACGGTAAGTTTCTATGGTTGAGATGAAGTGGAATAACTGCTTCTGTCCTCATTCCTGGTTTTTCTATTGAACTCAACTGCCTTTATTTTAATCATGCATGCACAGAAAGTCAAATTTCTTGAAAATCAAGCACTTACAGCCATATATATATAATTTAGTCTCTGGAAATGTGTCTTAATTAGGAAATTACTTTTGAATGTTTACTGGGGGCTTGCATGTGTTGGAAGATTTATGTATTTTTTATTCTAACCTGAACATAGTGTTTGCATTGGCTGATTTTTTACAGTTTGCATTCACTTGATAGAAAATCATATTTCCTCCTCAAAGTGGATTCAAATATTTAGTATTCATGAGCTTTCATCTCTTTGGTTCTTAAATAGAAGTGCTATTTATCATCTGTCTTACACATTCACCCTTTCCATTACTATGGATTTCTTACGTATTATTTATTGAGTTTAGGCACATGTGAATATATATTTTTCCCTTCCACCACTAAGTGTATTCATTTTGTGTGTGTCTTTCCCAGCAACCTGCCACTCAGCCGCTGCAGGAGTTCTCTAAGCCAGTTTTCATTCTTTCTCTCTGATAAATCTGATATGGCTGGTTGGCTGAACAATTGTAAGCCATTCCATTGCTCAGATTTATTCCTGAAAGAAAATAAACCGCATCGATCCCAGATCACTAGGGTATCTCAAAGGCCCAGACCCCAAGGCCAAATCTTCCCACAGAGAAGTACCTCTTTTCCTTGTGGGCTCCTTCCTTTTTCCCCTTGACCATGGAAAGGTGGATGACAGCCATGTAACAAAGGCTACTGACACATGGAATTGTGCTCTCAGTATTCTCTGAAGCTCGATTACAGCCGCCGTGAGATTAATGGCTATGTAGAGTGTCCATTTTACACAATGTGCTAAATTAGCATATCTTCAATATTGCATTGCTTTTTGTGCTATGTCTGGTCAATTACTACAAAAATTAGTTTGTGTTTTCAAAATAGCAATGACTTTTGGTTTTGCGGAGTTCTGCTGCTGCTGGATGCCCATGAGTAAGTACCCAAAACCTAAATGAAGCAAATGATCCCTTCTTTCACAGAGATATGCTGAATGTGCTCTAGAGGATAGAAGTCAATCATAATACCAGCTTCTCCCTAGATTATATCATCATAGGTGGTCTGTTATATTAACATTTCACCATATGGAACTAATTTGGTACCTTTTTCCTAATATTCATTTTGTGTAATATAAATATTGAATAGAAAGATAAAATAATTTCATTATTGCTAGTAGAGTTATTAAAATGAGTTTATAGATTATAATGCGAAAGTCGTTTGATTTTTTTCATTTATTTGTTCTGAATAAAAAAGATGATAGCTCAATGTTTCTTGAAACTGTAGCACTTCTGCATAATTTTAAGGAGACTTTACCTGCCTCTTTGCAATTAAGAACAGCACAGACCATAATCCTAAGGTTTATATCAGGACTTCTACATCCTAGGGACAGTTCTTTTAGGCTCTCAATGTTGTCAGACTCTCATTCCATGTCCTTGTGAGTTGGATTACCTGCCTGGGGGGGGGGGGGCGATGCATGTAAGATACTGCATATTTTTCTACTGTTTAGCACTTTTCTACAACAATGGGTTTAAAACCTTCTGTGATGCTGAGCTATGTTCTAGTAACCAGTTAATTGTTTTTCTACATGAAATTCAAGTTGTACACACAATTAAAGCATTTGCACATACGCTTTATAAATACAACATAAACTCCCTAACAGGCTGTCTCTGTCAGGAAAGCACCTGTTTAAAGAAAAAAGGAGGCTCTTAACTTCACAGCACTTGCTTGTGAAAACTCTTTTTCTCAAATAATACCTTTTGGAATTGCTTTATGGTCTCTTCAGATATCATTGTTCATGTATCTTTCTGAGTTGTCAATATTTTGACATATTTTATTAAGCATTTATTTTTCAAAGCTTTAACAACAAGCTTTAAAGTCAGTTTCTTGTTTTCATGTTAATATTTAAGTCCTTTCTAGATTTAGAGAGAGAGAAGCTACAATGTTGAATATGTCGTGGTTTGGGACGCTGATTCTGAAGAGGTTTTTGAACAGGGAGTAATTGTCTCATAGTTATTTTTAAATAAATGATTGCTTATAGCATCATCATCTTGCACAACTCCAGGGGGCGGCAGACTCACACGGAATTTAATAAGAACCGCGAAACCTGTACTGTGGGTAGCACATCAGCAGCTCTGGTACTGAGTAATGCTAAAGAATGAAACACTGAAATGAGTGTGAGAGTTGGGGGCTCTGGTGTAAGCATTTGAGGAAGCTTGGGGTAGACTCCCAGCCTATTTGCATATGACTGTTAGTGCTAAATTTGATGCCTCCACTATTAACATCTTGGATATTTTTAATGATTCCATTGGAAATGGATGCTGAAACATACATGGGAAGAGAATCAGTTATTTTAAGATTATTTTTGTACGTCGATCTCCTGTTATTGAGTAAGCTCATGTGGGTAGACCTAAGATCAAAAGCAAGTTTTTAAGCTGCAGAGAAAAGCTGACTTCTTGGAACTTACTTTGAGGGTCTTTGGTGTTTCTTTCTTTCCCCTCTGCTGGTCTCTCTTCTTCTCCACTCTGGCTTCAGAGAAATCTAATGCTCCTTAGAAGATACTGATCTAGTCTTGTCTTCTCATTTTTGTAAAGAACTTAGAAACAGAGTCAAACGGAGTTTTATTCCCAGTATTATTTTCTCTAAAATACATAGAAGTGCTTGAAATGCTTGTAGACACTTGAACGAACAAATAAAAGATTTTGTCAAAGAGAATAACAAAATTCGCAAGACACAGAACCATCCCAAGGGCTTACCTGCACTGTACAGCTCTTTCCAAAATATAGACTGTGTGAGCATCATTATCATTGCTTTTTCTAGGTCATAATATTGGATTGCATATGTAATTTATGCAATAGAGTGATGATTAAAAATTATAGCACATTGTCAGGAAATCTCTAAGAGGATGTATATCTGATTGTCTAGGCCTACTCTAGATCCTGTAATCCACATAGGAGCACCCAGCATTAATATCTGCATATAATGGTACTTTCAAGCATCTCTTTTTCCTGAGACCTTATGCAGTCCTTATGAGACTATCTAATGCACAATGAACAATGTATTTACTTAAATAAAATGGATTGTAAACAATAACTGGTGAGATCTTCTTCACCTCTAAGTTAGTGGAGTCCCTTAACCAACAAATCCAAGGGAATCTATCCCATTCATCCAGGCCTATACTAAATCCAAGGCTCTCATTTCCAAGGCAATTGTGTTTTCTTATGCCATTTACTCTTTCAACAACTAGGAAAGCTTTCAGTATTGAGACTTTATGGATTTGTTTCTCTGGTAAAAGTGCCTGTCTCTAACTGGCTTTTCTGCAAGATGCTGCCTCTGGGCTTTGTGACTTGCAATGCTGTTGATCCAACCTTAACTCTTGTCATGGATGAGCTCCTTCAAGCGCATGTGCTTTCTTGAGCACATAATCTTGTGGACCCTAGTGACAGACAGGAGATTTGAAACTTGTTCTGGCAGGAAGAGTCACTTCCTGTTAGGAACTGGAAGTGGAAATAGAACCCCCCATTTATAAAAGATTAACACAGACACCATAAGACTTTCTATGCAACAGCATTAAATGTCTCCCGTGAGGATATCTCAGGATCGTTACTCTTAATCATGTTATTTCCAATATTGTAAGGTTACTGAAGCATGCTACACACCATTAAAAATATGCAAGATGCAGTTTCTGAATTTGGGGAGTTCAATGAATAGAGAACAGGCTCATATAGTTATATACATCTGTATATATATGCATACAACTTATTGCCAGTTTGGAAATACGATTTAAAGATGTTTAAAGAAAAGAAAATAACCACTAATTTACCCCCCCAACATCATCTATGTCAATAATCAGTTTTCCTTCCAAACCTTTACTCCTCTTTTGACTTTTACTCATGTCTGTTTCCATATGTTTCTGTATTAATTGTCTGTTTCCATATGTTTCTGTATTAATGACTATCTGTGGTGGTCATAAGTCAGCCTTCAGGAATGCTGTCTTCTACTCTCCTTTCCGCTAGGGTGTCTCCTGGGTGATTAGGACCGAAAACACTGTCCATGGCTTCTTCAGGTTCTGTGATGCTGTCGTGTGGCTACCAACGTGTATAGTTCTGTTTCACGATCAGCTCCATTACTGGCAGGGGGGTGACTAATAGAGGCGGTAGATGACAGGGGCTATTGTGGTCTAGGCAAATTCCTTTCCCTAAAACCTTTAGTTGCTCTTATTCCCTGATGGTCTTCAGAATATACTAGTATTCATTTCTTTCTGTGGGAACCTATCACAAACAATAATCAAACAGAATTTTTTTCTAGATATATGTAATTACTTTCATTTTTAGGAGTTCCTTTGGCAAACCATTTTTTCTACAGTGATATCAATTAAACCATTTTGTTCTTAAGAAAATTTGACAGTATGGTTTATTAAAATCTGTCCTCAAATTTTTTTCAAAAATAAAAATCTTAGAAAGGCCAAGGAAATGGTCTCCCTGTTTCTAAGACCTTCCCACTCTGGCTGGATGAACATCCTAATATAGTATGCCACTTATCTTAGTTTTAATTCTGAAATATTTTGTATGTCTCATTGTGAGGCTCAAAGACTGCTTAAATGGTCTCCAATTTTAATTTTAATTGTGGTTTAGAGTTTCTTACGATGTATTCCATCCAAAAGCCAGGCCACCTTACTCAGTGTTTCACGGCTGTGACAAGTTTATTGTACCTCTGCTGACTCCCTTCCTTGTAATTCATGACTTATTTGATGCCTTATGAACAAAAAAAAAGGTGTTGAATATTTTTAAGTTCACTGCAAATTGCATCTATACATTATTTCTCCCTTCAGGTGATTACAGTAACCTTTGAACCTTGTCAGCATCATCTATTTCATTTTTCATATGTTTTTTTTTTTTTGCTTTTTGGATGCAAGTTTCTGTCTCCTGACTAATATGAACCAAAGATGTAGTAAGCACTTAAAGTATTTTATAAACTAAAGAACAATATACACTTGCTGGAATAATTTAAGTTCACCCATACGTGTTTTTTATTTGCAATTAAATCATATAGTGCAAGTGCAAGTTGTTTAAAACATAAATAAAGATTTCTTAATAATAGATATTAGCTCTGTTTTCCCAGCATGTTTCTTTGGTTGCCTTCATGAGCGTTGGAAGCTATTTCTCCAAATGGAGTCTTTCCAAGTTTGTATAATTTGAAACCCTTGCCCATTTTAGAGCTTGCTCATAATATGATACCAAGTATTTCTGTTCATTTTATTTTTGGCAAGTTGAAAAAAAAACGTGAATATTATCCTTAAACACGTGTATCTGTTTTTTAATCCACTATTTTTAGGTTAAATGGTAATTACATTCCCGCTGCTTCTTCATCACTTGCTTTAAAGTTTTAATCTGTTTAAGCACTAGGGATTTACCAACCACTAGCAATGTCCCCTCTGAAGGTTGGGACCATATTAAAAACTAGGGAGCAGTGGTTGAAGAGATTGCTTACTGATTAGAAACATGAATTACTCTTACATAGGACCAAAGTTTGATGCCTAGTGAGATGGCTTCTATGTGCTTGGCCCAGGAGGTGGCACTATTATGAGGTGTGGCCTTGTTGGAGTAGGTGTGTCACTGTGGGCACGGGCTTAAGACCCTCATCCTAGCTGCCTGAAAGTCAGTCTTCCACTAGCAGCCTTCAGATAAAGACATAGAACTCTCAGCTCTGCCTGCACCATGCCTGCCTAGATGCTGCCAAGCTCCCACCATGATGAAAATGGACTGAACCTCTGAACCTGTAAGCCAGCCCCAATTAAATGTTGTCCTCACAAGAGTTGCCTTGGTCATGGTGTCTCTTCACAGAAATAACCCCTAACTAAGACACCTAGCACACACGTCAATGGTTAACAACCACCTGTAACTGCAACTCCACAGGTCTGATGACTCTGATCTCTGTGGGCATACACTCACACAGATATATACATATACACATTATCAAAATAAATTGCATCTTAAAAAAAATCAAAGGAGCAGATATAAGAAGTTTAAGACAACAGATTTTTCTCAACCAAGAACAGTTGACAGCAATAAACACACTATAAAATATGTCATTAAGTGATCTTGTAAATTTGGGGGAGGAATATTTGCTTTCAGGGAAATTCTAACCTAATAAGAGCTTCATGAAAAATGAATTAGAGACAGAATGTAACATTTTCTATTTCTAGATAGATGTGATAATATAACTTTCTAATAGCTAAGGTTTCTCGGCATCCAAAAATAGACAACTAGACATATGCTTACCATTTTGAAGGGCTCTATAAAGAAAGCACTAGCGGTGAAGCTGAAAAGTGAGGTAGGTGATGGGGGTTCTCCCGGATGCTCTTTTACATGACTGACTTGTTTTCTGAAAACGGCCATGTGCTTGTAGCATTTTTAGTGCAAACTCCTACCAGGGAAAGCATACATCTAAACATTCCTCCCACCCCCACAAGTTACCTTACTATAGGGCACTGCCAGCCTTTCTAGGTCACCAGGGTCTACTAGATGTGCCCTCTAAAGAAGTCTTTAGGAGTTGGGACCCTGACTGGTCTTTTTACTATGGCGAGTATATCCTGAGGGCCAGGAGGCTTTCCCCTCTGCTTCTGAGGGCCATTCATGCCTTCCTCATAGTAGCAAAGGGAGTGAAACTCCACAAGGTCATAGCCTCCCTACCTGGCCTCCCTCTGTGGAAGGAAGACATCCTTGGTCTTACAGATCCTTTCCCCCTTCAGTTCTGCAGCTCTTTCCACTTTCCCTAGAACTAGATGAAGAAATTTGTCTGTATTGCAGGCTATATTCTCCATGTTTTGGTTATTATTGTTCTTTTGTTTTGTTTTTTTGCACAGCCTATGTTAAGAAAACCTTCCCATATGTTTTATTTTCTTGAAAAACGAAAACGAAAACAAAGCAGGAGTGTAGCAATATCTTGGAACCCAACTTTGTATGCTTTCCTTTAAAAAGAGAAAAAAGCAATAAAAATGAAATTCTAATGGGACACAGGACCACGGGACACATAGGTGTGGAAATGCTCAAAAGTCGAATTTATACGGTAAGTCAGAACCATGTTAGTTACCTGCTATTGAACACTCTACAATTGAGGACGTGCTTTAAAATGGATCATGTAAATTTTGTCATGTGTAACTCTGTAGTTTAGAACATAGTATAATGGAGCCACGCCACTGCCAATTTTAGTATATGACAGCCACATTATTAAGGTCCTGTTCCTTAAAATACAACTCACTGGGGTTTTAATCACATTATTTAGCATGGTTAAAATTCCATCTTTGACTTCTACCCTCTGGACAAGCTAAATGTGACACCTTTAGCCACAATTGCCATTATTACTAGTAATGGATGAAACAATGCATCTAAATTAAAAGTAGCAGTCCAGGATCACAGACCTTTGGTGATATTTTTAACTAATGTATCGGTACATATGAGAAACAATAAAGGGATTAATGCTAAAGGTTATATGCTTAGTATGTAGAATACATCAGCTAAATAGTTAATATTCCCCAGTTGTTAACTTCAAATTTAGCAGCCCACTGTCCCTGGAGATGTATCAAAACCTCTAAAGATGTGCTTGGAATTAATGGGAACTGGAGTGATTAGTATTCAGATATAATTCTTTACTGGCCTTTGTTATTTTCTTTCTTTTAAGTACAGGAAGAAAATTGAAAGTATATAGAAAAGAGACTTTGAGATAAATCGAAATAGACAAAACACTTCACACAAGTGTTGGTGAAAGGGGCATTCATTATTTTTACAGAGCTTACCCTACTGCTTGTGGCCAGAATTAGCACACTGTAAGCCAGAAAAAGAGATAAGACCGACAGAATGGTATGCATCTAATTTTGTTTAGCTAATTTAGATCTGATACATGCTCTTGTACTTCTACAAACTGGCCCATCACTCCATGAAAGGTGCATATTAAGAACACCTCTCCCAGTTTAACAGTTTTTGCTCAATATTTATAGGCTACATAAAAATAAGTTTCTAAGTTCTATATTTCTCATTGGCAATATGAATACTGTGAAGGTTGATTTATTAATGGGAAGAAGAAAAAATAAAACTAAAACATTTCAATTGCTCCAAGTCAGCCAACAATAAAATTATGTTGAAATCTTTGAAACAATCTTTGTTTCAAGGCTGCCCACGGGGTTCCATGTGTAGTGAATAGTACTTTTCCGCTTATAAGTCTGAAATCCCACTATTTTGTGATCATGTGATTTTTACCTCCTAGTTGGTTCAGATTCATTTGTAAACTAGTGACTTATCTGCCTCACAAACTAATGGGACACAGCCATCTTGAGAGCCTTTGGCATTATGAAAACGTTTTATTATCCAAATGAATAAATTTTGTTGAAATTTCTAAATAACGATATCCTCAGAAAAATTCTGACACAGAGAATATATAAACACATTTAACAGTGTGAAAATGGGTCGTGTAAATATTCTCATGTGTAACTATACATTTTAACATAGTTTAATGGAGCCATACTATTGCCATATGAAGAAATAATTTTGTTTTATATGTTATAAACATATATAACAATTATCACTTTGTTATATGTGACACTTGAAGGAGAGTGACTCAGGCATAATGATAGGAAAAGATAATATTCACATTTGGAGATATCACAAGACTCATTCCTAAAAGAACAGTAAATTAAAAGGCATCAAACCCATGTAGTATTATTTCTATGCCTGCTAGACCTTGGTCATGGCTGAAGACTATGTTCTTGATAATCAAGCTCACAATAGAAAATAATTCTCATATTCATGAATTGTGCATCTCATCATATTGCCAGTGGTTATTTCAAGGTTAATTTTTTCCAAACTGCTTCTCTCTTGATTACAGTCTGTAGTAATTGTGTGTGTGCTGATAGAGCACATGAAGGCTTTAAACTTGAAGACAGTTTTCACTTTATCCTGTGTCAAGATCAAAGGATTACACGTGCTTCCTAGTGGAATATATGAAGAAATCATTTTGTTGTTTATTTCTTACTTCTAGGACTTAGGACACTTTGACCTATTAAAATATTCCATGAATTCTTGCATAGGATATTTTCCATTACTTACACATATATTTCTTAAGATTTTACTGTTTATTAAAGTAGTAAAGTGCATTCCTGCTTGACAGAATGTTACAGTTTCTTTCTCAGAAACCCTTTCCTCAAATGTATCTAGATACAAAGCTAAAGAGGTAACAGCTGTCACTCTACTGGGCTTCCATATTTCTCTGGCATGTACTGTGATTCTCTCTTGTACACCTCTATTATTAGTGGCTGAATATTCTTAATATTAACCCTGAATAATATAACATTTTCCATAATAGATGTATGTGTGTTGTGGTGTCTGTGTGTTCACACCTGTGTGAATACATGTGTGTGCACCCATGGAGGCCCAAAGTTGATATTGGATGTCTTCTTATATTGTTTGTTACTTTATATATCAGGATGGGATTGAACCCAGAGCTTGCCAATTCCGACTAGTTTACCTCGCCATCTCACCCTGGGGATCCTATACACTTTCTGAACAATGGGATCACAAGTCCGTCACAGTGTCTGCCAGTCTTCTAGATAGGATTTTAGCATCTAAATCTTGGTTCTCATGCTTGCTATGAAGCATCTTCCTCCAATATGTTTTAAAATAATAGAGATAAAAATACTTTTGAGTAAAGCTTGCCACAATTTATTCAGTATTACCCAGTTTGAGGAATGCATGTGTATGAGTTAAACATCTCATAGCATGAATGGCTCTGACAGGAAGTTACAAAGCAAATGATACAACCAGGCTCTCTCTGGCCCACAGATTAGTTACTTGAATGTGACAAACCAAAAGTGTCCCCAAACAGATGCTGAGGAGGGGTTCTGGTGGGTCTTCTGGGTTTAGAATTGGGCTGTTTCACAGTCACAATGGTTTATATTCATGGGGGGAATCATGGGGGTAATGACCACATTGCCTCTTCCTTAGTAATCTGTAAGACACTGAGCTGTCACAGGGGTGTGCATGAATATTAGAATGCCTCCATTGGGACATCACACCTACTCTTCATGTAGGACATAGAAGAAGAAAGAAAACAATTAAAATATAACTTGGAGAAATTTTAAAAATATAATTAAAACAATAGATAATTAAAGTGTAATTATAAAATTATGAAAATTCTGGAGTTGGCTTTGCTGTGATACTTTTGCAAATGGGTTTAGATGTGTAATTTTTTAAAAATATAATTTTTGTTACTACAGAAGGATGACGTGCTATGTTTTTGAAAAATGAATAAAGAAATAAGAGCATACCAGCCTGGAGATGATTCTGCTTGAGACGGAGACATGATAACGGGGCTTTAGTATTCTGATGGCAGTTATGTGTAGGAGGGATTAGTGCTGCTCTCTGTAGCCTTGGAGAACAGAAACACTGACAGCTGCCTGAAACTCTAAGGTATCAGATTTCATTCAGACACCACGAAGGAGTTTCTCCTCAGGCTTCTCAATGCTGGAATCCTGTCCCAGGAGGTAGTGAGTTGCTTAGTGTGTGGGGTGGTAAGCTATGACCCAGCCACTTCTATCAGGGTGAGCAGAGATGAGGCAGCTGAAGAACAGATGCACAGTACCACTGGGGAAGGGATTAGAGTCCATGACTTCTGAAAGCCCTTTTTGCACTAACTCTCAGGATTCATCGCAAGCACACGGTGCCTACTTGCCCTTTCCCAGCCTCAAGCTCAGATTCCACACCTCCATGGCTGTGGCTGTGATTCCAGTCACCTTTGCATTCTCCAACCAGTTGTGCCTTGACTGGTAATACCCTAAAGGGTTTTCAAGAGCTTGTGTTTTTCTCAAATATCAAAACAATCCTAATTTATTCTGTAGGAAACATTTACACCTCTGATTGAATATACAATCCCAATAAATTGCTCCCATCCTAAAAGTATAGAACAAAAGCAAATAAGACAGGATGTAACTAAACAGGATAGTACAAATATACATTTTTGGTGGTGTTATAGTTAGGCTTATCAGAGAATATCAAACTTTGGTCTGCAGTTATGGATAGATTGTGAATTGTTGGGAAATTACAAAAAACAAAACAAAAACAAACAAACAAACAAACAAAAAAACCACAAAGCTTTCCCAGAGCCCGAGAGTGAGGATAGAAGAGCATAGGTGCATATGTAGTACTCAGTTATAAATATGCCAGCCTTTTCACCAGTCAACTATAAAAAGAGTTTACTTCATGGTCTTTGGCATTTCTGTTTCTTTTGTTACCCCTTTGCAATCTGCGTTGAAAGATGCAGGCCAAAAAGAATGATTTACTTTTTTGCCTTCTGTGCCTGTTCTTTTAAAATTCTCTTAGATTCTCTTGTAAGGAAACTGTGTTTCTGTGATACATTAGTGTCTGCCTTGATTTTTCTGATTCACACACTTCCTTGCTATGGACACACTGTATCCATTTTGATGTATCTAGTGCTGTGGCTCGGTTGGTACTTTGATGTGTGCAGTGTTTTCTGAAAACCTACAAGATAGGTGATAGTAATCCTCCTCCATATAACAGAAGCATAAACTTCATAGTTAGCTGAATCTTATAGATATAGGGTAGTTCTAGAAGAGACAATATCCTATTGTTTAAACTATTCATTATGTTCATATATATTTATACTTCGATGTTTGTATGTGCCACATGTGTGCAAGATCCCCTGGAAGTCAGAAAAGGGCATCACATGCCCTTGAACTAGAATTATAGGCAACTGTGAGTCACCATGTGGTTTCTGGGAGTCAAACTCAGATCCTCTACAATATCAGTAAATGATCTTAACTGATGAGCCTTCTCTCCATCCCCCAGGGGCAATATTGCTATGATCCACTTAACAAGGATTGGTTATAATCAGGCTTAAATCTTTGGTTATGCATGCACCTTTAAAGAGGTAAGCAGTAAAGTCAATACCTTTAGAAAACAACTTTCCCATTTCTTAATCCTCTTAAAGATACATATTTTTATTTTTAAAAGTATGTGTATGCTTGTATGTCTGTATATGTGTGTAGTCACGTGAGCAGAACTGCCCAAGAAGGGAGGTCATAAAGTGTAATTTGACAAATCATCTTTCTGGCTCCTACACTTGCTGCACTTCCTATCCTTCTGTTTTAGTTTCTGGAACTCCTGACCCCTGTGTGAATGACTGACCTCACTCATCTCCTAGGCGCTACTCCTCCCTGCTTCCTCTACCTGCTGGATTTCTATTTGGATGAACAGCAATGTCTTCACCTCAAGCCATTCACATTCAATGCTGTTTAAATCTCTTCATATAATTTTCTGTAAATACAGAATTAACTCTTTATTGATAAATGGCCAGTAAAATATCATACAGAATTTACTAAAGGCCTACTATGTTGGATTTGGAGGGATATCTCTGAAGTTAAAGGAAATATTATTCTTGTGGAGGACCTGGGTCTGGCTCCCAGTACTCACTTGACGGCTCCCAAGCATCCACAACTCCACTTCCAGGGGATTTGATTCCCTCTTCTGATTTGTTAAGGCACTAGGCATGTATTTAGTACACACACACATATGCAGGTAAAATACTCTCAAAAATTACAGTGAAATTTGAAAAACTCCTTTAAAAGACATACTGTGTCAAGAAATGTGTCAAATATTTCTTAAGTAATATTTTGTCCTGATCTTACCAACATGGGTATTACTGTTGTCATTTTACCAACAATAAAATAGAACCTAAGAAAGATTAGGTAAGTTGCCAAATGGCAAACCTGTGCAGGTGGCCAGCCAGTGATGTCTACAATTATAATAACTCTTATTGATCTAAGTACTAATATTTTGTATATAGAAATAAACACCCTCCAAGAACTATATAAATAACATAGATGCCTATAATTACTATTTGGGATTTTTTTTTTTTTTTTGGTTTTTCAAGACAGGGTTTCTCTGTGTAGCCCTGGCTGTCCTGGAACTCACTCTGTAGACCAGGCTGACCTCGAACTCAGAAATCCGACTTACTCTGCCTCCCGAGTGCTGGGATTAAAGGTGTGCGCCACCACTGCCAGGCTCTGTTTGGGACTCTTAATTATTTCTTTTGACATCTATAATAATTATTAATGCCTAGGAATACCTGTGAGACAAAACATCAAAGTAGAAACAGGATCAAGTATGTTACCAGCATTTATTTGTTGATAAGACCACGACTCTGTTCACACACCTCAGATACACTAACCATTTCAATTATTTTCTTAATTTAATAATGTGAGTTAAATTATTTAGGATAGAAGCAAAGTCAGGAGTCTTGAGAATTATATAGTTGTTTAGAATTACAAATGTAACCACGGGTTAAGTGTTTAGTCTTTTAAAACTCCAGGTTTCTCATCTCCAAAGGAAATATTATTCTCATACCAACTGCATAGTTGCAGAGATTAAATACAAACTTATCAGGTCCATAATGAGAACTAAATAAGTGTGAATGGCTTTATGTATAATTTTATGGTATAAAGAAGAAGCCTGACTTAGCGGTCTACACTTGTCCTTTCAGCTCTTCTGAAGGTGAGATGGTAGGATCACAAATCCGAGGCCTTTATAGTTCATATAGTGATATTATATCTCAATTTTAAATAAAAATAACTCAGTTCTTTTTTAAAAAAGAATTTCATAAGTTTAAAGTTACAGTGAGTCCAGACTGGGAATGTATAATTCCTTTTCTCATAAACTGGACTTGAGTTTGTTTCTTGTGTTTACACGCAGGGGATGTAATGGTTTGCAGAATAAATGTATACCTAGAGTCACACAAACAGTGTAAGTAGACTATTTGGGGAAGGAATTTGGCTCTCTCCGAGGGGCAGTATTCTCAAATCATTTTTCCTTCATATTCCATTTTTATAGTTTTGGTATTAAAAAAAGAAGCTTAGAGAGACAGTTTTGTTCCAAAGATTTATGTTTACGCTGCAAGCCCAAATCGCTGGCCTTTCATCCTTACTGTTTTTAAAGTGCATTCTCCTTCGAGAAAATGGTTTTTAATCAAATTCATGAGATAACCTTTTATATTATATTTTTATAGATATTTCAACTTTTAAAGATAGGACACAACTAATGTGTTTTTGGAGAAATTTCTGATCAATAGAGAGAAATGAAAGATTTATATACAAATTCAGAACAGATTGTTTTATCTAGACGGCAGTGAATAGATTGTGATTATTAAATATCTTCCCTATTGTGTGAGTATTGCACATTTATTTAGGAGTGAAAGAATAGGCTAAGTTCTGTGCACGATAATATTGAAGTTTGGAGTTCTTAGAGTTGTGACAACAATATTCCCTGGGGGATTTACATTTTTCTACCCTAAACCTTAAATAATTTGAAAAAGTGTTACAGATGAGAAGCAAGAATCCAAGTCTTCTAATGTTGACTGTCCAACTCTCATTAGCCAGTGAGTCATGTTTTAAAAGCTGTTTTTCCTATCTACCAAGGTAAAGAGTTAAAAAATACCATGATTGCCTTTCTGGGACAAAAATGAATGAAATATATATACACTATTTTCTGTGGGCTGAGAGGTAGTAAGGGCTTTGTGTGCACAAGCTCTGCCATGTGTCATTATCTTCTTTAGCTGACAGGTGGTGCTCCAAAACAATATGGGCAGGAGGGATGTGTCGGATTGCTATCAGTTTCTGAACAAGCCAGAAGCTGAACCCTTAAAGAAAGATTTGCCATGGAGCAGCTGAATTTGCTGAATTTTTAATGTGAGGGTATTAACTATAACAAAAAAACTGTTACAGGCAAAGTATTTTGGAATTTCAATTGTTCTTTAGCTAAAGTCATTGGCTTTGACATGGGGATTTCATGTAGCTTCAACAATACTTCTTACGTAAGTGCAAATCAATATTAATATTTCTATTATTAATATATACCAATAATATAAAATTATATATAACATATAACATGATTTATAAATAATATATGATCTAATAAAATATACATACAATATGTTATATAGTTAATAATAATTAATATTTAAATCATTAACATAAATATTTAAATTGGATATTAGATAATTCACATCAATTCACTGATATTTGCCCATAGCATTTGTTATTACTTTCAAAATTCATTTTAGGCATGTTTGCTCCTGGGATTTAGAACACATAAAAGTGTTAGCTACAAAGATCTCTAAAATATGTTGATCTAATTAAGATGTCATGATTTATTTTAAATGAAGACTGTATGACTAGAATAGCCCTGGTGAATGAATCTTACAAATACCAACAGTTAATACTTCGGGTGACCCTTCATCACCCCGTGTGTACTGCAGGTCGGATTTGTCATGTTCTGTGAGGCAGTTGAGAGCTACTTACATTCAAGGATGACTTTAACGAGTGGCAATCAGCTAAGTTCATGAGAGGAGCAGGAATGTAAGAGGCTCAGCTAGGTTGCTGGAGATGAAATGATTATACAGAACATTCACCCTGCCTCCATCTCTCTCCATACTGTCTTCTGTTTCAGATCCCATTGTCCTCCACCCTTGAGTGACTCTAATTGCATCTATGAATCATGAACCAACTTAGTCTGCTCTTAACAGTTTTAATATTTCACTCCCAAGTCAATATGCTATTTAATAACCCATCTGGAATGTCTTCCACATCCTCTGTATAAGTTTTAGTTTTGCAACTATTTTTGTCTTCATTAAAGTACATTTGTGCATTTTTAAAGTCGTGTGGCCTTTGTGAGAGTGTCACGTATGTATGAAATAATGTTTCACTCCAAAACCTACTCTTAGCAAAACTGCTTTATTCCTCTCTTTTGATACATTTGGGCAGGTTTGCCAAGATTCTAACTATGCCAAGGATTTTAATAAAGCGATGACTTGATTTGTACACTACTCTTTGGGGACTTTGAAGTTTTCAATTTTCTTTCTTATCAGGCCAGTGTTCTACTGCCTACTGAAGGACATGTAGACATAGTCCTCAGAACATGGAAAACAAAGACACAGAGTTGAGTCTTTCTTATGTTTCTGTGGTGGTAGCTAACATTTAAATATGAAAACAAAAGAAAGATCTTTAGATGTTTGCTGCATGGATTTGATTTTAACTTCTCATTAGATTAATAGGGCTTGATTCCATCAAGGGAAAAATACCAACCTCAAAGTTAGATTCTTAAAGTCATTAAATCAGCACACTCCTAAATTCTCACAGATATTTTTCGAGAACATGATTTTTCTTCTCTCCTTGAGATTTCACAAAGCTACAAAAGTACTCCATCTGTGGAAACATCTATCTGAAATGAATCCTGCTTAAAAGTTAGACTATTGACTTCTGAAATGAATTAACACCATTCAACTCAGATTTTACTAAGGCCAATTTTCAATAAGCACTTATTTACCTTCCATCACTCTACACTATATGGTAGCTTTTATATCGTGGAGAACACTACAGACATCCGTATAATCTTCAAATAGAATACAATACCTGTCAATCTATCTCAAAGAAGTTTGGGAGTCATCTTATTTAAATTGTAGTTTATTTATATTAAATAGGCTTATGTTCTTCTTTTATATTATTATGATGTTTAAAATTATTCCAAATAATTACTTTTTTAAAATTTCAGGACAGATGATATGTATTCTTTATTTCTATGGAGACTATTGAAGGCTTCTGAATTTATCTGCACTTTTGAAATAGTTTGTATTTTTATAAGTTTTCATTCTTTCTAACTAGGACCCTTGGCTAGGAATGCTATTGCCTGTGCTTCTAAAGGCAGAGAGTGACAAATAACTAAGGGACTCAAATAGCATTTTTTCCAGGGAGAAGAAAGAACAGCTGTCCCTTTGGACTGCGATCCCAATTTGGAGCACTTGCAGGACTTGTGAAAGAAATCTTCTCTGTGATTACAGCCCAACATGCAAACTATTCCTGTCCCATGACCTTAAATCAACACCCTCGGCTGTCTGGTAGTTCTGCTTCTCCAGTAGGAGAAGGACTTGGTCTTGAGGCTGTTTCCTACAAAGGACTGCATGGCAGCATTCTCATCCCCTCTCCCTCCTGTGTCTGTATTCCAGCTGAATAAGTTCTTTCTAACACCTTGAGTCCACCTTTTTAAACTACATGACAATCACCAAAAATAAGTATACGGCCAAAGTTGTCTTTTATAAAAAGTGATTAGAATTGTACCTAGCAGAGACTTTTAGTAAATAGTTTATATTTAGGCTGGTATTTTGATTCTCAGTTATTTCATGAATGACTCTGATGCTCTTATTACACTCTTATTATTTTTTATGGTCTGCAGTTGTTTTACAAATCTACAAATGTCGGAATACATTTGATAGCCTGGAAGCCATTTAAAGTCCAGCTAGTTCCCATGATGTTTTGATTGATCTTCGGAAATTCTGAGAATGACCTACAGAATTTGTAATTTAGTGTTTTACCATCCTTTCTTAAAAATAATTTCAGGAAAGTCAATATAGAGAATGTATTAATTGCTTTAAAATTTGTGCTTAGTCAATAACTAGAACATAGATTCTAAAAATGT
The DNA here is from genome assembly GCA_028551405.1 of Uromys caudimaculatus. Classification (NCBI taxonomy): domain Eukaryota; kingdom Metazoa; phylum Chordata; class Mammalia; order Rodentia; family Muridae; genus Uromys; species Uromys caudimaculatus. The sequence goes on along the minus strand of CM052709.1, from coordinate 60,345,074 downwards.
GGAAGCAGAGGTGTACTTAAAAGATTGGTTCCTTATCAATTAATTTCTTAATAAACTCAGCTGATTTATACTAAGATAAAGCTATGATATTTCACCAGACAGCATGAATTAAACACCCCCACATATATACATAAATAAATTGTGATATACAATATGCCCGAGAACAATGAAATTTTCTAACATTTCTCAAATTCTTTCTACAAATTTTTCTAAATTGTGTCTATATTTGAATAAAGTATTTTTTACAGGTAGAAATGTGACCAAACTCCACTCTATAGGACTGTGTTATATTTTCTTTCATATAGTGTGGAGCATTTTGATTCTCATAATAACTGTTACTTGGTTTGCCAGCAGGAGGCCCCTGAAAGCAATGTGATGTCTTCTGGTTGGCAGATTTCTTTATAAATAAGTGACACTCTGCACATCCCTTTCAAGTACTCTAGTAAGTGAGATAATACTGTATGACTTTCTAAACTCAAAATATAGCTGTATATGTCAGTGACCTGTAATAAATGGTGCCGTAAAGAGAGGAGACAGCCCCATTCACCTTGCATTCATGCAGAAATTACTGAGTTCTATTTCTGTGGCTGAAGGAAGAAAATGAAAGAGTGAAAGACAAGAACTGACCTTGGCTTGCCTCCGCTCTCAGGCTAACAAGGGGAGTTCACGCTGGCTATTTTTACTGCCTCGACTTTACTGCACAACTCATTACCAATCGCCTTGTGTACTCAAAGCACTGGGAGAGTAACTGATGATATAATAGAAATATTTGAAGAGGTCTTCACAGTTTTCCATTTTTTTAATGAACTGTCTTTTAGTTGGCAAAATACTTTAGTGAATAATTATTCTGTGATTGAAGTAACTAATATACGACTGGCAGCTATACATTTGAGATAATGATGTCAATGTATTCTTAAACTTGTAATAATACATGACCAGCTGGTGTCTTCTACTGCATATCGTTGTCTAATCTTCCCAAGAAATGCTGTAACTCAGAATCATTGAGAAGTTTGATATGAAGAAAAATAGACAATAAGTTGTAGGGGATAAAGAGCTAAGACATATAAATTACTTTTCGATTAGTATATATTAATATATATACACGCACATATGTTAATTACAAACTTATACAAAATATAAAACCTTAAACAAAATATCTACAGAGTATAGAAAATGTTTGCGGTGATTATAGGTTTGAAACCAAAGCACTTACTATGATTTAACTCCCACGGAAACTCTGTGTCGTGTAAACATTTCAGAGGCATGCAGCCCATTGCATGTTTTTATCCATTCTGCCTAGCCACTCATTTGCTAACACCAACAGGTCCACATAGCACCAAGATTAGAGGGAAAACCACAAAAGATATTTTTCCTAGCCCCATAACTAGATTAATTGTGGGTTCTAATAGTCATGATGATTAGATTGAATATGCCCTCTGTGCACTAGAGAACATCGTAGATATGTGTTCTTGGAAAACTTAATATCCGTCTTTGGGATTCATATCCTTACATTAAAAATGGAGGAAATGATTTTGTTGCCCAGAACTATTTTCATGATTATTTGGGAAAGTATTTATAAGGTACTTAGCATGGCATTTGCCTCATGATACATACTTGTGAACTTTTACTGGGTTTTTAATATGAAGATAATAACTTTTAAAATCCATTTTTATTATCACATTAATTAATGCAAGGAGCTTTATCATTAGTATTCACTTTTAGAGAGTGCTTAATAAAACAAAAAAAAAGTCATCCATCCACAGATTGGCTACTTTTGTAACAGAAAAGGCATTGGGATTATGTAAAAGAGTGTAATAAGTCATGTAGATTCAAAATTAGATACATTTAGGGTTTTATTGTGAATTTAGCAAAGAGGGGCATTTGAACGATGACTGTCATATATTATAATTTGTGTTTGAAATAATTTTCTATAGTGTGCAGTTTCTGAAACAAGCCATGGTGTTAAACTAGGATTTGTTTTGAAAGCATAGCTAGGAGAATGTTTCATAAGAAGAAACTGCAATAATGCAATAAAAGACATTTTATACAAAGTACAATAGACAGTCAATTCTGCGTGACTGAAAAGAGGAAAAGGATGGGATTGAAATAGAAAGTACAGATCCCCACATGTGGGACATAAAACCATGCCAAGAGGTGTGATACGGTAGAGGAGGTTGAGACCCAGAGACTCTGTGGGCACACACCCGAAGCTTAGGAGACCCCCAGCTCCCTGCCAGACTCCTGACTTGGACCACATGCCATGCTTCTCACATAAAAGAGAGTTGACCACAGGTCATGCAGGCCCAAAATAGAGTTCTCTATGCTAATGAGGTACCTAAATCCCTGGACAGTTTAGCCAATAAGCTTCCCTTCCCAGACATTCCTCTCTGCAAAAGGTATTTAATCTCAAGTTCACTCTGAGAAATGGGGTATGGTTTTATGCATTCATTTTCCACCATGACAGTAAACCGTTCAGAACCATGGATTCCCTCTTTTCATCAAGATCAGCTATGGGGAAAGCCTTTGTCTACAGAGCTGCAGCCTAATCTCCCATAGAAGGCTTCTCTGAGCTCTCAGCCACAACTGCCACCAAGCCTGCAGCCACCAAGCTAAGGACAACCATTCCCCACTGGGACAAGTCAGGGTTCCCCCATACCCCTGCCTCCCTGGCTAGATGCTGCCCCCAGCCCACAGGCCATGGACTCAATTCTGTTTTCTTTTGTGACTCCCAGTGGCACCTGGATGTCCAAGAGTCTGAGAACCCTACATCCTGGCCTTGCCCAGGTCCAGGAACCCCCAACCAGCTCTGGCTTTCCCACACCTCAGGCTGAGCTTTCCCACCCCCAGAGTATGCTTTGCCATCCTCAGAATGGTGTCTTGGAGCTTCCAAACATCCTAGCACTCACTCCCCCCAGCATGGGATATGCACAGTCGAACTGCCTGCATTGCTCTCCCCAGACAGCAGGGCCCTGTGGCAGAGCAGACTCCTACTACCCTATGCCTAGCCACTATGTTCTTTTTTAATTGCTCATTTGTTTGGTTTTAAAATATTGATTATATTTTATATGAAAAACTTACTATATTATATATATGCATACATTACACATTTATTATTATTATTATTATTATTATTATTATTATTATTATTATCAAGAGCCACAGTTCAAATAAACTAGTATTTAGGAGTTGAGGTATAGCTTATTGACAGAACTCTTGCCTAGCCTGAACAAGGCTGTCATTCAATCTCCAACGCTACATAATAGAAAAGCTAGACTCTAACAACCCTGGTATTCAGCTAGAGTGATATATGCAGAATAAAAGATGAAAAGACATTTTTACATGCAGTTTTGGAAAGAAAATAAAATATAAGCTGTGTTCTTGGAAAGTTATTTGTCTTAAGTTGTATGAAGGAAGGAGATGAAGGTAGGTTTGGAAAGAGAAGAAAACAAAAAATAATTTTTGTTCTATTATGTCTTATAAATGTCTGAATTAGGTACTTTTACATGAATTATATATACATGAATGGTAATATATCTGTTTAAAAGAGCCAGTCATATACACATATATCACATACACACATATCATCCCCACCCCACCCCCATTCACACACACACACACACACACACACATACACACACACACATACACACAAACACAGACATTCAGTATTGATATCTTTTAAATTTTTCAAGAAGAAATTTCATACTCCAAAAATTATGACCTACACACTACATATAGAAGTATAAATACATAAAGTATTTATTTATGTCAAATGCATTTAATTTTTAAGCCATAGTATCAACACTTGAGTTTTTTAAAATTGTCTTTATTTCTTCTTCCTTAGAAGATTAAAATTTAGTTTATGTGGTGGTGCACACCTTTAATTCCAGCACTTGGGAGGCAGAGGCAGGCAGATTTCTGAGTTCGAGGCCAGCCTGGTCTATAGAGTGAGTTCCAGGACAGCCAGGGCTACACAGAGATACTCTGTCTCAAAAAACCACAAAACAAACAAACAAACAAATAAACCAAAGAAATCAAACAAAAAAGCAAAACAACATTATCCCCGGGGAGATAATCACAATTTTTCAAGCAGATCATCATTAACTCATTTCCCAATGCCAATCCCTCATACATACATCATAGGATTATTCAGATATATTCCTCTACACTGAAATCTGATTTTAACTCCACAGTCATTAATGAAGAAATAAGCAATCATAAAATTTAAATGTCCTTTTGTGTTTGACAATCAATGTATGAAAGATATGTGAAACTGAAGATTGATCAGTGGGCTGCTTAGGGCATAAGGATATGGGTACAATATCCAAATCTGTATTGTATAGGCAACAACATAAGCTTTGCAGCTGTTCTAAATTTAATTATTGTTGTAATAGAGATGACATTCAGGGGCTCTTCATTAGGTTTCCTAAAGGGATAAGTTTTATTTTCAATACTGTGACTACGCTACAAGTAAGATTATTTGACTCATAAAACCTTTGTGATTATGTTGAAGTATATTTTTTTAATTTTTGGATATTTACTTTATATACATTTCAAATGTTTTCCCCCTTTGGAAACTCCCTATTCCATTCCCCCTCCCCCTGCCTCTATGAAGGTGCTCCCCCACCAACCTACCCACTCCTTTCTTCCCTCCCTAGCGTTCCCCTACACTGGGGCATCTAATACCCTCAGGTTCAAGGGCCTCTCCTCCCACTGATGGCCAACAAGGCCCTCCTCTGCCACATACGTGGCCAGCACCATGGGTCTCTCTTTGAAGCTAAATAGAGAATCTTTATTGGTTTTCAGTGAATGACCATGCTGTTTACATGTTCCACTTTAATTTCTGTTGCTGCAATAAAATACTTTGACAACAAGTGACCTAAAGAAGGACAAGGTGTTTTAGCTTCACTCCCACGATAAAATTCAGATCACAGTTTTACAATTTCAGGTTACTGCACTAAAGTTAATCCAGGAATTTAATACATCGCATCCATAATCAAGAGACAATGAATGCACTGATGTTTCTTGGTTTGCTAACTCTCAGCTATCATTCTTCTCCTTTATACCAGTCAGGAGCCTATGCTTAGGGAATGGTGCCACCCACAGTAGACTACATCTTCCTATGTCAATGAACAGTAAAAACATTTCTGTCCTACAGACATGTCATAGGACAATGTGAGCTAGATAATTCCTTAAGACTCTCTTCCTGATTGATTCTAGGTTGTGTCAACTTCACAGTTAAAATTAATAGTATATTGCTGTAGGCATAAAATTATTAAAAAAGAAATAAAGAAGGTTAAAATAACAGTGTACTAGAAAATTATAACTCATTTTTATACTTTGAATCTGATAACTTTAAACTATGTAATTTTTTGATTTAGACCCTGTAGGATTAGATAATAGGATTTTTAATTACTTAAATGTGATTATTTTCAAAGAGATTAATAAAAATACTTTGTAGAGAGTTTTATGTGATTTGTTTCCAGTACCATCTTTCAGGAGATGATTCTGGGAAGAGAAGTATGAGGAAAAGAAGCTGAAATCAGTCCATGTGGAACGAATGCAGGAGATCATGTAAGGACTACGGACATTATAAATGTTATCATTCTAGTTAACACCTTAGACTTTTCCAGAGGTTGTTGGTTGACTGACAAAGGAAGGACATGAATGTTCATTTGGGAGACTGACAACAGCCAAGAAATTTGGAAGTGCAATGAAAATAGTACGAGAAAAATGTTAGACATATATTCATGTTTCAAAGCTCAAAAGGAATTATTGACAGAGGATGGCACAATTCATATTATTAATATTGTGTGTTTATTAAAAGACAGCCAAGGCCATATTCTAAAATGCCGCAAGAAGGAACATTGCCCACAACAGCTATTCATATTCTATACATATATATTAAATATAACTAGACTCCACAGGCTGTTTGAGAGAGTAAACTTAATGATACCCTTGAATCTCTAACACCTTCTCTCCTGTCTGTATAAACTATGAAATTTTTGGTGTTTAAGAAGATAAACTTTATGCCTTTAATACACATTTTTAGATATCTGACTGTTGAGTGATAATTAAAAAAAAAAAACCTCTAGAACATGTGACTCATAAAACAAAAAGTCATTATAGTTGTGGCACACTATCTAAACTCATAACAAGTAAGCTGAAATTTTAAATTTCCTTCTTATATCTGGTCTGGTTAATCATTCAATGCTAGAAGTAAGAAAATTTGTCTTCAGTGTTATAATAATTATGTGTGTGATGTAAGTTTTGTTTTTGTCCTAATTTATGATATTAAGTAGCCTGCTTGTACTTCAGCAAGTAGGATAAGGGTCTGCATGACTGCACTAAATACTTTTGTTCCAGGACACCTTAAAATGGCACTAAATACTGAAGTAAAAGTACATAGGTAAGGTGCTATGCTAGAGAAGAGTGACTCTGTGTTCTCCACAGCTTATATAGCAACCAACAAACAAACCCAACCCTTTTCCCTGAAGGAGACCTTCACTCTTCCCTAGGGTTTTCAACTGTAACCATATCTCTGAGAAGACAATGTGAAGGTAGGAGAGACCTCATGGAAGTCTGCCTACCCAGCCCAATAGTATTCTCCATTTTTGAGGGTTGTGTTGTGAGCAAGTCCTAAGATGTTGTCAGACTTTATTATCCAGGATAATCAGAATTTTTGGGCCTGAGATAAAATAACTTCAGTGAAAAGGGATTATTTTGGATCCTAATTTCAGGAACCCATGGTGGGAAAGGCATGGTGGAGTATAGGAGCATACGTCATAGCAGCTGAGAGACAGAGTGAATATGGTGAGAATACAAGTGGATGGATGGATGGATGGATGGATGGATGGATGGATGGATGGATGGATGGAAGGATGGATGGATGGATGGATGGATGGATGGATGGATGGATGGATGGATGGATGGATGGAAGGATGGCTGGCTGGCTGTGAGGATGTGGCTGTTTGCTCACAGTCTCCTCACCACCCCATCCATCCATCATCACTTCTCACCTCACGATCCGGCATACAGACACACTCACAGGTGTGCATCGCTCACAAAGTGGGCACACCCATAGCATGCATTGCACGGTCACAGTCACATTCCCAGGTGTGAGTTACTGATCTTAGTGTCTCTCAACATAATCAAATTGATAACAAGAACCATCCCTGTGCTTAGACTTTACTTCTATAAAACCCTGATATATTTATAAATACTTTGGTTTTGCAGGGTCAACTGTAGAAGAGATTTGATTTCAGGGTATTAATCCAGACTATCCAACCACAATTTTAGTTTAGAACATTTAATGGTTTTGTTGATAGGGTTGATTTACTCATTTATGCTTGATATTTATTTGATGTTCATCCTGTCTTAATGTCTTTTTTCACCATTTGCTGTCTTCCGTAGAATTAAAGACAATTACTCTAGTGAATTTTCTCTGCAGACTGTTTCAAATACTCTTTTTTTTTTTGCCTTATTTCTAATGGTTATTCTACATTATCCATCTTCATATATTTCCATTGATAATTATGGATATATTTACTTTAATAAGTAGTAGTTGAGAAGAATGAACACTTCCCTATTAGTTATGTCTTTAATTCCAGATATTAATCCTAAAATAAGTCCTCAATAAAAATATACTTTCCTTTTGCCAATTGGTTTTAGATATTTAAAGATAAGTGTAATGGCAACCCATCATTTATTTTTACAAAGTTCTTATATCCAAGGCCCTTACACTCCACTGAAGTTTCATGGGTCTGGAATTCAGTAATGACTGTCAGTAAGAGAGAGTACCTGTCAATAATAGTGGTCAGTAAGAGAGGAGCATGAAATTACTTTTTTAAAATAAAGACAATAGTACAACACAATAAATGATGGCTTATGGTCTAAGTCCACCCACAGCTAGTGTATGTCTCTCTTTCCTGGTTTTGCAGTTTTAAATTGAACAAATGGAAATTTGTAAGGCATCTAGATACATGTAAACTCTTAACAGCTAGCTTATTTTTCCTATGATCAGCAAAATTTCCTCCTTCAATCTCCTTACTCTCACACTTCTCTGATGCATCAGCATTCCTTTCTCTTCTTGTGTGAGATTCCTCAAGAGATATCTTTGACCACAAGTGGGAAGAGACAGGACCTTCAACAATTCAAAAACACCCACGTTAAACGGCACAAAGCAAGCTACGTTTGGCTGTTTCTCTAAAGGTCATGAGATGCTTTGTGTTTTCTACAACATGGCACAGTGTGACAGAACAAAGTAGTTATCTTTTGTACTTGCCAGCATTGCTATATCAGCTTCAAATGATGAAATGCATCAGAGAATACTTTCGCATTTTTCCCTTTGGGAACTTGTTCTGATCCCTTTAAAGTATAATATACATTAAATAAATGACTCCCTGATTATCCCTGACTCCTGGATTTGGTGGAAAAGGGGTATGCACATCACTTCAAAGATTTTTTTTTGGCTGTTATTTGCTTTTGAAGGAATGAAAATTCAGCTAATTTGCATATTCTGTCTTTAAGTTACCACTTCATCTAACCTTTCACAGCAAAGAGGTCATATTATTACTGGCTATCGTGGAGGAGAAGGTTTTGACTGTCATAGAAATACATTTTTATTTGTAATTGAGAGGTTTTAAACTTCTTAACAAGCATTGTCATATTTCTGCAATAGTGCCTGTTAGTTGACACTTTTATTAATTAGGCTAATATTAACTGACCAGAGAGAAAGATCTTAAAGTCACCTCACTTAGAAAGTTTATTTTGCATTATGCAACCATCTTGTGGAGCTGGTTTTGCTTGAAATGTTGCCCACAGTCCCGTGTCTTCAAGTGGATCACAGTACGGCACTTTGGGGAAAAAGAGAATGGATGAAGTTCTTCAAATTAGCTTTAGCTAAAACCTGCCTCAGCCCTGAGTCCTCTGAGAGATTTGTGACACAGTTGAGGAATTGACTTCCTCCGACCCTGCAGGGCATTTGCTTGCTTGCTCATTGATGTGGGAGGCCTCAGATCATTGTGGCTAGTGTCATCACTGGGCAGACGGGCAGGAGCTAGTCAGAAAAGCAACTGAACACAAGTGAAAGAGAAAGCCACCAAGTAGCATTGTGCTTCCATGGTTTTTGCTTCAGTTCCTGCTTGAATTCTCAGCAATGGTTTTTTGACCTGGAAGTGTAAACCAAATAAACCCTTTCTTCTCAGAGTTGTTTTGATCATGATCACAGCAACAAAGACCATACCTGGGCAAGTGAGCAATTTCTATGGGCTAAGCCTGGTAGAGGCAACAATATTTTGTTCCATGTTCTCATGGCCGAACTTAGTTCCTTGATATATTCAACTCCAAGAAATATGGGCAAACCGTGTGCTTGAAAGCAAGTTTGATGAGTAGCCAGCAGCCTCTTGCTATGGGAAACTTAACAGGTGGAGACTCTCGGCAATATTACAGAGAGATTTTGATTTGAGGTGTCAGTAACCCTTAAGGTAAAAACACAGCTCATCTTTTTGTGAGCCAACTACAACTCTGAGAAAGTTATTATCTTCTGCTTGCCACTGAACACAGAACACTGAATTGTGGAATAGGAAACAATATTAATCTCAATAATTATTTCAATATTAAACGATACATGTGTATAACATGCCTAGCACTACAATGCAGAGAACATTTTCAATACACTTTATTTATGTATGCGTGTGTGTGTGTGTGTGTGTGTGTGTGTGTGTGTATGTGTGTACCTGATGCCATGCTGTTTGGGTAGAAAGTAGAAGACAACCTAATGGTGCCAGTTTCTTCTTCCCAGGTGGATATAGCCCTGTCATTACAGTGGGTGCTGTTGTTTTTTACCTGTACCATCTTGCTCACTCCAGAGAATATGAGATACATAAAAATTAAAGCTTAAGTTTTGGCTTATTAAGTAAAACATTATTTTTGTACCTTGATGATCCATAATTAATGTGATTTATTAGTATACTTCAATACCAAATATTTAGAAAATTAGTTCATATATAAGTATAGGTTTACATAAAATTGTGCATTTTTCACCCTGTTCAAAGCAAATGAAGAGAATAGTAGTTGTACAGAAGACAGAAAATTTGTAACATGAAATGTGTTTACGTTCTTAACATATACTTATTGCCAATACCAGATACTAATTTTGATATTTAATTGAATCACCTTGCTTTATGGTTTAATCTCTGGAGGAAAGAAAACTTTCAGAGAAGTGAAAAAATAAAATTATCATGTACTTATAGAGAGATATGAAGTATATATATATGTATATATATATTTATATATATATTTATATGGATATGATAATTTACCTTTTAAATTTTAACGTTTATATATCTATGTATCTTAGATATTCAAGTAATTAATGTCTAATATATTTTAAGTTATACATTTATAAATAAAAGCAATATGCTGCATAGTTTAATATCATGGGTCCTACTTTGCACATAACCCATGATTATCTACTTTTAGATAAAGCAAGCTTTCATTCACTAATCATGATTATATGTTTCTTGTCTTTGTACATAAAAGCTATGCTAAAACTAAATAAAAGTACCAGACTGAGTTTTTAATAATTGGACCAAATTGAAATTTCTGTTTAACTGTCAGAGGCCTCTGGTTTGGGGCCACATTTAAATTTAGGTCATTTGATTATAGTTAGGCGTTTCCTCTGTCTACTAATAAAACAATTCAGTAAAGAGTTTTTACTTGTATTTAAACATAGAATTACCTTATTAATACTCTTAATTATTCAAAAATTCTTCTTGGTTTCTGTAAAGGACTGAGCTAAACCTTGTTGGGAGAGTAGGTTGGATGATGAGGTCAGCATAATACTTCATCTCTGTGTAGATCGGAGCAAATATTTCAAAGCAGATGTGTTTTCCACTTTAGATGTCTTCCTCACATCTTCTGAAACTACTCTTGTTCTGTAACTGATTTAGAAACTTATGGTTTGCAACGTTCCTCACTTTTTATTTCATTCCTTTTTTTTCTTTTCATTTGTTAAGTATCCACGGAGCTACTGTTTCATGCATCCCTGTTGTAAGTGACTTTGCCTAGGCAGCGATGAGTATTTACATGTGTCAGGGTTCGCCCTTGTCAGGAACATGGCGACTCCATACTCACATCCAGTTATACCTTTCAAAAGAGCATTTTACACAAGTCACAGCTCCTGATGTCAGCATATGCCAACTCAGAGGGGTTTAGTGGATCATTCCTTTTAAGAAATGATCGGCTGTGAGAACAGGAATGTGCTTATGCTGGCCCTGCCCACTTTACCATCAACTATATACACTGTCTGCTTTTGCTCTCTATTTGAAGATGATTGGACTGGTCCTATTTGCTGGGTCCAGATGTATCTGCAGACAGTTGCTGAGCAGAACATTCAGTATAGATTAAAAAAAAAAACCTAGATGACCATCTTGATAATGACTACTGATATCCTTTTAAGGTTCTTTTGATATTTACAAATTTTCTCCCCTTTCCTCATTCAAATAAATTTCCTTTAAAGTACTAACAAATTTAGGGTATTTCCTCAATAGATGTTCAGTGTGCTCAATTTGTACACCCTGGGAAATTTATCATAATGGTAGCTTGATTTTTCACCTTATTTCTGAACATGTTTCTCTCAGTGAATTAATGTGTAGCATGAACTTAAATAAATGCTGCTCTCTCAACTTCTAGGGACGGTTTGAGTACTTTGTCGATTTTTTCTGTCTTCTTGGTTCAGTGTTTTTTTTTTTTTTTTGGAATGAGCACAAATGTTTTAGATAGCAAAGTTAAGGATTATAAACTGTCTAGATATGTCTGTGTTGCTTGACAAATGTTATTCTCCCTTCTCCTCTTTAGTCTTCAAATTCTTTTACTTACTGTTCCCTGGAAAGAAATGGGTGAGTCAACAAAATGGAAAAAAAAATTAATTAACTTCTAGGGCCGCTTTTAAAAATAGCCCTGTAGTAGTCATTTATATGTTAATATTTTACAATGACTAATTTAATAGACAGATGGTAGTTGATATTACAGTACGAGAGTCAGGCATTTCCCTGGGCCTAATGATTATCTACCTAGTTTTCAATTAGAGAAGATGGCCAATTATCTAGAGTGGGTTTTATTTTAATTACCTAGTGATTAGGCCAGCTAGGTAACCAGCCTGAAGGAAAGAGAACTCAACTGTGTGTGAGTGAATTTTTATGAGGTACACCTCAGAAGAACTTTATTTTTTAAAAACAGGCAATGCAAAGAAACTGTTTCAATGAAATGATAATTTACCCACAGCTCTCTGTATTCTTCTATGTATTGGACCATTCAGAGTGAGTTTAAAAGGCCAAACGAGCTATTTTTGAACTAGACTCTCTTGCTTTTGCAGACAAAAACATTTTCAGAGGAAAAAGAAGCAGTGTTCAAATTTCTTGTTCCAATGTGTTTTATACTTCACGTGTCGTCATGTCCATAAGACGCCTTTAATCAGGTGGATTTTTTTCAACTGCGACATAGCTGAGACTCTGTGAGCAGCAGCACATTGCGGGCAAGCGTCTGATAAATTGTTCTCGTTTTGCCTTCAGGTTCCTTCGCTGTCGCCTGTCTCCCTCTTAACAGTTCTAGTTGTTTCCATCCATCCCATAGATTACTTTCACTTCAGCAAATCGAAGCCGTCCTTAGATTCCCTCAGTTCCCTACATTCTTGCTTCTGCCCAGGGATCCACCCTGTTGATATCCCGTCAGTCACTATTGGTTCTAACTATGGATTTTCTTATATTTTTCCTGTTAGTAAGATTTACAAGATTTTGTACCGTGGGGGTTTGAATGAGGTGTCCCCTATAGTCAGCACCTTGCTGGTAGTGCTTTGGGGATGCTTGGTGGAGGAAGCATGTCACTAGGGGTAGTCTTGGAGGTTTCAAAAAGACTCCTGCATTTAGCATTTATGTTTTCTGCTTCTTGTTTGTTGTTGAAAATTCAAACTTTGACCTGTCACTCTGGCTTGCTAACTTGCTGTTTGGCCATCATGGATTATTAAATCTTTGGAAAAATAAATGAAATAAACATTTTTCTTTGATAAATTGCCTTGGTCATGGTATTTCATCACTGCAATAGAAAAGTAACTGAGGCACTTACCTTTGTCACTTTGTCTCCAGTTGGCGGGACTCCCACTGAGCCTCCCATGGGTTTATAGCTGAATCACTACAGCAGCTTATATTGACTAAATGTTTTCATTTCTATAACTGACCTTTAGTTAGCTAGCAAGTAGTAAGTTTATACATACTTACCATAGTTAAAATGTTATTAAAATTCCATTGACTGAAACATTAAGTATAAAATACATAAAATTGTCTATTTCAGTTTAAGGGGCTACAGTAATGTGTTACTATATAGCTGTTAGGAAAAAAGAAAGGTCTTTTAGATTACACAAATTACTGAAAAATACAGCTTTAAATAATTTCAAATGTAATATTATTTTATGCATGATCAATTCCCTACCTTGCAAATAGATTTAGAATCTTTGATGCTGTGAAACATTTCTTAAGAACGTACTACAGCATTTAACAGAGTTTCACCTAGCTCAGTACCAGCTAATTCATTTAACTTTAAGAATTTCTGTTGTATTAAGATAATCCTTATATTCAGGATACACACACACACACACACACACACACACACACACACACACACACACACACAAACATGCCTTTTCTGCTAGTAGTTCTTCTACTGAAAATTGTAACCATATGGGGGAACTTTAAAGAAAATACAGTCGAAGAGCTCTGTTTTGAAGAGACCATGATTTATGGATTATACAAATCTATTTGATGAGAATCTCCTTAGATAAGGCCTAGGAATGTACTTTTGTAAGAATGCAGGACATTCCACAGCTCAGTCAATTTAGATACCCATTATCCTATACGTTTTTCTTCCTTACAAGTACATTAATTACTTCCACTAAGGAAGGTCTCTCAAGCTAAGGAAAAAATGCTTTTCATATTCATGGGTGGATAAGAGGGAAACGATTGCAAAACAAACTTCTTATAGAACTAATAGATATCCCGAAGAATCAGCAGAAACATCTAAATATTTAGCACTGTCTTAAAATATTATCTTGTTTCACTTTAGGTGGCTTCAGTAATGAACAAAACCACATTATTCATAACTGCTTAGATTAAAGGTATTAACCATGGTGAGACTCTCTGCTCAACACAGAATATATGTAAAAATGAAAAATGTTAGATATTGACCAAAAATACTTAAACTGTTTTTGCAGAAGGAATGCAACTGGATCCTTTAGAGAGTCATTTGGAGATTGGGAGGAATTTCATTTCCTTTATTCTCCATTGGCCATGGCATATTTTAATAGATTTTAGGATTTAAATAGCCTAAAATAATGGTAGATCAGTCAAATTGGGAAATCTTAGTTTATACTCCAATAGAAAAGAAGGAAGAAAAATTAATCCCCTGATATTTCTTAGTAATTCTGAAGCTTCTTTGATCCTTGGTTATTATAATTTGAAAGTGTATCTCAAAAGTGATATATGTAGAATTATATTTGATTATGTCAAAAATTCCCATGTGCTAATAGGAAAACTTCCTCTCTGCACACCCATGAACATCCTAAATTATGGAGCTTTGCTTCCCTATGGGGGGGTGATGTCATGTTTGGATAGGTACAGTGTATTGGTTGGGTAATCTCAACAGGGACAAAAGAGGACAGTCCTAGATAAAGAGATGAGTTTACATCTTATCTGTTATGTCTTGCTGACTACTTAATTAAAGGTTATCAAATGAGAAATATCACAATTTACATCAATATAACCAATTTTAAAGTGGTTGGGAATTATTCAATTTTTACTCTCAAAGCAGAAACATCAATATAATTTCTGGTTGAACTTGGCAACAGGTTTCAATTTCTGTTGCTGTATTGTACAAGTTGATAGTTTGTCATTTAAAGAATAACATCAAATTCTTTATCTTTCTGTAGATCTTTTGTTTATCTTAACCTTTTAGATGAGATTGATACATTAGGTAAATTCAATATGGTGGAGGATTTCCTGCACGAAATTGAACTTGATAGGGTATAAACTTTGACTAAACTAAACCACACTGAAATTGGGATGTTTAGTGTTCATTTCAATAAACAAAACAAAACAAACAACAACAACAACAACAAAAAAACCCAAAGACCAAATCCAAAAAACCTTCATCCAGAAAATACATTGTTTTCAAACAAAGACCTTGCCCAAAATTTTAGGGACATTGATGCTATTAGTATTATCTTCTATTTATTTGTTGTGCAAAAAAATCTGCATCTGTTATGACTTAGGCAGCTCATGTGCAATTTAATCAAGGAGTAGTAAAGAAATGAGGTTCAAAATAATATTGGTAATCAAAAACTGAAGAAGTCTAGCACCTAAAATAAGTATCAAATAAAAACAGATAGTATTCTATACAGTTTTAAAGGATTGTGTGTGTGTGTGTGTGTGTGTGTGTGTGTATGCATGTATAATGTATATGTGTGCAAGTTGCACCTATGTGCCATGGTATGGTCAGAAGATAACTGTGATTGATAGTCAATTCTTGCTTTCCATCATGTGGTTTCTGGTGATTGAACTTGGTTAAGGCTTAGTGTTAAGTGCTTGCCTGCTTAGGCATCTTGCTGTCATTTTATAGATCTTCTTAAAAATATTACTTGTGACCCATTAGAAGAAAGAGGGAACATACAATACTGAACTTAATGAAGATTAGGAAAATAATCGGCTTATTATGTGTTATTATTATTATTGGTGAAGGTAACCAACCCAGGACCTTCAACATACTAGGAAAGTATTTTATTAGTGAGTTACAACCACATTTCCTGTTAAATTTTATATAATTTTATAAAGGTGGCACAGAGAGTAGACTTTCTTATAAATAATTTCTGAAAACTGAAAATTATCTAAAGATCAAAGGGATTACAGCTCTATTTCAGTTTCTTATTTATCAGTAACTTTTTATTGATAAAATTGGTTAATTTCATGCTGTGTATATAATGCAGTTTGACGACCACTGCCCACACATACCCTATTACATCTCCTTCAGCCTTAGAAACCACTTCTTTTTTTCCTCTGTCTCTTTCCCATATTTATGACTTTTGATTTTGTTTAGTGACCCATTTAATTTAATCTAGCCCACCTATATGATTGCAACTAAATACTGGAGCTTTTTGGGACCCCCAGTGGTTCCACATGGCTTTAGGAAACGACTTCTCTTCTCCCAAGTTCAGTCCTGAGTATCATAGAGAACTTGTGCACCTGTGCCAAGATGTTGGTTAGCCCATTGTGCACACTCAGTGCAGGCTATTATGAGTTCCTGATTGCAATGGTTATGTCTTGCCTAAAGGTGGCATTTCATATTTTCTGGTTTTTATATTCTTCCCTTCTCTTTTCTGCAATGTTCTCGGGCCTTAAAGGGGGTTGTGTGGCGTTTCGTTTAGGAATGAGGACTCATTTTTTTTTGCTTCTTCTATGCATCCGCAAGTCGCTGTGTTCATTATTATTCACTGGGAAAGAGAAGCAGCTTCGACCAACACTGAGAAATATTCATCTCATTTCTCCTAAACCACTTTTCAATTTTCAAGACTGTGTCATTAGGGTTACATCTATGAGAAGCTTAATATGATAGTCTCTGTATGTGATAGACATTTATATTGGGGGAAGGGTTGATTAACAAACCATTGCTGTGAACAATAGTTCACCAATATTTGTGGGTTGAGGCTAGAGAGATGGCTCACTGTTAAGAGTACTTACTGTTCTTCCAGAGGACCTGGGTTTAGTTCCCTGCACCCATGCCAGACAGCTCACAGCCACATGTAACTTCAGGTCTAGGGCAGTACACTGGTCTCTTCTGCACCCTGCTGTTACATCTACTCACATGTCCATATTCACACAGACTCCCCCACTCAAACATTATCAAGGCATTTCTTTGATAGTCTTAATTGTCACTGTTCATCAAGGTTTGTCAAAGTTTATTTTTTATATTTTGACATACAAGATAATATGTGCCAATTATGGCATGCACATAAGATTCATGGGTGACTTAAATTTCTTATGCATTTGTGCACATGTATATGAGGAAATAGAGAATATAGTCTTCATTATGCACATGCTTTCACTGCAGCATGTTTTCTCTCTTTCCAAGACATTTGGGTCCATACAAATATTAACTAATTTTCTACATTCATTTGTGCCATGTATAACTTTAGATAAGTTATAAATATTTCTGTAAGATGGTCTAAAACATTGAATCTTTGACTTTTATTATAATTTGATAACTAGTATTCAGTCAAAATGCAAAGATTGATCTGAGGTGTTCATGGAATATTTGATCACTTGTTTGATAGATAGCATCAAACAAAAATACAAGAATATAAGTGGTTTAATTGTAAATTTATTAAAATCTCTGAACACTATTATTGTGAGAATGAGTAAACATTATGTAGATATTATATAGACTTATATATATAATTAAATGCCACAAACTTAAGTACATGTTACTCTTATCTTTGCAACCCATGTGTTTACTAGAACTAGCAAAATCCTGTCATTCAAATTTCATTCTTGTGTGGCATTTCTCTCTGTAATAAAAAGGATCTTGATTTTTGGAAGAAAGATAATATATTCTGGAGCTGATATTTCCTGAAGGTTAAATTACATGCCACGTCTAATTTTAGGTATCAATGGGGCTCTCACGAATGCAGCTGTCACATAAGTGTAGCATATGGTCCATCAGGTAGGTTTCTACCACTGCTAAGTATTTGTTAACTTAAAAAGTTGAACTATTGCCAGGCAGTGATGGCGCACACCTTTAATCCCAGCACTTGGGAGGCAGAGGCAGGTGGATTTCTGAGTTTGACGCCAGCCTGGTCTACAGAGTGAGTTCCAGGACAGCCAGGGCACATAGAGAAACCCTGTCTCGAAAAACCAAAAAAAAACCCAAACAAACCAAAAAAACAAAAAAACAAAACAACAACAACAACAACAACAACAAAAACCCCAAAAAGTTGAACTACATGCAGCATGAGAGAAGACATATTCATCAATAGCATCTCAGGGACCAGATGGTCTAAACTAGATACTGAGCTTCTTTAATTAGTTGCTGGTGGTTTTGGATAATGTCCCCTTAATAGGCTTATAAAATAGAAGTTTACAATTTAAAGCAATTTATTTTTTCCATTGAAGAAGAGTGGGTGCTAAAACTTACCAAGTTTAAACTTCTCTGAGACATGTTTCCCATGATTCAGAGTTATTGGTAAACTCTGAATCAGCTCAGAGAATAAAAGCACATGTTTGAGAGAAAATGCTTATCTTAATATTTCTTACAGGTAAACAGTACAATTTTATTCTTATATAAGTAAGACTTTGATGCACAAAATATTCTTTTTTAAAATTAATTAATTAATTCATTTTTAATTAATCATTCCACTCATTTACATCTCAAATGATACTCCACTTTCCTGTTACCCACCACCACCTACCCTCCATCTCATGATATCTCATTTCCAGGTTCCCCCTCTACCAATCCCCCCATCCCGCATCTGCCCTCCTCCCTCCCTTTTGCCTGTATGAGAGTCCTCCCCCACCAACCCACATTCTCCTGCCCCACCCCTCCAGCATCCTCCTACTCTGGGGCATTCAACTACCCTGGGACCAAGGGCCTCCCCTCCTGTTTTTGTCCGGTAAGGCCATCCTCTGTTACATATGTGTCTGGCGCCACGGATCCCTCCAGGTACACTCCTTGGTTGGTGGTCTAGCGTTTGGGAGAACTGGGTAGTCAGGACAGCCTATGTTGTTCTTCTAATAGGGTTGCAATCCCCCTCCGCTCCTCCAGTCCTTCTGCTAGCTTCCCCCACCAGGTTCCCTGAGCTCAGTCTGATGGTTGACACTAAGCATCCACATCTGCATTGGTCAGTTGCTGGCCGGACCTCCCCAGGAACTGCCTTACTTGGTTCCTGTCCACGAGCACCTCTTGACCACAGCAACAGTGTTGGGTTTTGTGTCTGCAGACATGATGTATCCCCAGGTGGGGCCATTCCTGGATGGCCCTTCCTCCAGTCTCTGTTCGATTTTTTGTTCCTGTTCCTCCCAGACACCAGAGAAAACGGGAGGTTCCCAGGACCCAACAGGATTGACTTTAGCTGTAATGCGCCGAGAAGGGGAAGATAGAACCTGTGGAGACCGCCTCCAGTAGATAGGCATGGCCTCTGGCCGAGGGATGGGGCTACCCACCCATCTCAAAATATTCTTGAAAATCATTATGAGGAGAGATGACTTATGAATTAAGAGCACTTATTACTTCTGCAAAGGACCCAAATTCAGTTTCTAGCACCCACAATAGGCAGTTGTGAGGTGCCTGTAATTCCAGCTCCTGAGATCTGATGCCCTCTTCTGATCTTTCAGAGAAACTGCAATAACAGATTCACTCCACAGAAACACCCCTGCAAATAACTTTAAAACGTTGAATAAGCATTGAAAGAGGAGCATTTCTTACCGTGAACTATATTTTCCTTTATGAAGGTAGTTCAGCTCATATCTGAAATCAAAGTATAAAACTATTATCATGCAAAATCTTTCTGTTCTTAATTTTCTATACAAAATTCAGAAATCTGGATCTGGACTTCTTATAAGGCATTTACATTTTAACCTTTGGACAGCTATAAATAAAAATCTTTTGTTTGTGTAATATCTGTATTAAGTTCATTGTCAAGTTAATTAACCAGGAGCTGGGCATTTCACAGGGATTAATAATGACCAACTGAGAGGACTAGATGGCTCAAGGTACAGCCAAGGGTCATTAACAACTGCTGGCCATTAATTCCAAGGAAAGGCCCAGCACTGAAGTCATTATTGCTATTATGAACTGAAAAGGGAAAAGAAATATAGGCACATGGATTTTTTTTTAAAGTCAGTGAAATTTTAATTGATATGTACCAAGCATTCATGAAGAACTTAATTCTTGTACATTAGCCAATCACATTGCAGGTTTCATCTCTCATGGTTCCATTTGGGTAATAATTAAGTAATAACAATTGTAGACTTGGCATTTCCTGAGGGTTAATGAATGGCTGGGTGGAGTTAATTGCCTAAAGTATAGTCTCAGGCCATTAACCTCTGCTGGTCACTAATCTCAAGGAATTTCTTTTAATGGAGGTAGGTTTTTTTCGTGATAGGAAGAAAAACGCATTCAATTATTTTAGTATTAGTTGAGAAATTATTTTCTTGCTACATAGACAATAATGGGAAAGATCAATGGAATCTAGACATTCACTTCAAAGTTAGCTTTATTAGATTGTAAACACTCAGTGAGTGGAGGCCATATCTCTGAAATTTGCATGCAATCTATTAGATAAAGACATGAATAATATCAAAGTCAATAAGAAAAATTGGTTCTCTTTGTACATGAATTTGAATGTTGTATAGATAGATATGAGTCATGTTGAGCTTTACCTTTTAAAATAAATGAGGTCTTTTCAGTTGGGCGTGTCTACTCATACTTACAATTTCAGCACATGTGAATTGAGCCAAGTTGGTCTTGAGCTATAATCCAGTCACACAAGGAGACACTATCTAAAAATCAACTAAATAAATAATAATTTTTCTTAGACAAATCTGCCTCTTTTATAAGGTGGCTATGTATATTTGTGCCAAATATCATATAATAGTTTGCTGATGTTCTTTTCTGGATTCTTCCAGTTGCTACTCAGAGTGGCTTCAAGTTCAACATCCTCCTGTATTATTAGTCTGTCCGGTGCTGCAGGTTAAACCACATTTACCTGAGGTTCATATATTTTAAATATTTTTGGCTGCATTTCATTTAGTTTTTTTGCTGTAATGTATTTATAGAAACATTACTTATTTAATGTTCTTTATCTCATATGGTTGCATATGGTAATAAAACTTACCATCTTATAATAAGCATTTTCAAGACCTGACTATGACATTATTTTTTAATGTAATGCTCACAAACATATTATATTCATTGCATGTTAATAAACCTTGAGTATGTGTCATAAAATGCTTTAATTAATGAAAGACAGTAAGAAAAATACTTTCTATATATATACATTCATGTTGAAGTTTTATAAAACAATGTCTAATGGATAATTAAAACAATTTGTACATGAAATATAAACATTTGTTGAATTATTGAAATGACTAGTTTGATTATTAATTGCATAAGTGTATGTATGCCTAGAATTTATGGTGATTGTATAATATAATCTGAATTTATTTAATGCCAGGCATGCACTAAGGTTGTTAATGATAGAAATAAAATTAACCCAAAATTTACAAGAAGTTATAAATGCCCAAAGTCACATAAATATATTTGGAAGTAGCCATTTCATGTACATTTTTCAGTAGTAAGTATCTATATGAAAAATTGGTATATATTTCTAGAGTTCATTTTCTTTTGATTGTATTGTGTTACATATAAAGTACATGAAGACTTTTTTTAGGCCAAAGACATGGCTATTTGTTTCAGTAAACAGATGTCAGGAAAGAAATGACTTTGAAGTTCTAATAAAACCATAGGTTAAATTAGTCAAGGTTTTCTTTCTCCAGTCCTGTATCCTTTATCGCATACATGAGTTCACAGTTGGAATGGAACAAATGCAACCTGTAGTCACAGCAAAGGGATGCAAGTTCAATTTGGAGCCCTTGAGAAGCTGATAGTTTATCATTTTGGCATATGAAGACATAAATCATAATGTTGTCATATGATCTCAAGTGATCATCTACTTATAAATTCAGTCTAAACG
This sequence comes from Uromys caudimaculatus, assembly GCA_028551405.1. NCBI lineage: Eukaryota > Metazoa > Chordata > Mammalia > Rodentia > Muridae > Uromys > Uromys caudimaculatus. The sequence goes on along the minus strand of CM052709.1, from coordinate 60,323,284 downwards.
ACTGGAAGTTAGTTATTTCTCAAATAAATATGAAATGTATATTATAGAATTTTAATTTTTTAAAAAAATTAGTGATCACACACATTAGTTCTTTGATAAATTTTGAAATTGTCAAAGAATAAGTAAAAGAAAATGTCAATGAAATTAATCTCTTTTCCCAATTTTTAATCTTTATAGCTTGTAATCTAGTTTATTTCTTTGAAGCTGTTTTTTAAATGGTATGGATTGGCTTGATTTGGGTGCCACATTTCATTTATGATATAGTGTTTTTGAAGGAGCTTTTGCCTTCTTCTCTATTTTTTATTTTCTCCTTAAATATTGTATGTTTTTTATAAAAAAGAGATCATATTTGCTTTTTTCAAGAGGATTTTTAGGTGGCAAAAGATTTACATTGTCTTTGCTGCCTGATTCTGAATTTTCAATCTATGTCTCCAGTATCTCTACTTGTGATAGCATGCTGTAACTGGCACATTAATTTTTAAAGTGGTACTACAAGAATATGCTTGAAAATGTTTTTGTGTGCAACATTTGTATCACACAAAGAGTGTTTGTCACTTGGACAGGGACTCTATTCAGAAGAACTGTGGAATGGAGACTAGGGTCAGGAAATTTATACAATCCACATTTTAAGTCATCTTTGGAATGTCAATAGTTTTGAATGTTCATATTGCAGGGGTGACAAGAGAAGCAAAGCAGTGTATCTAAGCTTGTTAGTTTGAGGAAAATATAGAAGCAGAGGGATGTGCTTTCTAAGCATGATCAATTCTAAATAAAAGGAGTAAAGCTACCACTCGGCTACAATTCTGTATAAAGAAAATTCTCAAAAATGAGTCAATGGACAGTAGAATCACTATCTAGTAACAATATTAAACATTGAGCATGCTAAATACTTTTTGGAGACATTTAAGTCATTTATGAAATTTATTATCTACTAGGATAGTCCTATTCCAAACACAGTGTTTTTCAGAGTATTCACTTGTAATTAATCTTTAACACCTGTAAAGTGAGTACATTTCCTTTTATGGTGTCGAAGAGAAAACCAAATAAGATGCAAGTTCTAACATGTCATATGGGTAAGATAATGCATAAACTTCAAGATGTTGCATGGTCTATACAGGGATTCTTTATCATTGCTTTAAAAAAGTATGTATACTATATATTGTCTGTCTGTATATAATGGATTCAAGAAAGGGTTTAAAGTTGGAAATAAACTGATTTACAAAGTCACATGTCCTAGGACTATGAAAGCACCTCTAGCTCCTGCCTATTGTTCACAGTCATTCAGCTTATCTTATACAGTTTCAGAGGAGACTGCTTTAATTCGATGGTAAAGTGCCTTGCAACACTTTCATTTAAAGGTTCCATTTCTTACCTCGAAGGGAACATGATAATATAAGAGTTCTTGAGAAATAGGGTCAAATAGGGTTAAATAGGCTCAATACCAGTAAAAAGTTGAATCTACTTCAAAACAGAAACAATTACTTTAAAGTTGGGTTTCTAATTTTTGTTTTAAGGGAAATTGAAAAATATATAGGTCATTAGAATCATTAGAATCAAGTACTTCAGAATGTAAAAATTACCTTTGACCTCTATTATTTTTTTTTACTATGAAGTATATAGGAACTACTTGAAATTAATTATTTGAGAAATATTTTACTTAGAGATCTTGAATACTACATTTGTAGAGCCTACTTGTATCTTTTCTATTTCACAACATGATTAAAAGTCCAATTCAAATTTTATTTATATAATTTTATGTATATTTTTCAAACTGTGAAGAGTATATAATTTATTTGGAAGTTTTCTCAAGATAATGCTTCAAAATGGGTAGTGGTCACCACTTCGTCAGGTTAAAAGCTGTATATACACTAATGAGAGATAGATGTGAACTTTGGATGTAAGTTTCTGGGTGGAATACATTTTTGGAACACTTGACCGGACCTGAGAATATCAAGTCCAATGAATAACAGGGATGAGAAGGAGAAATGGGAGAAGTGCTATCTCATAATATTAGACCTGTTTCATGTTACATATTTGATAGTTCACAGTGTGTAAGCAGTACACTAGGAGCTCAAGGCCATAGCAATAAAGCAAATGTACTTCAAGTTATTATGACAAAACAAAACTGATAGACTAATAGGCATATGCATTCAGTGTAGAGCTATGATAAGAAAATGATTAGTTGGTCTTTCATCTGTGTTCAAGTATGAGAAGTCCTCTTTTGCAAGATCTGAAGAGTTAGCCAGGTTAGACAGTTGATGGCATGACTCATGTGGGAAGGCGCTTGCCCCTGAACCCGGAGACCTGAGTTTGATCCCTGGGACGCACAGAGTATAAGGAAAGAAATGACTCTGATAGCATGTGCTCCATAAATAAACGGAATGTTTATATTTTAAAGTTTTATATGGGACTCCTTAGCCAGGATCTTCCCGACGGTAAGAGATGAAACTAGAAAGAGTTTCATGGCTTGTGTAGCTAGTCATTTCATATTTCTGGAAGGTAAAGTTATTTGAAACACACAGGAATGAAAATGAGGAAAATGATTCTTAAATGTAGGCCAGAAGGTACAGTACAAAGGAGCATGGTCGTTAGAATGATCAGGAAGATGGGTTTTAAGTGGCAGGGGGAGTTTTGTATTGTAAAAGACATTCTTAATGTTTTATTTTTTGGGAGGGGGTTGACACACCATGACCAAGGCTACTGATAAAAGAAAGTGTTTTATTTGGGGCTTGCTTACAGTTTGACAGGGTCAATCCATTATCATTATGGTGGGAACCATGGTGGTAGGCAGATATGATATGACACATGAATAATAGCAAAGTGCTTTCTCTTGGTCCCAGGCAGGAGGCAGGGAGAAAGACTTGGCTGACATGGACTTTTGAAACCTCAAATCTTACTCCCAGTGACACACCTCTACCAAGAAGACCATGCTTTGTAGTTCTTCCTAAATAGTCCCTCAACTTGGAACCCAGCTTTCAAATATATGATCGTCTGAAGGCCCACAAGGGGTTAGGGAGAGAGCTCAGTTGTTAATGTGATTCTTATATAATCAGTAGGACCCAAGTTTGATCCCCAGAACCACTGGGGGGAAAAGCATTTACACAGTTTCTGATTTAACAGGCTTGGGACGAGTATCCAGAAGTCTATTGATTTTACTTTAATCAGGGAAGCCAAAGGAAGAGCCCTGGAAGCCGCCAGAGATTAATCAATAGGGTTCCCTTGGTAATGAATGATTCTGATTACTTAGTGATATATTGCATATTGGTTCAACTTAACCCTGTCATATATGACAGAAAACCAGTGCTATAGCCTTTCAGGGAAGGCAATATTAGGTTGTTAGTATATGCATCATTAGTCGTGTCAACATGTGAGAAAATACATGTGATTCTTAGTGTCAGATACACATGTGGAATATAAAGGGGAGAGATCCTTTGATCCCATTCTATCTTATTCAGTCTCCTATTCTCAACACACATGCCTGTACACTTTTAAATGTATTTTGTTTTTTTCCCTTTATTTTGGAGAACTTGGGGTATAAGAGGAGGGGTATCTTTTTCCTCATTGCCTATTATATGGGTACAGTGGCTCTTTGAGGAACACAAACATGGGGTGACAAGATCTGATGATCTTGTATCAGTGTGCAGTGTGGGTGCTATCTCTTTTCACTCACTCTTAATGAGAATGGTCTGAGTGAACTCTCAGATACTCATTCTTAAGACTTTTATCATTTATGTGAGAGAATATGTGGGAAGATAAAGTTGAGAGTTTTCAATTATTGACCTTGAATTTGAGACCTTTAGAAATGAGGAAGTTAAAGTCTATTCACCGGGTAAGTAGTATTGAGGGCCAGTTATAAGAAAAGAGTTATTTGTGTGGTTGGAGTTTCAGATTTGCCTTCAGTTACATTTTTGGTCCTCCAAACTTTGTATTAACTCAGTGAATTGCCCAGTAATGTTCCCACTAATTCCCCTTTCTTCCCCTTTGTGTTCTCGTAGCACTAAAGCTGTGGTTCATTCCAGGTAGTGCTCCATCACCGAGGTAGCCAGAATCCTGTTTTAACTTTTAATTTTGAGGCAAGATCTTGTTAAGTAGGTCAGGCTGGCCTTGTATGTGTACTGTAGGTTCTTGAACTCAAGATCTTTTTGCTTTAGGCTTGTGAGTAACTAGGATTACATGCCCACAACACCAGGTCCAGTTCATTCTAATAAATAGTTTCAAGTTTACCAGAGTGTTTCTTTCTTCTGTATCTAAAATCATGATGGTGTAGTTTAGTACTTGAAATTCGCTAGTTGTAAATGATTCTTGTTAGACCACAGACAGCTTCAGAGAATGGCTGAAGAAACATGGTCAGGTTAGTGATTTTAAAGTCATTGCCACAGTGAGGAGGATGCTCGTAAGGGCTAAAGCTGGAGGGATGAGTATTATTATAAAAACAATTGCAAATGATAAGGTGAGAGAGAATGGACAAAGGAATTCATGTTGCCCTGAGGGTCAGCAGGACTTCTAAGTATGTGTAGCCAATGGGAATTATCTCATAAGGAAAGAACTGGCAGGGTTCAGGGCATTACCAAGTGTCATCTTTTGGTGACTTTTATGTTGCATACTAACGAAGATATCTCAGTGGTGAAGCAGTAATACAAGAGCAGCTGGAAGAGCAGCCTGGCAGCAATGACATTGCACAGGTCAGAAGACAGGGTTTTGAAGAAAGGGTAGGAATTCAAATCATCAACCATCCAGAAATCAAGAATTTTATTGAGGAATTAGCCATAGGATGTAGAGTGTGCGGGTTCTGAGTGAACTGAGTCTGCTGTAGGCAAGATAAGATTGAAAACATTCAGAGGACTGGCTTACTTGCTTGGTGAGTTGGATGGGAGATACTTGTCACAGGATAAAAATGAGCCTTCATACTCTCTGTTACTTAACTCTGAAAATAAGCCACTTGCTGAGGACTCCAAGAACAGAATATTCAAGGAAGCTGGACAATTTGTGAAACCATCATGTTTTGATACAAATTAATTATGAACTTGTTTTCTCATCAGAAAATCTGAGATAATATTAGTCACATCACAGTCAGTCAGTCACTTTTGGTCTTTATGTCTTAGGCTGCACCTCCTGCGTGCTACTTCTTTTGCAGCCATAGAAACTGATGTCTCCTCTATCTCTAGTACTTACCCCACATCCTAATTGTCTTGGTGATATGTAATGTGCCCTAAATACACACCTCTATTCCTATCTTTTACAAGCTTGCTGCCAGATTGCATATAAGTTTGCAAATTAAATTACAGCCATGTAGTGCTGTAGAGGAGTTCAATGGTAATGAGCATTTTCTGTTCTTGCAGAGCACCTGAGTTAATTTCTAACATCTAATCCAGTGACTCACAACCACCTGTAGCTAGCTTCAGAGGCTCTGAGACCCTTTTCTTACCTCTGTAACTTTGTACATGTAATTCACATGTATACACCCAATAACACACACACACACACACACACACGAATATTCTGATTGGTGAGAACAAGGTAATCCTCAGTTTCTTTTTTGTAAAAGTGTTTCACAGATCCCAGTTAGAACATTATTTTTCATTGCTCTCATCTTCCCATTTAAAGTTTCTTCCTGTAGAAGAAAAGTTTGCCCGAGTGAATTATACGTTTTGATAAGGATTTAAAAGTGGCTTTTTCCATGCGATAAAACATAAAAGTTATTTTCATTTATTTATTCTAACCTTAAGGGAAATAGGAATGGAAGAAGATTTGCTATACAGAAACATTACAATATATAATTAGGACATGTTTTCTATTACTGAATTACGACTTTAAACAGAATGCTTAATGCTGTTATAATCCCGGGCTTCTCTCTCCAATCAAAGCAAAGCAAATACTTCTGACACATTACTGTCATTACCACTGCAGAATCAGAATCACAAGTCATATCAGAACATCTAATTTCATAATTGCCTTCAGCCCCATGCTATTTAGAAAGTGCTTATATGAGCGTTTTTCCAAACATGAATAATAGCGAGAAATTTAAATGGAAAAAAATGTGGAAAACAAAAATGATCCCTTCTTTCCATGGCTGTCTTGACTTCTGGTGATTCTAATGAAAAGCATTTTAATATAGCACAATTTTAAAAGCTAACTACAAGTTCACTATAATGTAGCTCTTTCTAACTATAATATCAAAAATTCAAGTAACATAAAATTAAAAAAAAAAAATCGACTGGGGAAATGGCTCAGCGGCTAAGCACACTGACTGTTCTTTCAGAGGTTCTGAGTTCAATTCCTAGCAACCACATGGTGGCTCACAACCATCTGTAATGGGATTTGATGCCCTCTTCTGGCCAGGTGTATATGCAGATATAGAGAGAACACTAACACATAAAAATAAATAAATCTTAAAAAAAAACAAAAAACAACAACAAAAAAAAACCAAGCAAACAAACAAAAGGAAAAACTTCACTTTATGGCACTACAGTTCAACGTCTCTTTTAAATACTACTGCGGCACACCATGTGACGGTGAGCCTGTCAGCCATGTTTTTTTTTGACTCTGCAATGACTCACTTTTCTTCATACATTCTCCATTTTAACTATGACTAGTTAATTATGATAATTCCAGCCCTCAGTTTCTTCTGACCCATCTGTGCTGCAGACCCTCAAATATTCTTGTTTTGTTTGCCTTTACAACTCTCCCTTTCTATTGTTTTTCATCACTGTGCATTTAAAGTTTAAAGACTGACAGTGATGTTTTGGGGGCAGTCATTCTTGATCACCTGACTGCATGATACTTGTGCTAAATGACAATGTGACCACATCCTAGAACCATGTTCTGCCATTTGCTTCTCTATTAACTGCTCTTATCTCAGTCCTGTTTTTTCTTTACATTTAGTCCAGTTTTATAATTTAATAGGATTCTGGTTTCTCTGTGTGAAAAGAACAAGCTGTACCTTAGGCTCAATATGCGTTCATACCTTCCAAGGCTTTGTTTTCTCTTCGGGGAATATACCCAAGGACAGCAGCTTAAGTTTAGTGTGACATATTATAGAAAGAGAAGGTAATGTAGTGAGGGCATGAGTTAACCTCCTGAAAGACCTGGAGAGGGAGACAGAAAGGACTTCACAGGGAAAGTGATGCTGGAGCTCGCATAACTGAAGAAGGGACTATGGAAAACTAGGATTTTCTGGAGTGTTGATGACTATTGTTTTTTTTTTTTTTTTTTTTTTTTTTCCTGCTTTCTGCCTCAGCTGTATTGCCTCTGGCTTTTTGTGATAATGAAATCACAGTCTTCAGCTTCTATGTTTATTTTAATAGGAGAGTATCAGAAAAATTCAAAAGGTAAAACTCAGTGGTATGTGCATCACTGCTGTACTTGCTGTGGCCAGAGAACGGGGTTAGAGGTCTGTGGCTTCACTTAGTAGTATTCTAGGAGCTGGGAGCAGTAAGAGCCTTAGGAAAAGACAGGGGCCTATGCCAGAGGCAGGGGCAAAGGTGAGAATCAATATGGCAAGGGTAACAGTAATGCTCAGAAACAGCAAATGGGGGCTGGAGAGATGGCTCAGCAGTTAAGAACTCCTCCAGCTCAATTCTCAGCACCTAGATGGTAGCTCACAACTGTTTATAGCTTCTGTTCCAGAGTATATGGCACCCTCAGACAGATATACATGCAGGCAAAACACCTATAAGATAAAAAGAAGCAAATTTTCAAAAATCTGGCTTGTAAATAGGTTATAATCTAAAAGTAAATAGAGACAGCAAATGTTTCAGTGGTAGAAGAATGCGTGAGGGGGCGTGGCTGCAGTGAGTAGGAAAGATACAGGTCACACTGAGTTAAGCAGTCAACCCAGTCCCCAAGGCCTGGAAGCAATACAGTGCACTGTGTGCTGTCTCAGCCTGAAGTATATGAAAAATGTTAAGATTCAAATAGTAATTGTTATTATGTGATAAATCATTGAAAATTGTTTCTATCCTTTATGATTTTCACCTTCCAGATCCAGAAATAATAGACAAAAGGCTGATGAAAATCAAAGGCAACGAAAATAACTCATTTCCTTAAAGTTCTTAGTTGCTACAGATAATGAGCTTTCTGAAACCTTATGTATTTAGCTTCCAATGAATACCGTGCATTTCCTTTGTATTAAGCAGATAAACAGATAAACATTTTTTTAAAAAAATGGGCATGATACTTGGAAATGGTACAACACAGAGAGATGAAGAAACTCCACTATTCAGAATCAAATCTTGTTTTTAATCTAGGGCATACCAAATGCATGTTTTCTGCTTGCTCCTGTGCCTTTACTTACTTAAGTGAATCTAGTATTTTACAAAAGATTTCAGTGTGACCATCTGAAATCACAACTGAAATCGAGGACAGACATTATTCATAGTAGACATAGCATAAATACACAGATGATGCACAGCACATTGGTAGGTGCCCAGACACATTTTCAAAGACAAAACACATCACATAACTAGGACCCCTGTCGAGAATGAGAGCATGATTCTCTATGGAGTGTTTAAGGACCATGATGATAGAGTTATGTTCTGAGATTAATATCAGACATGAAGAGAGACTATGGGTAGCATTGGAGGAGTTTAAGTTGATGGGGAATGAAGAATGAAGGAAATGCACAGACATTGAAGGAAAAATAATTGATACCTGAACCTAAAATAACTTCTGCTGAAAAAGTGGGGCATTGGCTATGAAGCCTGAAAATATTTTAATAGTTTATTATGTCTATAATATAGGTTTATTAATAAAGTTGGAAAAACATAATGTTTTAAGTGTTTAATGTGAGAACAGTCTAAAGAGTCTAGTCTCCTTAGACAAAAGGAAATATTCTGAGAGTAATCTCACTGAGGATTACACCTGAGAGAGAAGCATTCACTTGTAAGACACAGTCACCAGACCTTATGGATCCTCAATGTACATTTAATGGTTCATTTCTTTTTTTCTCCACAAAATTATAAGCACTAAGAACGCCATGTCAGTCATCTGGTTAATTTCGTAGGGAGATGAGGATGGAAGCTCAGCAGACGCTGTGACCTTTGCTCTGAGAGGACTGGGGGTTAAGCAGTGCTTTGTGGGCTCCTGCCTTCTTATTCTAAGCTCCCTGAGATCAGGGAAGTGATTGGTCTCTGGCTACTCCCTGGCTTGTAAGTACTTGTGAGGCACAAGGGCATGATGTCATAGGTACAAGGCTGGCAAGCAGGTGATGCACCTTATAGTGGAGTCTGCTCTTAACCAAATCCTCCATTGAAACACACACACACACACACACACACACACACACACACACACACACACACACACACACACACACAGTGAAAGAGAGAGAGAGAGAGAGAGAGAGAGAGAGAGAGAGAGAGAGAGAGAGAGAGAGAGAGAGAGAACCATTAAGTGAATTTGGTTGAATATTCTCCTGTGGCTACAAGTGTCTTCTAAGATTTGTTGCATTTTATTATGTCATCTCCAAAATGTTTCTAAATCTTAAGAGAGTCATTTTTTTAAAAACTATTTGAATATGATTCATTGATACCTTCAGTCAGTAGCTCAGTAGGGAATTTTGTTTGATTGATTTTTGTTTTGTTTTAGCTTGTGTCCAACCATTTCCAGATGAAAGCATCTCTTTCACCATGTTTCTGAATTGAAAGCCTGTAGTGGCCAGTATCAGTGTTATTTGAAATTATCCTAAATATCCAAATAACCATGCCTACCTTTATAGGTAAATCTCTAGCAGATATGTTAAGAAATATGAACTTAGTGTTCACCAGCCTCAACAATTGCTTATTATCACCACACTGGAGATATACAAGATTCTCACACAACCACAGCTCAAATATCTCTATAGGGTGTTAGTGCTGAAGTGTTTTAGACACATGAGGCCTCACCCTGGCAACAGTTGAACACTATTTTTAAACTTTTCTTAAATACTTCATGCCTGGGCGGCCATTCCCTGGGTGGCTTCAATCTTAGGAAGCATGGCTGTGACTAGTTCTTTTATGGCATGCTGTAGGAATGATTTCCCAAAAGAGAAAAGAAGGAAAGAGGTATTCATTAAACTTCAAAGAGGTGCTAGTTGTCTCCGCATCTCAACCATTCTTCATCTCTGCAAGTTCCACCATTAGTTTACAGTTGAAGATGAAGGGGTTAAATTTAGTATTGGCCCCATACATAATAGACGAACTGGAATTTTATTTGTAGGTCAGAGAGTTTTTCTTTTCTTCTTATTGGAATAGACAGAAAAGCGTGATTAGGCTGGGATTAAAGGGTAGTCTTCTTTCCTTGTGTTTTCTGTGTGACAGCTTACAATTTGTATGATATGACTCCTATAAAATAGTCTTTGCTGTTTAATAATGGGAAATTTGTACCTTTTTAAGGTTTTAATACATTAGTTCATTAAAATCTGCTTTCGAAATTATATATATGTATGCACATGATACAATTTACATGTCTATAACTTCACCTATACATAATATGTATGATATTTATATAATGGAATATGTGGTTTAGAAATGTAATGTATATACATATACAGTATGTACTATGACATCACAAGTATGGTATATTTGGCTCTTACAGATATGCATATCACATGCTCAGTCTATCTACAACTTCTGAGAAAAGATCCTTAAAATAACTTTATGGAATATTTTGTTCCAAAATATGTATGTTAAAAGTCTTAAAGATCTAGAGGGCAATTGTGTTTATGTTAATTCAAAGGCTGCTTCTCGAGACGTGGCTACAAATGTACATTCCTTCCCGCAGCAGCTCACGGCTAACTGCCTAATCATAACATTAGTAATAGGAAGTCTTTCTGTTAGAAAACCTCTGAATACACTTAAAACTATAATCAAATATAGCAATAACCAGCACCGTTTTGAGATGCTTAAGGCTTAAACCTTTATTGCATGCTAGTGATACCAATGGAGCATATGGTTTGATTCTTTACCTCCCCATGGTGTTCCCCTGCTATTGGCAGGAGCAAAAGCACAACCCAGTTGAATCTACAGACAGCATTTACATGTGTACTTCACAACAAATGTACTTTGCAATGAGGCCCTATCCTTAACTGATTGGAACAAATATTAATTGCTCTTCAGTTCTCAACTCAAAATTTACGGAAAGTGTTTAGCCACCAACTTAAAAGGTTTCTATTTCTTTTAAAATAATACCCAGAGGATTCACCTTGAACAAGAAGACACTATGTGGTGTTGTACCTGCTTAAAAATTCTTTTTCTCTTGCTGTTCTTTCTTGTGTTCCCTTGGCCTCCTTGAGGTTCTTCTATGTGCTGAGGTTTTCATGGTGTTAATAGGAATAGCAGCCAACCTCTGACCATTTGCATATCCTTTCCCAGTGGAGTGCATTTGTAGAATATTTGTTGAGGTCCCATCTCACAGTGATAGGAGCCTTTGTTTCACGTAGATTTTTAATGCAGTGGCATTTTGTTGAACAGATGAAACATTATCTTTTCGTAAACCATCAGAAGTTACTTCCATTGTTTCATTTTCCTTTGAGGTTGCTCACCTGCCTTTAGGCAGATTGGCAGGACTTCTTTTCCTCAACAGAGATTCGTGCCTTCAGGAGTGCATTGTGAAAATATAATGGTGATTTTATTTAATTGAGGTATCTGAATATGCATAAATGTTTTCAGAAGTATGTTTCTTTATTTGTGAATGTGACAGAGAAAGAGTAGAAATATTACTGATGCAGGAATGGCATTCTAATAACATAAGGAATCTATTCTGCAGATCTTCATGTGAGATCAGGACAGTGTTGTAAGAATAAAGCTGTTCAAATGACTTTTGATTCCATCAAAATTAATTTGCATCACTTCTTTTTCTTTCAGTCTAGGATGCATGTTTTTCATATGTAAGTCCTAGAGAAACTTTACTTGCCTCTTTTAGCATCTTACATTGCCTTTATTATAAATTTCTATTGAGCATCTTCTGGGTATATGCCCAGGAGTGGTATAGCTGGGTCCTCAGGTAGTATTATGTCCGTTTTTCTGAGGGTTCGCCAAACTGATTTCCAGAGTGGTTGTACCAGCTTGCAATCCCACCAACAGTGGAGGAGTGTTCCTCTTTCTCCACATCCTCGCCAGCATCCGCTGTCACCTAAGTTTTTGATCTTAGCCATTCTGACTGGTGTGAGGTGAAATCTCAGACTTGTTTTGAT
>CM052709.1:60298928-60311015 GCA_028551405.1 Uromys caudimaculatus | reverse complement strand
AGAAAATGTGGTACATTTACACAATGGAGTACTACTCAACTATTAAAAACAATGGCTTAATGAAATTTGCAGGCAAATGGATGGAACTTGAAAATATCATCCTGAGTGAGGTAACTCAGTCATAAAAGAATGAACATGGTATGTACTCACTGATAAATGGATATTAGCCCAAACGTTTGGAATACTCAAGTTTCACTTTACAGTAACCTCTGGGCTGAGAGTGAGGTCCCAGATGGAGGAGTTGGAAAAGGGACTGAAGGAGCTGAGGGAGTCTGCAGCCCTATGGAGGGAGCAACAGTGTCAACTGCCCTGACCCCCCTGGTCCTCCTGGAGGCTGGACCACCAACCAAAGAATACACATGGAGGGTCCCATAGTTCCGACCACATATGTGACAGAGGATGGCCTTGTTGGCCATCAGGGGGAGGAGAGGCCCTAGTAAAGGGGAATGTCAAGGTGGGAATATGGGAGAGGGTGGGCAGGTGGGTGGGAAGTGGAATACCCTCATAGAGGTGGGGGAGGGGCCCGGGATAGGTGGTTTCCAAAGAGGAGACCTAGATAGGGGGAAACATTGGAAATGTAAATAAAGTATCAAAAAATAATAAAAAAGAAAATAAAATAAAGTTCTATTGAAAGCAATCAAACAGAGGTAGGAGTAAGTGGTCCTGAGCAGACATTCAGGGTCAGACTACATTACAAAATCATCTTTTACTTGCTGATATTGTGATGCTGAGACAAATTTCTTCACTACTCAAATAGAGATATGGTTAAAACTTTCAGTATACTGGAAATAAAATGGTTTAATCAGGTACTGACATTTAAGCATAGATTTTACACATATAGTCAGTAGTGGACTTTTTGTGTTCATACGAGTTGCTTTCTAGGGTGAGTACATAGCTGAGTGGTAGAATTCCCATGCAGAAGTTGCTTTTTAAAACTGCATACTCCAGGAATTCCTCTTAGAAAGGGAAGGAGTACTTTAAAAAGCATGGTTTAGTTGGATTTTTCATGAGTTATAGAGATACAGTAGATGCCTTGTGCATAGTCTGGGTAACTATGGTAGGAGAAAGAGATAGATCTAGCTTTCTCTAGATTTGGAAATTAAGGATTTTTTGGAGACTTTGAGGAAGTTCTCAGCAGTGAGAGAGCCCAGTGTCATGGAAGGAAGGTGGAGCTAAAGGAGAAAACATACTGTGAAGACATTTCTTTATGCTAATTGTTTTTGATGGATTTTGCTATTAAACTCATTTGATGTAGTGCAAGTCAATCTTGGTCTTAATTTTAATATTTTATCATACAAATATCCTTGGATGTTATGACACTTTGAGGAGTAAAGAGACTTAAGAAGTATGGTAGTCATCCTTAGAGGAAATCTTTATACTGGGGATAGAGAATATAGCAGATGTAATAATTTAGAGTCAAAGCTGAAGAGAGATCAAGTTGCCACCCATATGCCAAACAGATCCTTTGGGTTCTGGGGAAAGATATAAGATTTGTGATGGTATTTCACATAATCATCTCTTTAAGAGTGCTAACCCAATGCAGTTGCAAGTCTGTGGCATCATTAATAAAGAGACAATGCCCCCAGGTAAATCCGAGGATATGTCATGAAGAAAGTCTAGCCTCTATTAGAAAGGCATCTGTAGGCTTCAAGGAATCAGGAGTCTGGACATTTCAGAAAGATGCTATCCTGGTGCTAATAGGAGCAGCAGCCATCCTCTGACGTTTGCTTGTATTTTCCCTCCTTTTCTCCCCTTCTGTTCTTCCTCCATTTTCATTTAGTCTTCTCTTCCCCCTCCCAACACTCTTCATTCTTTGCCCCTTTCAACTTCTCTCTTCCCTTTCCCTTCTCTTCCTTCTCTGTATCCCACACACCTGCATATATACATGTATACACACACACTACACGCATGTATGTATGATGTTTTAGATATATTGCTTCCAAATGCTTACATCTATACCCTGTCACTTAGGTCTTATGTTTATTTATAGCTTCTATTTGTACTTGCTTTAGAACTTTCAAAGTCTCTCTTCAAAATAATACCCACTCTTTGTTATTGTCTAAGAACTAGTATGTAGTTCTAAGATCTGCCTTAAGTGATCTAAGACAGAATACTGAAGGAAAATATAACTGATATGAATTCTATACTTAGTCATATTTTCCCCTAACAAATCTAGTTAGTTACATTAGAATCTCTGAAAATATTACATATTTACTTGTGTTTGGGTTGGAACTTTTTATTTTGGCCTGTAACATATGCAGAAAAATTAATCTGCTTGAATGGAGCAGAAGTTAAGTGAGTTTGCTGACTTCTTGAATTCTCTATGGAAATTACTAGCCTTGGTTGACACTTCCTAATACTGATCGCTCTTCAAAGACAAAATGAATGACATAGCACAGTAGGATTATTCTTAAAATGCACTCTAAAAATGAGTACGTAAACATCTGAGCCCTTGCCCAGTCCTTCCTTTTCATGGACTGCAAGAGAGATGCCAGAGAATCATTATCTCTTTCCTGTCCTCAAAACAGAGCTCACATATTGAATACCTGAGTGACAAGCAATCTGGCCTAGCCATATGACCATATTGTTTCTATCCCCTAATTAGCCTGGTCCTCACTGTGCTGATGAGGAAACAGATGCATGAAGCAGCAAATTACCTTCTTCTCGCCTCTGAACAACGGAAAAAGACACAGCATTTAATTGTCTCATTTGAACTTGGGCCATTCAAAAGCAATAAAGTGGAAATATTCACGAAGGGAACAGTGCTCTTTAAAAACATGTTTTCTTTTCATTTAAGACTCACCACAGAATATTAAATCGAATTAATAGGAATTTTGGCAACTTCAGTTGGAAATGATCATTTCTTATTATAAGAGAGAGAGCCATTTGGGTCATTAATTGACATGTAAATAAATTGAGATGAATGTACAGCGTTTGTGATCCCGAGGGTGTCCCGCATGCTTACCTTCACGCCTGCTTCTCAGTCAAATCAATTGTCATGGCTCCTTTTGCATTCTTTATCTGATTGCTTTGGAGGTGTGATTCTGCAAAGCTATCAAAGTGGCAACAGTCACATATCAAAAACAAGGCTTGAGCTGCCAGGGAGAGCCAATCCAGCTGCTTGACAGACACAGCTCTTTAGTTTTGAATTTTGCCTCCTAGTCAGAACTTTCTAATATTGTATTATTTCTATTCACATTTTTGTGAGATTTTTCAGTCCCTAGCATAGTTGCAAGTATTTGTGTTCGACTAGGACTTCCTGGACACTTACCATTTAGCAAAACTCGATTAGATGTTTTACATAGATCATTCAAATGAATCTTTATAATTCCACTATGATCATGTCACGATGAAGATATCATTTTGTGGTTGAGGTAACTAACTGGAGTCTAAGGAGTTAAAATATGTAAGTGTTAATGTTCCAAAGAAAGTCCTAAAAGTACAAATAGAGGCAGAAAAAAATTTAAATGGGGCTATCAACGTTGAACATCTTTTTATAAGGCATCACCTTTGGGATTTCCCTCCGTGAAGAAGCAAGGGTTACTATGCATACATGTCTGAATGTAAAGAATATATACACTATAGTATAGGATGCCCAGGGGACATAAGTGGAAAATTGTGCCATCATCTGTACGTAGTTGTGAGAGTCACTGATTTTATATATATATATATAAAACCCAAGTGACATTTACTCTCTAGAGTGTTGTGAGTTCTTCTGTATCGCTGTCTTTAAGCTACCAGATGCTCAATAGATAATTGAGGAAAGAACTCAGACACTAGCTAAATACTTACCCACTGTGAAATGCACATTGCGAATCTTTGTCAAGACCAACCATACTTGCAGTTTCATTACATGAACCATGAAGACCCATGAGTGCATATGTGGGCTGTCGAGAGGGAGGCTATTTTCACAGTAGGATATGTACATTTACAAAGTCCTAAAGTTTCCTGTACCACATATTCACAAAATCCTACTATTCAGGGGCCAGTGAGATGGTGCAGTGTGTGAAGGGTGAAGGCTGATGATTTGAGTTTGATCTCTGAGACCCACATACTGGAAAGAGAGAATGACTCCCATAATTTGTCCTGAGACTTTCCCATACCATGGTTTGTGTTTCCTGATTAAATAAATAAAATTCTAATAATTTTAAAATGATATTATTCACTATTAATTTGGTATTTTTCCCCCTAGGGGCATCTGCTGTTTTCCAAGTCTACTGTTCATATAAGATTAAACAAACTCAAAACGTTCCATCTCCAGAATGAAAAATAACTTCATTATTAATGCCAGAAAATTATAAACTGAGCCAAGTGTTAAAAGAGAAAAATGTAATGACATAATGAAAGAGATTAGAGGTGTATGTGTGTGTGTGTGTGTGTGTGTGTGTGTGTGTGTGTGTGTGTCTATCTGTCTGTCTTGTGAGGAATAGAAATTCTATTTGAACTGAAATATGTAGAATCTGGAGAAAAATAACTGTTATGGCTGAATTTGAAATTTGTATTCTAAAAGGCCCTTCTGATTTCTCCTGAGAGAATGGATGATCCAACTTGAAGGAATGAGGCAGAGAAGAAAGTGGTTGGACTGAGTGAGGTTTCAGAGGGGACACTGGAGAAAGAAGCCATTTGTATCTGTTTCAAATGAAGAGGTGATAAAAAATATCAGTGATATTCTCTTTAACTAAAACTAAAGTTGGACTTGTTTTGTTCTGTACATACTAACTCACTAGGCACATGACAGGAAACTTGACTGTATGTTTTCTGTGTATCATTGTTGGTTGTGAAATTATTTCCACTCCTGATTTTTATATGCTCAAATGCTATGAGAAAAGTAAATAAATGATTATAATACAATGTTATACTTTAAATAATAGTTACTTAAGGTGTTTTTATGGTTATGGATAATGTAGCTTAATCATTCAGAGATGGTTTGATATGGGCAGTGACACCAGAGATTAGTATTTAAGGATTTAATCAACAATGGGGACACATCTAGTGGTTAAGAAAATCGGAAGATAGAAAACTTAATTATTTCCTGGTGTATTAAACCCTGTTAGGTTTGAGAAAGGAAAAAGGTCCTCAGAGACTGGACTATGAACTTTTTAAGAAAGTGCAAGGTAATATGGATCTCGTTATAGAAAAAAATATTCATAATTTCAATGTAAATACAGTATAGAAGCATTAAAATCTTGGGTGCACAGTGTTTTATGTGACTCTATGGGTGGTCTGATGCGGGAAGCAGAAAGAAACTGGCTCTGGGGACAGGCAGGTGAAGTGAGAACTAAGAAGTCTCCCGTGCCTTCCAGTGATTACAATGTCCTTGCAAACAGTAAAAACTAATGGCAGCAGAGAGAGTGGCTATTAGCAAACTCTCTGGCAGATATTTTTACAGTATTTGTACAATAGTCCTGTTAGGAATGTCCTCCAGCAGTGGACGGAAGTGAAAACATTATATCCGTGGGCGAGGGAGACATTCAGCTCTCGCTGCTTAAGCCAGACAACCTGATCTTTGCGACTCACATACATGTGGAAGGAGAGGACTGAGTCCTGGCTTAAAGTGAGAAGAACTGGACTTTGTTGAGGCAGGAAAGGGCAGGACTAAGCTTTGTGCGTTTGAGAGTGACGGTACGAGAGTTAATTAAGAAAGATCCGAAAGGTCCTCAGAGAGCCTGCTTCTTCAAAGCTTATTGCCCTCTGGGCTCAGGACCAGTGGCCATGACACAGTCTGTGCCTTTGGTGGTCAAGAGCTACTAAGAAGGCATGAGGCTAGGACTACAAGAGCATCAGTTGAAGCTCTGCTAATACAGTACAAAGCACCAATATAAGACCATAATCATTACAGCAATGTGTTACTTAGCTATCTCGAACCATATTGCTCTTTCATATGTCCTGTACTAATTTATGTTTTCATTAAACAATAATATAACTCTAGTATAACTGAGCAAAATAATTACTTATTTTTGTTCACCTTTTTTCCCCTACTATCAGGATGCTCGAGAAATTTCTCTAATTTACTTTCTTGTTGCTTCTTAGAATTTAAGTGTAAATAATGTCATCAATAAAATAATTGTATAACTTACAATTCTTAGACTGTTATATAGAATTTCATAAAAATGTAATTTTAAGGACTTTTTATAATTTACTTTTAATTGCAATTTTACAGTGCTTAACAAGGATTCCCTTTTTATATTAAAAAATCGGGATTATTGTGAACAGTTTAACAAATAGGTAAATCTCATTACACAGATTATTTTCATGGTAGTAATAGCCCTCCATAAATTTTAACAAATTAGCATGGTTATAATATATATATATTTAGTTTATATATATATATTTAGTTTACTGCAGTTAAATCTAGGGCCCCACGCATTACTGAAAAGGACTTGGCTATGGAAGAACAGCTTTGTTCTTTTTTAAACCTCGATCTTGTGATCTCAACTGGGTGTCGGTAATTACAGACATGCTTTACCAGGTCAGTATTCCTATGAAATCCTACAGACTATGAGAAAAATAAATGCAGAAGACATGAAAATTACAATATTATTAAACTATAGTTTCATGTATATGCCAAATTTAATAGCTTCTGTTCTATTTCTAAAATGAGTGTATTTAATTTTTAAGATTAAAATTTATTTTTCTATCTAATTGGTGTACTATTTCCAATTGCATACTTCTGGGCTACTATACAATAATTATGCAGATGTATACTATGTAATTTTCAAATGAAGGAAATACATATCTATGTCCTTAAATACAATTTCCTCATTTGAATAAGTTCAGAATCATTTTGTTTTCTACTTTTAAAGCATAAAACATGGGTAATCATCATCTGTGTCCCACCTACTGTGGAGAGAATATTACACCTTGTTAGTAACTCCACAGTAAGCCAGTCGCTTTATTCTCAGTTTATAAAGTAGTTGGTAATTATTTAGTTTTAGCAATAAACACTGATTCTATCACTGCATACATGGTAATTAAATATAGTCTGTTATTAGTAACATTTGAAAAACAAAATTAATAATTATCATTATGTATAGTATTACAAAAGACTACATATAAGGCTATGTGAAATAGCTCTTTTTGTTTGCCTTCTGAACTTAATTAGCACATTTTCCTAGAATCATTGCCCAGAAATCATGATGTAAAACACATTTTCACTTTGTCAAAATGCATTTAGGGATCTATTTTGAACTGCTGCCACAGTCTGGAAAATGGTTAGGAGTGGAAACCTGTTTTTACGTGCCAGTTTTGATGGAACTGGTAAGGTCTGCATTAGTCATCTTGTTGCAAACTACTCACTTTTCCCAAGCCTGTAAGAAAGATGAAATAATTTTAACAACAGAAAAATTATTACCATCTTCAACATATATTTGCCACAGCTATGTTTAATAACAATAGCATGTATAAAATCAGGTATTATCTGAAGTGTGGCCCTCTGCACTTTTCTCTGTACTTGAATATTAATCTTACTTTATTTTATTGTTTGTATATTAATGTACAAATTCTAGTTCGTATATTAATCTTAATTTATCAAGATCTTTAATTTACTTCATATTAAACTAATTCCTTTCATAAAAATCTAAGTATGAAAGTCATCAAAGAAGTAACAACACTTAGCAACAAAGTATTTGAAAGATAGCAATCTTCTTTATCTCATAAAAGTTCAATTTATTGACATAACAGGATAATGCAATAATAAAATATGTAAACTTCCTACTTATGCTCACTTAATCTCTTGTTCCATAATATTCAAACTGTGGGGCTTCAGGCACATGTCAGTGTTCCATGAACCTAGACCAAAATTGAGGGGTACCAGCTACTACTGTTGTACCAGTTTGATATTATATGTTTAAAAAGTACTACAATGTAAACTTTGAAACTAGAACAAACAGTTGCATACATTCCAGCATATGCAGGCTAAGAAGTATTATCACTACTATTTCTAGGTTTTCAATGTCTGAGCATTTGTCTTTCTTAAAATCCACTAAAGAAAAGTGATATGTTATGATTTTTTTATATTAAACAAGATTTCTCAAATTAAATATTTAGTCATTTTATTTTCTATTTATTATAAAATGCTGTGGTAATAAAACAAGAGAGTATAATCTTGTATTTCTGGAGTTAAATGAGATTTATTTGCACCACATGGAAAGTTGCTTATATTTACTGAGCTTTTGTTTTCATAACCATAAAGCAGTATAGTAATATCTATTATTACATCAAATGTGTGATGTGCTGATATATATATATATATATATATATATATACATATATATATATATACACATATATAAATTTTCTTTCTTCTATTCCTTTTATCCATTCAATAAGTTGGATTTAGAAAATATGCCCATATACTTTTTAACGCAATGTATTCATTTATAAAACCGACTTATTGTTGGAGTTTCCATGACTTAAATGTTTAATAAATTGTAGCTTTAGTTTAAAAATGATACTGAATATATGCATTAGATTTCTCACCAGGTGCCTAATACTAAGAAAATAATTTAAAAGGTGAGAAGAGACTGGTTCATGGTTATAGTGATTTCAGTCCAAGGTGTGCACCTCCACTGCTTAGAGTGTGACAGGAGGCATAGTATTAAGGTGGTAAAACACATGGGGGGTAAGAGACTGCACAGTTTAGTTCATGGTAGCCAGGAAGAGGGAGAGAAGGAGGGGGAGTGAAAGGTGCATACAGAAAGGAAGAAAAGGAGCAGAAACAGAGGCCACAAAGAATGCATGGAAGGAGAGGGAGGAAGATTTTAATCTTTCCTGTTCTCCTTTCCTGATGTAATATTGTATGTACACGTAAATTTGTTTATATATATATATATATATATATATATATATATATATATATATATATATATGTATTGTTTGTTAGATTCCATATACCAAAGAGAACATGTCCTGTTGTATCTTTCTGAGATTGTGTAATATCACTTATTATTATATATACACTCTAAGCCCATCACTCTTCATTGCACATTTTAACTTTATTTTTCTTTATAGCTCAGTAGAATTCTATTGTATAAATCCACCTAAATTTCATTATCCGTCCATCTGGTGATGGGTAACTCGGTTGCTTCTAATTCTTGGCTATAGTGTTGAAGGCAGCCATAAACACAACGGAGCCGCTAAGTTTATTATAATAGTTTTTACCTATTTTGTTCAACTTATCTTACATATTTTGTTCACTTTATTCCAGTTAAGCTCCTAAAGAGCAAGGGCATTTGTGGGATTCAAAGATGACTAAGGAAAAGGCAGTAGTTATTTCTTTTCCTGGTCATCTATTTCTGTTACTCACTATGTGTGAGTCCTATTCCCAGAGATCCACATCATTACACGTACCCATAGCTGACAACTTCCACCTCTAGATCCTCCAATCCCTGTTATTCCGGAACTCTGTGCCTCTTACATTTGAGCAATATCATTGCACATCTGTGATGATTGCTTATAGGACTGAAGGGAAAGGCACCTTTTACAGCTATGGGCCATCCTCTCTTGAGCCACATTTGTAGAATAAGTAGAAAGTTGTCTTCTAATGAGACCCATGCTCTTCCAACCATAATCTGATAGTTGACTTGATGAATGGTCCATTCATGGATAAAGTGCTGAGAGGTTGGTACTTTTCACTAACTGGCTTGTCGTGAGAATCTTACCTATACTCCTTTGTAACAGAAAAAAAATGGCTAAAAGCTGGTTATGCGTTGATCTAATCAAGGTAGCAACAAATAATGAAAGGGCAGATGGGGTCTCTATAGCCAGGGGATATGTAATTTATTTGTAGATATGTAATAATTATAACTTAAAAACACAGCCTATTGTGAACTTCTTTGCTATCAAAGAGTAAATATGTAATTGAATTGGTAAGAATTGGTATGTGTTAAAGTTTTGAAAAAGTTGCAAAGCTGTTTGGTTTAAATAATAATTATATATTAAAAATGAGCATATCTAAAGAAAACTGATGTTCCATCTGGAAAAAATACAATGGGAATGTATTAGAAATTGGAATCATCCTTCATGTGCCAATAGTCAAGAGACTGATCCATTCATTGATTAAAATGATTAAACATGAACTATCAGACTGAATTAATTATAGGTGACAGTGAGAAGTTTCAGGTTTGTTAACAACATGTACAAACCAGTATGTTATTCTCAAACTAAGTAGTACTTTATGAAACAATAACAGCAAACAAACAAAACAAAACAAAAAACAAACCAGAAAAATAACAACCAAAATAAAAATAAAAAATAACCAAAGTAAAACAACAACAACAACAACCCACCCACAAACAAACAAACCAAAACAAAAAACCCTTCAAAAGGTTAGGATCATCTCATGGATGATATCTCATGGATGGCTGCAGGAGATTATTTACCTCTGCAACCATTATGGGCAGAGAGCAGTAACAGGAAATGAGGGGCAATGGGAGGCTTGTGCTGCTAGGCAAGCTGCTGTCCAAGCACAGTATCTTTGTACAATTGTTACACTTTCGATGGACCAGCAAGTCTCATTGCTCTAAAGTCACGGTTTCATGCAGACTGGTGGTATTATATTTGCAATAGAATGTATTGGGTCACTTAAGTATACGATCATATCATGTGCAAATAGTGATAATTTGATTTCTTCCTTACCAATTTGTATCGCTTTGACCTCCTTTTGTTGTCGAATTGCTCTAGCTAGAACTTCAATTACTATATTGAACAGATAAGGAGAGAGAGGGCAGCCTTATTTAGTCCCTGATTTTAGTGGGATTGCTTCGAGTTTCTCTCCATATACTTGAGTGACCCGGGAAACTCCTCCAGAGAACTGCTGCAGCTGATAAACAACTTCAGCAAAGTAGCTGGATATAAAATTAACGCAAACAAATCAATAGCCTTCCTTATACTCAAAGGATAAACAGGCTGAGAAAGAAATTAGGGAAATGACACCCTTCACAATTGTCACAAACAATATAAAGTATCTTGGTGTGACTCTAACCAAGAACATGAAAGATCTCTATGACAAGAACTTCAGGTCTCTGAAGAAAGAAATCGAAGAAGACCTCAGAAGGTGGAAAGATCTGCCATGCTCATGGATTGGAAGGATTAATATAGTAAAAATGGTCATCCTGCCAAAAGCAATCTACAGATTCAATGCAATCCCCATCAAAATTCCAACTCAATTCTTCATAGACTTAGAAAGAGCAATTCTCAAATTCATTTGGAACAACAAAAAACTCAGGATAGCAAAAGCTATTCTTCACAACAAAAGAACTTCTGGGGGAATCAGCATTCCTGACCTCAAGCTGTACTACAGAGCAGTAGTGAAAAAACTGCATGGTATCGGTACAGTGACAGGCAGGTAGATCAATAGAATAGAATTGAGGACCCAGAAATGAACTCACACACATATGGTCACTTTATTTTCGACAAAGGAGCTAAAACCACTCAGTGGAAAAAAGACAGCATTTTCAACAAATGGTGCTGGTTCAACTGGCAGTCTACATGTAGAAGAATGCAAATTGATCCATTCCTATCTCCCTGTACAAAGCTCAAGTCCAAGTGGATCAAGGACCTCCACATAAAACCAGATACACTGAATCTAATAGAAGAGAAAGTGGGGAAAACTCTCGAACACCTGGGTACGGGGGAAAAAGTTCCTGAACAGAACACCAGGGGCTTATGCTCTAAGATCAAGAATAGACACATGGAACCTCATGAAATTGCAAAGCTTCTGTAAGGCAAAGGACACTGTCAATAGGACAAAGTGGCAACCAACAGATTGGGAAAAGATCTTAACCAATTCTATGTCTGATAGAGGGCTAATATACAGTATATACAAAAACTCAAGAAGTTAGACCCCAGAAAACCAAATGACCACATCAAAAAATGGGGAACTGAGCTAAACAGAGAATTCTCAACTGAGGAAATTTGCAGGGCTGAGAAGCACCTAAAGAAATGCTCAATATCCTTAGTCATCAGGGAAATGCAAATCAAAACAAGTCTGAGATTCCACCTCACACCAGTCAGAATGGCTTAGATCAAAAACTCAGGTGACAGCAGATGCTGGTGAGGATGTGGAGAAAGAGGAACACTCCTCCATTG